>CM028130.1:914110000-914522500 GCA_016271365.2 Neoceratodus forsteri | reverse complement strand
TTTAAATCAGCCCTGGCTTGGAATTTGCTGGTGAACTGGTTGCAGGGGAGGGAATCTATACTGCAGGGGCTTAGCAGTGGGGCTACTGGCTACACCACAAACTGGTAAATCATCAGTTATGTTTTTTGCAGGTCAGTCATGACTGATCTTCATTAATCAATAAATGTTACCACATGATCATCAAGGGAGATTGGGATCTAAGATCATCATCTAGATTTTGATTTAATCATCAAACATGAAACCTTCAAATCACCAATTGATGATTATTGATAATTTTTGTAAGTTTTTATCAGCATGGTGGTTTTTGATGATCTGTAGATGATCAAAGTAATGGCTCTTGGGACATGACAAAAATTAGAAGAAATAGGAAACAACCTAAGAATTACCGGGTTAAAAGGTTACAAGCTTTAGCAAGCTTTAATTACCTGGGACTTCTAATGTTAAACCAAACCATGTCGTATAGTGGCCACATAACAAAAGTCACGAAGAAGATAAATAATAAACTTGGGTTCTTGTACAGAAACAAAAACAACCTAATAAATGATGCTAAAAGAACCATTGCAAAGCAAGTCCTACTACCTACTTTAGAATACAATACTTTACTCTTATACAACCTGCCAGAAACAGACAGAAATACAAGATTACATTCAACATAATTCGCTTTGCTACAAACACAGGAAGGTTGGAGCACCACTGCGTCTTATGTAGGAATTTTGACATTCTTTCTCCAAAACTTCAAATTCTAAATTCAACCTTAGTTTTCGTCTATGGAATTTTGAATACAAAAACACCTAGGGAACTCAGTGTAAAATTTATGGAGGTGCAAAATATCAAATTGTTAAAAAAAATAATCATTCCAGTGAAACAAGGTGCAAATTAAAGATAGCCAAGTGTTCCCTTTCAAACTTTGGCCCACAACTAGCAAACAACTTCATTGAAAAGGGCTTAGATTTCCATATTAAACCTAATACTTTTAGGGAAACCTTGAGTGAACTTAACGAAGACACTGTCCCTTTTGTAACTGTTTTAATGTGCCCCAATTATACTGTCATGAAATCCAATTACTCACTTACATAATGCATGAAAATGTGTGAATATTGTGTTGTATTGACACTAGTGATGGTTCATTGCCTGTCTGTGACCTGTCTTTGTATTGTTCACCTACTGTATTCCCTCATCCCCAGGTGTGGTTGAAAATGGATCTTGGATCCTGTCCACGTACCCTGGCAAAATGTGCTAAATAAATAAAACAAGCATTTGTCAATGCTGAATGTTGGCTTGCTGGCATTGGCAGTGCAGGAGTTAGAGAGATGCATCATAGGAATGGCAGTGAAGTATTGAACTGATGCCAACCAACCCCCCACCCTACAGAGAGTGACAGGCATTAGGGTGTCCCTTTGGGTGTTTGGTAGTGCAGTGCGGGAAAACATGTTGGGTGGGATGTGAAAAATGACAGCTGCACAGTTCATAAGGAGGTGGAAAAAAATGCCAGTGTCAAAAATGTGGCATACAAATATATTAAATTTGCAGAGTTACAAAGGTGCATGGGGAAATATGAAATGCACACTTGCAACACTGCCATTTTATGGGTGTTCAGCACCAAATTTTCAACATAGGCATTTTAGCACCTTTGCTCATGTACAGTGTCACTGCTATTTCCTCAAAGTGTCCCAAGAAGTGATTTTGCACAGTGACCACGCTATTCTGCACCGGAAGTGCAAAAACACTTTGGGGCAGGATATGTGAAATGACAGCTGTGCTGTTCATCAAGAGGTGTGGAAAAATGGCAATGGTGAAAATCCAGAGTGAAAATATCATAAATGCATGATGGTAAGCTGGCCCATCGGCGCAGCGGTTGGATTTCTGTCTGCAACACTGGCGACCCGAGTTCAGGAATGAACTCGGGTCGCTGGAGGGCAGACTGGGGGGGGAAGGATGGAGCGTCCGGGAACAGCTCTCCTTCTACAGGGGGGGAAGGAAGGGGATGCACACCAGCATAGGCTGACTCCTGGCAGAGGCTGGGAGTGCAGCAGTACAGCCAGGCTTGAAGTTCAAGGGGGGAGTGGCAGATGTCACCATATGCCTTGATGTCAGGACGTCACTCCCCCACAGAAAATGAAAATAAGCTGCCTGGTCTACTGGATGATGGCTGCTGACTCCCTGCCACGTTAGATGTCCTGACACCCCAGAATCCACCTCAGCAGTGCCCAGGGACTGATCCTAGAGTGCGCTGGTATCCTCCTCCTGGCCCCTTCCCCCTAGGAAGAGAGGGACCCATCCAGCGAAGGGTTACGCCAGGCCACCCCTGGGTCTGAGGTGAGTAGGAAGGGGGTTGGGGCAAGGAGGTTAGGAGGGGGTTATGTGTAGCCAGAAGGAGAGACAGGCCAGGGGCAGGGAAGGTGGAAAAAAACAAACAAAAAACAAAAGAAATGCACCGGAGTGGTACGAGCGTGCGTCGGCAATCTGCCAACACACGCCGTAACACAGTCATTTTATGGAGTATCATCACCAAATTTTCAACATAGGCATTTTATGACCTCTGCTCATGAACTGTGTCACTGTCATTTTCATAATCTGGCCCAAACACTGATTTCCCAGCAACTGCGCTATTGTGTGCCGAGTGCAGAAACACATTTCGGGCAGGATGTGGAAAATGACAGCTGTACTGTTCACACAATGCTGAAAATCCGGCATTAAAATATTGTGAATGTATGAAGTTATGAGCCTGTGTAGCAACTGTGCAATGCACGCTGGTAAAACAGGCATTTGTTGGATTTTTTCCACCAGATTTGGAACATAGGCTTTTTGAGAGGCCACCTCATGAACACTAGCACTGTCATTTCGTTAATGGGTCCCGAAAGGTGATTTTATTTATTTATTTATTTTATTTATTAAATTCTCGGATTACAAATACCTTTATGATTTAGTGCAGTGACTGCGACATCACTTTTCGAGGCCGATTAATGCCATAACAGTGATAGAATTCATGAGGAGGGGCCTCAAAAACCCCATGTTGAAAATGTGGTGCCAAAATTCCAAGAAATGCCAGAGATATGCAGCAAAGTTGAAAAAACCCTATTCATTCCATTATACAGCTTACTGGCATTTCCTCAGTTTGTGGTCAGCTTTGAAGAGTGCAGACGTGTTCCCGGTCCACAGAAGATCGTCGCACCAGACTACGGAGGTAAGTGGGGTGGGGGTGAGGGAGGCAGGGTGCGCAGTGGGTGGGTGTGGGTTGGGGGATGGGGCATCGAGACTACGAGGGACAATTTTCATTTTACAGGGTAAAAATGGAAAATCATCACGGGACAGTTTTCATTTTTAGGGCATTTGCACGCTGGGTGGGCTCCAGCATGCCACCTAATTGGTTTTTGGGAGGTGTCAGTAGTCAATGGGGATTGGGCACCCCCATCGGCACACATACGGAGAGTCATGCCGATGGGGATTGGGCACTGCCGGCAAACAAAGAAAGTGGGGGCATGAGCCAAGGATTGGGCACCCCTTGGCATTCAACATTGTGGGGGTTTATGCCAATGGGGAGTGGGCTCTCTTGTCAGCACACAACATGGGGGAAGGAGAAAGTAATGCCAACAGGGGTTGGGGACCCTCATTGGCAAACAAAGAAAGCAGGAGGGCGGGAGCCGAGGGGAATTGGGCACCCCCCTCAGCATTCAACTTTGGTGAGGTTATGCTGACAGGGAGTGGGCTCCCCCATCAGCACACAAACACAGTGGGGGTTAACGACAGGGGATTGGGCACCCCCGATGTCGGCAAACGTTATGCGGCCACCTACTCTCCGACCATGCTCATAATGGCGGCGAGCACGGCAAGAAAAGGACCGCTGCATATGACAAGCTTTGTTCTGATTGCAGTGGACCTTTTCTTAGATGTGCTCACCCCATAATGTATGCATGGTGTGGCACCGGGCATGCAGGCTGATTGGGGAATGAGGGATGCACTTACTGATGCGTGCCCTACATTCGCCCAACAGTGGCCACGCCCCAAATCTGCACTGTCCCAAGATGTTGACTTGCGCTCAAGCACAGCAAGCCAACATAAAAATTATATTAGTTCTGTATTATAAGACTCTTCAGCCACAAGTAAAGTTTTATGTGGTACTATTATGAAAATATGGATGAAATTAATTAGAATGAAAATCATGTGAAGTCTAATTTTAGTCCATTTAGGAAGAGTCCATGCAATGTGAGGTATAGTGTACAGATTTGCATGACTAATCTGCATATATCAAAAGAAGAGTTTATGGACCAAAACAATGGTAATTTCTATTTTAATATAATTTTACCTTCACAGTATTGACTTGCAGACTGTTAGGAAAGATTCTAAGTGAAAAACAGGTACTTTTGTTTAAGAACTCACATCAACCACGAAATAAACCACTGAATGGAGCTATACCCAGTTTGAGCCATCATAACACCAATAAGAAGTGAGGTATCAGAGTATACTTGAAAGCTATATGTTTGTATGGAAGATGTATCATAGCTGATAATTCTAATAACGATCCTAAATAGTAGACAAGATACATTCTAAAAGCACAGAGAAAAGAAAAATTAATTTTTCTTAAATTTATTACAGTAATCTTGACCAAGGGCAATCATGAAAAATCATGATGACACAAAAGCATCATTAATCACAGTCACCATTTCCATGACATCATGGTTTTTGACTGGTGGCGTTTTAACATTCATCTTTAATTATTGTTAGTTTTGATAACATTGGGGTTTTGGGAGCTTGAATATAATGTCTGAACACAACTGATAATCATTCATGATGCATCATTATAAAATCATCTTTTCAGCTGGGTGTGTGTGGGGTTTCCACGCTAGATGTAAGGCTCTTTACTAGGCAAAAGGCTGCTGGTGGGGGGCTGCTGAAACATACTGGCGACTGGTGTGAGCAGAATGCCTTAAATAAACATATGTTTTCCCTAATGACACTTTTAGCTGCACCTTGGGGCCCTTATACACATTTCTCTTCTCTTCTCTGGGCTAATTGAATGGGTCCTAAATCACCATATCATGTCCTGTATGGGTTGCCTAGCAAACCTTTTCTCTGTAGGGCCCCTGCTTCTGGACACTGTTACTTGGGGGCAGTACATACTTGTACAAAATTTATTTTTGATTTGGCATCTTAGAATAGTATGAATTTCAGCTTTAAAGCCTAAATTTACAACTCATTTTTTTATGTGGGAGTACAGTACATTTTCCATGTGGGATGAATGGGGGACAAAGCAATTTTGAGGGGTAAAAGAGGGATTTCCCTCATAATCAGGGACAATTCAGAGTATGGTCAGGGTATCAATTAATCCTCCTATTTGTCAGCAAGAAGTAACCCTAAGTCCGGGACTGTTCTAGTCAGACTAGGACAGATTGCAACATTGCCGTGATGCTCTTGGTGTGATATTTTTTTTCATTAGAGCATAGTAAGACCCTCCTATACCTCAAGCTCCTGTTACTTGGCCTTCTTCTCCTGGATCCTGCTATTTTTACCCACCCCATACATAACAGGTAAAACCTGCTCCTCACCAGAAATGCCTCCAACTGGACTCCCATCTTTGCAACTTCTTCACACCCCTCCCTCCCAGGCAAATCCAGACATCATGCTCTTTGGCTTCTGGACATCCCCCACCCCTTCCTCCTATGCTGCCCTGAAATGAATCTCCCACCTTCAGCTCCTTGGATCTCTCCTGGCACCCTGTACACCCACCATACAGCACTCTGTTCCCACTCACATTTTTTTTTTATTTGACTTAAAATATAAATTATTCACCAGCCTGGTACTCTAGTGGTAGTGCTGATACATGTTATGCCAGCAACCTGGGTTAGAGAGTGAGACTGAAGTGCTGGGAGAATGGCCAAGGGGAGAAGGATTGAGCCTCCCAGATGATTCTGTTCTACTCGGATAATGAAGGCCTGTGCTCAAGTACAGTACCAATGGAGTTTTTTTTTTTATTTAAAATTCACAATGGCAAGAAGGTCAGGTGAGGGAGGGCAGTCTACTAGACTTTCAGGGAAATCTTTTCTTTATTAGTCACACTGGCATGTGGTTTGAGTGAGTGAGGAGATACTTTTTTTTTTACTCAGGGAGACTGTTATGCCTGAATGGGGTGAGGGTAGCACAACACTGTGCACTGTTAAAGCAAGATCTGGCCAGAGCCGATAGAACTCCAGCCAAGGAATTTGGGTTAGAAATATTAATTTTTTATAGTTTTACACCAAATGTTCAACTTAACCTTGTTAAGACCCTGCCTCATGAAGAAGGGCAGAGAAAATGTTCAAGTCCTGGCCTATAGGTGATTTTGCACAGGGACTGCAAAATCAACTTTCAGGATGTAAAAACACATTTTGGGCTGGAGTTCAAAAATGACAGCTGTCACATTCATGAGGTGCTGTAAAGAAATGGCTGTGTTGTAAATGTGGGGTAAATATATTGAAAATTACTGAAGGTATGAGTCTGCATTTGCAAAATTTAATGTAGGCTCATAACTTTAGTGTTTTTAAATATTTTGACATCAAATTTTCAACATAGCCTTCTCATTACCCCACTTCATGAACAAGAGCTACAGAAATTTTCAACTCTTGCCCAAAAGGTGATTTTGTGCAAGGGCTGTGAAATTGCCTTTCAGGATGTTAAAATACTGGGGGCAGGATTTGAAAAATGACAGCCATCACATTCATCGGTTGCTGTAAAGATATGGCTATGTTATAAATTTGGGGTAAAAATATCAAAAAACTTCCAAATTTATGAGACTGCAGTCACAAAACTCAACGTAGGATCATAACTTTTTTGTTTTTAATATTTTTACTCAAAATTTTCAACATAGCCTTCTTATGACCCCACCTCATGAAGAAGGACAGAGGAAATTTTGAAATCCTGCCCGGAAGGTGATTTCATGCAGGGACTGTAAAATCACCTTTCTGGATGTAAAAAAAAAAAGCATTTTGCCCATGGATTTGAAAAATGACAGCTGTCACACTCATGAGGTGCTGTAAAGATATAGCTATGTTGTGAATTTGGGGGAAAGAATATTGAAAATTATCAAAGTTATGCTCCTGCATTTGCAAAATTCAATGTAGGCTCATAACTTTGTTGATTTTTAATATTTTTACACTAAATTTGTTCTTATGACCCTATCTCATGAACAAGGGCAGAGAAAGTTTTCAATTCCTGCCTGAAAGGTAATATCATGCAGGGACCATGAAATCACCTTTTGGGACAGATCTACCTAATGACAATATTTGTTCATGAGGTAGGGTCCCAAAGAAGGCATGTCGAAAATTTGGGCTAAAAATATATGCAAAAATACCCAAGTTATGCCACTAAGTTCAAACCCCTATTAGAATACATTGTACTGCATACCTGTTTCTTCTATTCATGGTCTGACTTTGAAGAGTGAAGAAGTGTCTGCAGTCCAGAGAGGATTACAGTGTTGGGTCCCAGATGGATCAGTAAGAGCTTGGGGTGGTGTGGGGTAGTAGGTGCTGAGTGGGAGGGTCGGGTGTCGGGATGGTAATGGCACAAAAGACATCGATATATGTTTTCTTTTTATAGGTGTCAAAATAAACAAATAAATAAAAAACAGGACCAAGGATTCCCATCGCAACACTTGGGGATTGGGCACCCCAATGTCACTGTTATGTTTGTGGAGGAGGTGGGTGCTGAGAGGAAGGGTTGGGTGGGGGAAGGAAAAAAAAATCTGTATAAAAAAAAGATAAGATCATGGGGGAGCACAATCATGACACTGGGGAATTGGGCACCCCAGTGTCATTGTTATGTTTTGGGGGGTGGGTGCTGAGAGGGAGGATTGAGTGTGAGATATCCATAATTTTAAAGGAAAAACTAAAATCAGCAGTCACAGTGGAACATGGCACAGTCCACCATGACCAAGATGGCTGTCCCTCTACTGGGCATGTGCTACTGGCCGTGCATGTGCAATACAGTTTGACAGCCATCTTGGACACAGTGGAGTGTGCTATGTTCCACCATGACCATCGACAGTTAAAATTAGTGCATTGCGACTGCATGTGGAGACAGCAGAGTCCCTTACAGATGTGGAGGCAACTGTGTTGTAACTCCAGCATACTGTTCAGTCAGAAGGAATACGGCTGTCCTTTTCTCATTTCAAGAGGTCTGCAGGGCTACGCCCACTGCAGCCCTAAAAAGGGTTTGGAAAGAGTAAATATCCCTGTTGAAGCAGTCTTTTAGTGCTTCCAACCAGTTTACTGTATTATGCAAGTGAGCTTTGTCTGCATGCACTGTTTTGAATTTACCTATGTTTCTTGCTAACAAATTAGTACTACAGCCTTCCTCCCAGTGGGAACTGAAAGGTTCCAGATGGCCTGGAGTTCTGACATTGGTTCCCTGCCCAACGCTGCAGCCAATGCTGAAATCATTGGACTAGGGCATAAGACTGCAGAGAAACAATGACCTTTGACTTTTCTTCCTTTAGCAAGCTGTGTAGTGAAGCCCTGATCTTTTGCTTGCCAACTCACTCAGTTGCACACTTCTGTGAGCAGTGCAGTGCAGAGCAGAATTTCTATAACCTGTACTGGCCTGTCAGTGATTTGTTGATTTTTTTTCTTTCCATTTGCAAGTTATACTGTAAAGCCACTAGAAGGCAACAACATGTGTAGGTTGCAATCCTCTACCCACTGTTCTCCCCTAACACTTCTAGTCCTTGGTCATTCATACCTAAACCAAATTATCAATGTCCTAACATTCAGTGGTGTGATCTGAACCTGTAAGACTGTACAAAGCCTCTACTACCCAACCCAGAATGGTTTCCATCTCCCTCCTATTCACACCCTTCCTGGTTCTTACCCTTATCCCAGTCTCCCCCTCTACACCTATAGCCATTTCTCTCCTCCTCTTCCCTTCCAGATACCTCCTTCATTCTGTCAATTACCCTTACAGCTCCCCTTGTAAGCAGACCCACTTTCCCTACTACCCTCCAGCATCTCTGTGTTCCCTTCCTAGTCACTTTGCCTTTCTTTGTTTCCCCCACTCCTTCTCTCCACTCCTCCCTCCCTCTTCCCCTCCCTCATGTATTTCCTACTCCAATTACAAAAGTACTAAACTTCACTATTTCATCCTTTCCCTCCTCCTCCTTCTTTCATCAGGGAACATCCACCCCAACCCTGACCCTATTTCTTCTCCTACCCTGGCTTCTTACCCAAATAACATGTCTCCAAACCCCACTCCCACTACAACCCTCCCTAATGAGTTGAAACTCCTCCACCTGAACATCTGCAGCCTGCTACCTAAGATCAACCTCCTACAAACTCTTATGATTCTACACACCCCTGACATCCTAATTATTACTGAGACATGTCTCAAAAAAGCACCCCTGACAGTGCCATTTCTATCCCTGGGTATTCCATCTCCAGACAAGATCGATCGGGTCATGGAGGGGGAGTGGCCATGTATATCCTGTCCTCACTGCAGTTTACTACCACCCTATCTGCCTCCATCCCAGTTACCTATGAAGCCCTTGTCATCTGCATCACCCTTCCTTTCTCAATCCCAATCTTTGTGGCTGGCATCTATTGCCGCCCAAGCATTCAACCCTCGGTCATGACTGAACTCTTAACCAATATCGCCTCCCTCTTGCAATCTGGTGAACTTTTCATAATGGGTGATGTGAATCTAAATTGGTTGTCTCCCAAATTAAACAAGCTATGCAATGATGTAGCTGCTCTAATCCTCACTCAACTTATACTTGAGCCCACATGCCCTAATCCCAAGACACAAAACCACACCCTGCTTGACTGGGCACTCACAATCCATCCACACCACATCATTAAATCTGGTCTCTTCCCAGATGCCCTTAGTGACCATAACCCCATTTTCATTGTATGTAAGGTTCATTGCCCCAAATCTCCCCCTAAAATCATACAGCTCTGGTCCTTTAAATCCTTAGACCTTACCCCAATCAGCTCTGCACTCGCTGCCACAGACTGGGCCCCTCTCTCCACTGCCATTTCTGTCGACCAAGCACTTGACTACTTTAAGGATAAATTCATTGCCACCTGAAATGCCTTTGCTCCTTTCAGACAGACCAAAGTCTGTGGGCTTCACCTCCCCTGGATCACCCCTGAACTACTGGCCTGCTTCAGGGAGCGTGATCGGGCCTGGAGAAAACACAAATCTACTAAACATCCAAATGACTATGCCAAGTACAGAATGCTATGCAATTCATGTACTAAAGCTACTAGACTGGCTAAGTCTGATTATTTCAACTCCTCATTTCTGACTAACACTAACTCTCCATCTAAATTCTGAAGGGTAGTTCATGCCCTATTCTCTCCCCCCTCCCTCCTCCAGTTCTCAAAATAAATAACTCCCTAGTTTCTGACCCTGGCTCCGTGGCCAATGAATTTAATGCCTACTGCACCTTGTGCACCACATCTCTTCTAAATTCCCTTTCCCCATGCCACCTACTAACTTCAGCCCTTCGCCTCAGCCAGTGCCTACCCCTCCCCCATTTCACTTTTCTACTATGTCCTCTGATGAAGCTCTTAATGCTCTGCTATCCCTCAACCCCTCTAAAGGCTCCTCACCAGATGAGCTCAATCCTAAACTTCTCTACCTTTCTGCTCCTGCAATTGCTTATCCTATCTCCCTACTCCTTAATCTGTCCTTTATTTCTGCCTAAGTACCCTCATCCTGGAAACATGCTGTAGTTCTTCCTCTCTCCAAGGGTGGTGACACATCCACTCCTGGCAACTATCTCCCCATTTCCCTCCTTCTTACCCTTGCCAAACTTCAAGAACATTTAGTTCTCTCTCTCGACTATCACCCTTCCTCTCTGATTCCTCCTTCTTCACCCCCTTCTAATTTGGTTTTTGGAAGAACCACTCAACAACCACCTCCCTCCTCAGGCTTGCTGACTCCATCCTTTCAGGGATGGATGACGGCCTGGTCACCTCGGCCATCTTTGTCAACCTAGCCAAAGCTTTTGACACTATTTCCCATCCCCTGCTTCTTGATTTAGTCTTTTCAGCTGGCCTTGCTCCATCAGCCACCAACTGATTTAAATTCTACTTCATTGGCAGGACCCAGTCAGTGAGAATCCTTGATTCCATCTCCCCTCCACTCCCCATCAACACTGGTGTCCCTCAGGGCTCAGTGCTTGGTCCCCTACTCTTCTCCATTTTCCTTAATAATCTTCCCACAGCTTGCTCATCCTCTTCTATCCACATGTACCTTGATGATACTGTTTTGTACAGTTCCGGCAAAAATCCTGCTGTGGTGCAAACCAGCTTGCAGCATGATTTCAACCAAATTCAGCTCTGGTTTGCTTCTCACCAGCTTTTTCTAAATGCCAAGAAGACAGTCTCAATGACTTTTGGCACAAGGCGGAGAATCTCTAGGCTCCCAGCCATACCCACCTTCCAGCCCCCCCGGCAGGGTTCTCAACATCGTGAAGGGGGAAATCAGGAAATGGCTAGTCCTTCTTTTCATAATCAGTTCTTGCTCTCTCCCTCTCTTCTCCACCAGCCCTTCTGGCTCACCAGTGTGCACAACCTAACCCCATCCTTTTTACTCCAACAGCACTTGCGTACTACCTCGAGCCTGCTCCTGGTACACTCATGCACTATAAATGGATCTATTACATTATTACTGTTTTGTACATTCATATGTTCTTTTGTATGATTTTGGACATGTATTGTAATTTACCCAATATTCCACTACTGTTTATTGTACAATACAGTACCTTGTGTTCTAACTGTTGCACAGTCTTACAATGTTGTATGGCTTGTACTACCCGCATACTATTGTAACTGATCATCCTTTACAACCCTATGTAACCCTTCCCCCCAGGTCACACCGTGAGACGAGCAACTTGTTGTACAGTGTGCCCTCCTGGTGAAACATTTCAATAAATAAATAAATAAACAGTGTTGGGTAAGTTACTTTTTCTTTTACTTTCTATTACTTTTGGAAACTTGTTCCAGGAAGCTCTATGCAGTCACTAGCAAGGATGGAGAAGTACTGGAAAAAGTAATACACCTTATAGTTACAACTACTTATGGCTTTTTATACAAAATAAATACATAACTGTAACTGATTACATTTATTTGAAAGTAACTAGTAACCAACCTATTACTTTCAAAAAATGTAATCTGTTATAGTTATTTATTATTTTTGTGTTGTTTTTGTATAAAAAGAATTAAAGTAACTATAATTGTAAGGTGTATTGCTTTTTCTAGTACTTCTCTATCCTTGCTAGTGACTGCACAGAGCTTCCTGGAACAAGTTTCCAAACATAATAGAAACTAACAGAAAAAGTAACTTACCCAACACTGTAAATAAACACTATAGCCTGTGTTTCACTGTAGCACCAACTGCACTAACAGGTTCACCCTTAGTGCGTCATGTAGAACACAGTGATATCAGCTTGAATATCTGGGCCATGTTCACACCAAACCCTTATGTTACCACTGACTTAAAATATAGGAATTCAGAAAAAGCATGTGTGTGTGTGTGTGTGTGTGTGTGTGTGTGTGTGTGTACTGTGATGGGAGAGGTGGAGCACATGCTTCTTTGTTTGAATATTTTTATTCCTGTCCTATCACAAACATTATTATGGTCTTCCTCAAGGAACTGGTCAAGCAGTCTTTGTAGTGGCCATGGCTAGTAACTGTAAAACATTTTATGTCAGATGTTTTATGGACATCTGCTATGTATGAGAAAAGACTGAGACAATTATTTCACTCTGCTTCCACTGTGACCATATAATATTATGTACGTTAACCTTTATTTTATTTCGTCATTTCAGATTAGTGCTGGTTAAAGCCAAGGGGCTGACTGAAGTATTCACTGACGCTCTCTCTCTCTCTCCATATATATGAACCATGTCTACTTTTTACAGATACATTCATAATAGTTCACTGTGTGCTAAGTGAATTGTGTGGTTGTGTTGATGGATGCAGCTGTGTTAGGTAAGTGCAGTGTTGTGTTGCTCTTGATGTGGTAGAAAGTGGTAGTCTGGAGTGGTGGTGTGTGTTATGGTGCATTTGTGTCCAGTTCTGTGTGAGGTAGTTGCTGTTTGTTGTTCTTTGTGTCTAGTGTATTATTACATGTTGTGGGTCATGTGCATTATGGTTGTTGCTTTGCTATAACTGGGTCATGTGCATTGTGGTTCTTGCTTTGTTTCAACTGCATTGTGCACAGCTGCTCTATGAGGTGATGCTATGTGTGGTAGGTACAGTGTGTTGCATTTATGTGTGATGGTGCATGGTGGGGCTAAGCGCATTGCGGAGTAGGTGCAGGGTGGGGTGGTGCAGTGTTGGATGATGTGGATGATTGTGTGTTCTCTATGGTGCCTCGTGTGGGTGTTGGTCAATGATGGGGAGCAGGGAATTATATTATGCTGTGTCTGATATGTGCATGATGCTCAGTATGGTGCTCCATATTGTTGTGTTGATCACTAGGATGATACAGTGTGGTGTCACTGCATTGTGTCATTATACATGGGGGCATGTGCATCATGGCTATATGCAGCATGGACTTTCTTTGTTTCCCATTTTCTCTGATCTGCTTCTGAGATGTTATTTCGTCGCAGTGTAATAGCACCACTTTGTTAACAAAGACAAGAATGTCAGTATGTAGCATGTGTGTTCCATGGTTCTCTTTGATGGTCTGCATGATGCAAAGTTTTCTTCCTATGCTGCCAGATGAGTGTTACGCTTCACACTGCATGCTGACTGGTGAGTGCAGTGTGTGAACATGCATTGTGCAATTGTTCTATGTTGGGTATGTGCTATGTGTGGTTTGTGTAGTGTTGCATTGTCTGTGAGATGTAGCAGTGTGTGGTGATTTAAATGTGTGGCATGTTCAGTGTGTGATGGTGCAGTGTGTGTGATGATGCAGTGTGATTATGTGTGGTGTTGGATACATCAAAAATGGAGTGATGCAGTGTGGTGTGTACACTGTGGATTGCTGCAGGGTGGTGTATGTTCACTGCACTGTGTGCAGTGTGAGTTACTGCAGCTTGGGTATGTGCAGTCTGTGGTGGTATCCAGTGAACTCGGTGACCGCAATTGAGCACTTACAAAAAATGGCAACTCAATTACGGCACCTGTGTTCAGGGCTAACTGGCAGGGTAGCAACCGGATACCTGAGTGGGTGAGGTAGGGCGACAGGAAGTGTACATGTGTATATGCACATGCACATGCCGGGGGGGAGAGAGGAAGGGGAGGGAAGGTATGGGGGCCGTATTCACAGAGCTTGCAACCAGGATTTGGCGCAAGCTGCTATAAAGCAGGTAAACTGTCACAACTGCACTCAAGATTGTAAAATTGTGTGCAGTTGCAGAAAATGGGACTGGCACAACCATGGGGATAAAGTCATGTGGCACAGGGCTTCATGCAAGCCCTGCACCACCCTTTGAAAATCTGGTCCATTGTGTTAAATGGGTGAGTGTGTTGCATGGTGTCAAGTTTATGGATGCTCTCTATGGTGCCTATTGTATGTGTGGGCTACATGGTCACCAGTCTGTGTGCTCCATGTTGCCAAGTGGGGTATATATGGTGTAGATTTAGTTTTTCAGTGATGCCTTGTGGTGTCTCACCATTGTTGTACACATTGTGCTTGATGGTTCCATGTGTGGAGTGTCCTTCATGGTGTTGTTTGGTGGACTCCATGATTCCAAGTGGACATTTCAATGCTTCTGGCTGAGGGTGCATTCATGATGCATATTGGTGGGAGGTGTAGTCAGTTCTGCTGCAGTGTGAGGAGGTGATATGTGTGCTGCATGCATTGTTGTATGGTGTAGTTACTGTACATTGTGCACTGCGGGATATGTGAAGTGTGCTATTATTGAAGTGCAGGCATGTGCACTGTGCAGTTGATACAGCACAGTGTGCTTCAATTTGTATGAGTATGGGCTCCATGGTGCTGATTTGGTTGCTCCATGGCCACTTGTGATGTGTCTCCATTGTGCATGGTTTTAAGTTGGATGGTACTGTGCATGGTGTTTGCATCATGGTTCCATTGCTTGTTCTCTGTGGTGTCAAGTTGTGGTCTCCATGCTCCTGAGTCAGGAAGCATTCATGCAGCATACTGGTGGGTAGGTGTACTGAGGGTAGCTGCAGTGTGAGGTAGTGGAATGCGGGCTGGTTGCATTGTTGTGTGGTGCTGAGTGATGGTACACAGTGGTGTGTGTGAAGTGTGTAGTATGTGAAGCGTGCATAAATGTAGACTGGGGCACATGCAACACTGGTTGCTGCAGTATGATGGGTTTGCATCCATTCAATATGTTACTGAATTTGCAGATAGGGCTAAACAGTATGTGTGAGTATTGCCTCCTTTTTCTGAGTGTCCACAGTTACACTGCATTGATAGAGTCTCCTGGAGGTAGCTTTGTAAGGGGGCATTTGATGTTATGGTTGACCATGCTCAGTCAGGCACCGCAAAACGTATGAACATATGACAAAGCCAGCAGAATAAGGCCATTAGGTCTATCTAGTCAGTTCATAGTGCAGGGCCAGCAGCATAAGCTACTGACCCTGCCCCCCTTCCCAATCCACTCTTCCCCTCTGTCCACCCTTCCCTTGATCCTTATTTTCCCCTTCACTCTATCCCATCCTTTCTTGAATCTGTCTACTGTTTTCAATGAAACCACCTCTTCTTGAAGCACATTCCAAACTGCCTTCACTCTCCATGAAGATGTACTTCCTAGACTGTCTCCTAACCCCCCTCCAACTTGAGACTGTGTCCCCTCATGTTTTGGTTCCCACTAAATTTAAAAAGACCTTCCCTATCCACTATGTTTATTCCTTTCAAAATCTTGAAGGTCTCAATCATGCCCCCCCCTCCAAGGAGTACATGTCCAAAAGCCCCCAACCTCTTCTCATACATCCTACCCTGCTGGCCCATGATCATCTTTGTTCCCCTTCTTTGGACCATCTCCAGAAGGTTAATGTCCTTTTCAAGTTATGAGCACCAGTGTTGTACACTGTTCTCTAGATGCAGTGTCACTAGTGACCTATACAAGGGCAGTATTACCTCCCCTTGCCTGCTGCTGATCCCACTGGCAATACAACCCAACATTTTAGTTATCTTTGCTACTGCATTCCTAGACTGCATGGAGTGTTTCAGATCACTAGTGATCATCACACCCAGATCATTCTCCTCCTCCTCTGATGCAAATACCTGGACCCCTCCCTGGCTGTATTCTGTCCTTGGGTTCTTGGCTCCATTGTGTATATCTTTGCATTTCTTTGCATTGAAGTCAAGCTGCCAAGTCCTGGACCACCTCTCTTGTTTTTCCAAATCCTTCTTTAGGTCTTGTATCCCTTCTGCTGTGTCCACCCTCCCACAGAGCTTGGTGTCATCCATGAATAGGCAAATTTTACCCTTGATGCCATCCCCTATATCATTGATGAAGACATTGAACAGCACTGGTCTGAGCACCAAGCCCTGTGGAACCCCACTGATAACCTCCCTGGTGCTAGATAGCTCACCCCCACCAATACCACACTCTGGGTCCTACCCTTCAGCCAGTTTTCCACCCATTTGGTCACCTGCTCTCCAACCTCAAGATCTGCCAACTTCCTCATCAACCTCATGTGGGGTACAGAATCAAGGGCCTTGCTGAAGTCTAGGTAAAGGATGTCCATCTCTTGGCCCTGTCCTCTGTTTTAGCAATCCAGACAAAAGAAATCAATCAGATTTTTCTGGCATGACATCCCTCCCATAAACCTATGTTGCCTCTCATCCTGGAGACCATGTGCATCCAAATACCCAACTAACCTTTCCTTAAGTATGGTCTCCATGAGCCAAGACAGCAAAGCAAGCATGTTCCAGTGAGAGATGTGTAACAGGATGTTAGAAACATGTGACTGCCACCCAGACAGTGGTAACTGATGAAGGTGCCCCCATTTCCTTTACACAAATTAAGCAAAATGCTTGTTTCCCTGGAACAAGTGAAGCAACGTTGGTCACATACTGAACATTCTTGCCCCGTCTCACCACCACTATAGAAACAAACTCTGGCCAGTGCTGATAGGGCTGCAATGCAGGAATTTGGGGTAAAAAATATCGAAAATTGGTATTTTAATATTTTTACACCACATTTTCAACATAGCCTTGTTATGACCCTGCCTCACGAAGAAGGGCAGAGAAAATTTTCAATTCCTGGCCTAAAGGTGATGTTGCACAGGGACTCTGAAATCAACTTTCAGGACACATGAACACACTTTGGGCAGGAGTTGAAAAATGACACCTATCACATTTATGAGGTGCTATAAAAATATGGCTATATTGTAAGATTGGGGTTAAAATATTGAAAATTACCAAAGTTATGAGCCTGCTTTCTCAAAATTCAATGTAGGCTCATAACTTTGTTGTCTTTCAATATCATTACACAGAATTTTCAACATAGCCATCTTATGACCGCACCTCATGATCAATGGCAGAAAAAATGTTCAACTCCTGCCAAAAGATAATTTAGTGTGGGGACAATGAAATTACCTTCAAAGATGAAAAAAAACATTTAGACTAGGATTTGAAAAATGACAGCTATCACATTCACGAGGTGTGATAAAGATATGGCTATATTGTAAAATTGGAGTAAAAATATTGAAAATGATCAAAGTTACCAGCCTGGGTTCAAAAAATTCAACATAGGCTCATAGCATTATTGTTTTTTTAATATTTTTACACCAAATTTTCAACATAGCCATCTTATGATGCTACCTTATGAACAATGGTGGAGAACATTTTCAGCTCTTGCCTGAAAGGTGATTTCATGCAGTGACTGAAAAATCATCTTTTGGGACAGATTTACCTAACATGACTTGAATTGTTCATGAGGGGGTGTGGCAAAAAAGATATGTTGAAAATTTGGGCAAAAATATTGAAAAATGCCTAAGTTGTGCTACTAAGTTCAAAACCCTATTGAAATACATTGAATTGCATATCTGATTTCTGCAGTTTGTGGTCCAGCATTGAAGTGTGAAGATGTGTCTGCAGTTCAGAGAAGATTACGGCACTGAACCCCCAATGGGTAAGTAGGATCTGGGGGGGGTGCAGGGTGGAGAGTGCTGAGTGGGAGGCTTGGGTGGGAGGGGGACAAAATCAGCCACAAAAGACATTGATGGTCTTTTTTTTTAACAGAGAAAAAAAACAGGAGGATTTGTGCACTGGGGAATTGGGCACCCCCCCCAGTGCCACTGTTACTTTTTTGGAGGGGATTGGAGTAGTGGATGCTGAGAGGGAGAGTCTGTTGGGGGAAAGAAAGTATTAAACAAACAAACAAACAAAAAAGTAATGTACATTCGTGGTAGTGGAGGAGGGGATGAGGATTCTTGAACTGGGGGATTGAACACCCTCACAGTTCCACTGTTACATTTCTGGGGGGGGGAGTGGGGTGGTGGGTGCTGAGAAGAAGGGTCGAGTGGGGGAAAATATAGCAATATATGAAAAAAATGGCAGATAGCTGTGCATGGGCGGTATGCTGAACTGTGGCTAGGATATACCGTAACCATAACCGTGTGCATCTATATTGCTTGCTGTTGTGTTTCATTGTATAGGATGTAGTCCATGCATGCTGTGGTTTTATTGTGCCTGATTGGTTAAGGAAATACTTCCCTCCTCCAAAGAAAGCCACTTAAAGAGCCCGTAATGTCTGAGGTGTAAAAAACATGTGTGCACATTCTCAGTGACTGTCTGCTCCAGTCAGTGGCACACACAGGATGAAATTTGTGTGTGTGTGTGTGGAGGGAGGTGAAAGGGGAAAAATTACTTTTTATTGCCATCCCCAAATTCATTTCTCTCAATATTTTACTAAATGTGTGTGGTGATGGTGGGGGAGCACATTTGCTGTATTCGGGGGCACATAGGCTGGCAATCGGGTTAGGAGGTACATTCGCTGGCAGTCTGGGCACACCCCAGGCCTGGCCAGCTAAGTGCAAAGAGCTTGCTTCAGCATCTGGGTCAATCACACAGTAGTGTGTGCTACTGTTTTGCCATAGGGTGTCCCCTTTCACACAGCCTTTTTTTCTCCTCTATTCCCCTCACAGCCTCTGTTTCCTGCTGGACTCACATGCTGCTGGTTGTGGCTGAGTGCTTTCAAACAAGGTACTGTCTGAGAATATTCAGCTGGAAAGGGGAACTGGGCAAGTCTGTCCCCTTTTGTCCTTATTATTTATTCTGGCCCTAGAACCTTTATTGTGTGTACTTAGAGAGAACATAATTTTTTTAGAAGTTATCTTTAACCGGAAAGAACACATCTCAAGCTGCAGAATCGGTCAATGGTGCTGGCAGGTGGGGGCTTCCAGTGGCAGCTTTAACCAGAAGGAACACAACGCAAGCTGTAGAATTGATCAATGGTTGTGGCGGGGTCTTCTGGCAGCAGCACTCGAGGGAAACCACATGTATGTGGCTGAGGGAGTGTGGTGGCACCCAACTCTCTCTGTCCCTCAGTCCCGACCAGCTAAGTGCAAAGAACTTGCTTCAGCATCTGGGTCAATCACATAGTAGTGTGTGCTACTGTTTTGCCATAGAGTGTCCCCCTTTCACACAGCCTTTTTTTTTCTCCTTCAGTCACCTCACAGTCCCTGTTTCCTGCCGGATTCAGATGCTGCTGGTTGTGGTTATGTGCTTACAAACAAGGTACTGTCTGAGAATATTCAACTGGAAAGGGGAACTAGACAAGTCTGTCCCCTTTTGTCCTTATTATTTATCCTGGCCCCAGAACCTTTATTGTGTGTACTTACAGAGAACATAAATTTTTCAGAAATTATCTTTAACCAGAAGGAACACATCTCGAGCTGCAGAATCGGTCAATGGTGCTGGTGGGTGGGGGCTTCTGGTGGCGGCTTTAACCAGAAGGAACACAATGTAAGCTGTAGAATCAATCAGTGGTGCTGGCAGGGTCTTCTGGCAGCAGCACTCAAGGGAAACCACATGTATATGGCTGAGGGACCATGGCGGCACCCAACTCTCTCTGTCCCTCAGTCAGTCAGTCCGTGGCTCAAGCTCAGCCGGTCGCTGGCACACTGTCTCACTCTGTAGTCAGTGACTGCCTGTGCATCCATGAGACCCTCCACATGACACGGGCACCATGAGAACTGTAGTTGCCTCTGTGCCACTTTCCACACTACACCGCCACCCCTGTGCTTCCAGACTATAGTTCTCAACATCCTGATAGTGGGGGGATGAGGATTCCTGCACTGTGAGATTGGGCACCCCCCAGTGCCACTGTTATGTTTCTGGGGGGGGTAATGGGATGGTGGGTGCTGAGAGGGAGGGACAGGTGGGAGGTTATGCATTTCAACATCATGGACTGCTGAAAATGCACTAAAAATAAAAAAAAGTGTGAGAGCGAGGACTCACAGATGGATGCAGAAGCGACTTTTTGTCACTTCAACATGCTGTTCATTGGCAAGGAATGTGGGTGTGCTTTTTCTCATAGTAAGAGGTCTGTAGGGCTCCACCCACTTCAGCCCTAAAATGATCCCTCCATTGTATAAATGTTATTCAAGATCAAATTATCCAAATACAGTCACTGCTGATTGTTTTACTGTTTCAATTAGTGTTATAGTATATTAATGTATTTTTAGGTCTGCTGTTGATCTGTTATGAACATCACAGTGCCATGCTTTCTCAGAATGTGTTATGCTAAAACAGTTTCATCTGGCATTGATTCTGTCGTCTTCTGCAATGGCATATTCTTTGGATTCCCAGCAAGATGCTGCTGAGTTGTCATATCTATGTCTAAATGTTATGTTTGCTGTACAACCATATTTGTTTGAGGCACTTTGACATGTGAGAGAACAGGCAACACACAACAGCAGTGATTCCAGTGATTCTGAGAGAGACAGCAGTGACAGAAACCACAATGGATGCCAGATGGATGCTGTGGAGGTTTGGTAAGTAATTTGCAGGTAAATGTATTTGTCATTGTGATAATAAAAATCATCTGTGTCCTCATGCCATGCCACATTTGGGATCGAGCATGAGCTGCCATGGATCAATGGTGTGGGGGGAGGATTGAGTGTCCGAAGGACAGTTCTCCTCTCCTTGCGGGGGCAGGTCACCTCAGCACTTGACTACCACCTGGTGGAGGCCTGGGGAAGACAAGGATTTCCTGTGAGGGTGCTGTTATTCCATAACATGTGTGCAGTTCTATGCACACACGCATCACATGTTGCTGCAACCAGGAAACATGGCAGAAAACAGAAAAGGGGTTGGCATGGGCTACGTCATGTCCTACCAGCCCTCCATCCCATGCCACTGCCTTGGTCATCAGACATGCCACTGGATATATGTTCTGGCTGGAGGATGGATGGCCCTCCTCTGGCTGGATGCACCACGGGGGCAATTCGTGTAGGTCTCTGTGTTCAGTTGGGCAGGATTGAAATGGTCACTGGGGGGGTTGGCAGGGACATGACTAAGAGAGCCCACCCATGCTGACCAGTGGGTAAAAAAGTTATATGGAAAAAACATGGCGTGCCTTTTCATATTTCCAGGTTCACTGCAAGACACATGTTGAGGCTGTTTGCAATCCTGTGCTCACCTCTTTATGATTCATTTCCTTCTGTTGTTTTCTAATTTTATCAATTGATAAACTTCAAATGTAACAGTTGTGCACAGTTAGTGCTGTCCACCTCTTGCCCTCAAAACATCTTTGTGTAGTTTACTACTCTCCATATCAGTCTTATAGCACTTCCTGATCAATGTTCCCAATTACTGCTATCCTCTCATGGAGATGGGTTGGTAACTGTAGCTTCTTGTGACAGCCAGTTGTTTCTCTGCATTGTTGTAATGCTTGTTCCCAATGACTCCAATGGAATTGACATTATTTTGTAGTGAATCATTTGATACAAACAGACTTATGTTCATGTGTTAATTATGTGGTGGGTAATTTGCTACATGCTGTTATTTCTAAAACTTGTGACTGTGCATTTGTTCTGAGTAAAGATATTTCAAGCTATTAGTTTTTTCTATATACATCCAGTATTTTTTCATCTGCATTGTTATAATTCCCATTCTGTCACAGTGGCTATAGAGTTGTACAGTGGCACTATAATTTATGTTCCAGATGTCTCTTTTTGGGGGTGTGACTTGGCAGTCAATAATGGTGGATGGGCATTAGAAGGGCTCCTGAAGGCACCGATCAAAAGCAGCTAAGAAAACATTCTAAACTCCGGGATTTAAATCTATATTCACAGGTAGTTCTTCTTATTACTGATGGCATTTGGGAAATCTATGAAAAAGCAATACACAATTGACTCTGAGTCCATAAACAATGCTTTTCCTCCAGCTAGTGACACCTGCACTAGATCGAGAAGCATGGCACTAGAGCCGGGAAAAGAAAAGAACAAGGAGAAGGGCAACTCCAGTCAGTCAGTCATGGCTCTTCTGATTAATTTACAGCAAGAGATAAAGGCTGGATTTGAAAATTTGAAGGCCCAGGTTACTGACACTCAAACAATGGTAACGGGACTGACAGAAACCTCTGCATCTCATATCAGGCATCTTGGTGAAGCAGAGATACACATCAGCAAGTTGGAAGATCTTGTCTCTGATCTAACGAGAGACCACAAAACAATGATGGAGCAGACAATCAAGAAAACAGAGTGTGGTGTACAAACATCTAACTGATTGACCACCCTGTGAATTTTGAAAGTAAAGAGGGTGGAAGGGCGATACTGAAGTGGCTGGAGGAGAAGCTGGAGCTCGGGCAGAGGGTGGCTAATTGGGAATTACAGCAGGTGCACTGGACACAACCTAGGCTGAGACAAAGAGACAGACCCACGCACTACATCATGAAATTCTTACAGTACCCGGACAGGGAGAAAGTGCTCCAGACTGCTAGAACTCTAGGTCCCCTGGACTTACATGGCAGCAAAGTTTTTCTCTTTCAAGATTTCAGTCACAATCTTCAGGTACAAAGACAAACATTATCTGGGGTTAAGTACACTTTGCATACCTTCAGCTGGGAAAACTCTCTGTTGTACCCTGCAAAACTCAAAATTACATGCTCTGGACAACCACCAATCTTTTTTACAAAACCGTAGGATACCGAGGTATTTGTCTGTACTACTGAATCTGCCCAGGAGGGATGATCAAGAATCAGGGATACACAACCTGCCAGATAAATCCATATAAGTGGAATAATTTTTAAAGGGTATGTGGAGGAGTAACTGGTGCAGTGACCTTTGGTGGGTGACTGCGGTTGTCTAACCTGACTGAGCCCTGTGGTGCTATGCAGCACACTGGCACCCATCTTGGATATCTGACCATGATGTTTTGTACAGGCATATGAACATTGGCTTTGGTGGAAACCCACACCTTTTTCAATGTCAGTCTTGAGGCATGATGTCATAATGCTACCAGACCTCACTTCAGTCCTTTGGCATGTAAAATGTTTAACTTGATATAATTTACAATCTCTTGGCATATTTGTAAATGTTGGCTGCAAGGGAGGACTCCTAGTACAACTACAGGGAAACCCCAAACCACTTAAACCACCACTAGGCACCCATCTACAGAGTACAAAGGCAGTGCCAGTGAAATAACTATGACATCTCTATGAATCACAACAGTATTGGGCGATCATCAAGATGTAGCCAGCTAGAGCAGTTGAAGCACAGTCAGTAGTCAGAATACTTTACTTTAGTGGTGGACTATCTGCTACTCACTGTGATCACTCCTAGTTGGCACTGTAACATCATTTATGGCAGGGAGCAGAACTGTCACTCAGCTACTGAAATTTCAAAGTTGACAACTGGCTCAACCCTGCCCCAAAGCTGACATGTCAGTTTGTAAATATCCCTGAATTACAATCAGTGCAGTCTTGGACTGGCAAAGCAATTTTGCTGTGAGACATTAGAAAATGAATGAAAGTAAAATGGAATGCTGAATACATGATACATTTGTAGTAGAGCCTTGCCAGTGCAGTTGAGAGATCCTTTCGCACCCGCTGGGGTTGGATGGGGAGAAGACATTGCAAAAGTGCAATGATCCTGGCGTGCCCATGTGGAGTTTCGTGCAGAGTGACAACTACCAACACAGAAAATTAGAGGTAAAGCCACAACAGGCACTGAATTTACTTACCTAGTTCGGCTGTTTACTGGGAGTTCTCCTTGGAGATGATCATCTCACTGCGGATTAGCTTGACTTGCTCTTGGACATCGGCATGAGTAAAGGGAATCAGGTTCTAGTCCCAACTCCCTCTCCCTCTCTGACTGTCGCTGGGGCAGCAGGTACCAGCTGGGGGGGGGGGGAGAACTCATTTCCCCTCTTTCCAAGAAGAGACAACTTTTGAACAAAGTGCAACTTTTAAGGATACATTGGGTACATTTACACTATTTGGATGAGTATGGGATCTAAAAGTATGGGAAGCGCCTATGGTGAGGGGGAGGGGTGTCCTATGGGTTAGCCTAACCTTGCAATAGCATTGCAGCCTAACTCAGCCGTTAATGATCTGTCTGTATATCTGTCTCGGTGTCTACCTTTATTAAAAGGGTTCTCAATGGGGGGGGGTGCAGGGTTAGGTAGTTGACCTCACCTATTTTGTCACTGCAACTTCTCCATGTTCATTATATGAAGATATGTTACCATAAAAATACTAAACTATCGTGGACTTGATATATGGGCAGTCTCATGGTTAAGCAACAGTATCTTAGTTAAGTGGGGCTGAGTCCTCTAGGTGCTGATGGAGACTTAGGACATATGCCTTACATTACAAGATTACATTCCTTCAGATTAGTCTCCAGCAGCTCACTTAAATTTGTAGGGTAACTACTATAAAAAAAAATCTCTTACCACCTGGGCACTGTAGAAATCCATGAGTTACATAATTAGTGTTAGATGCAACAGGGGCTGCTCCTGCCTCCTGGGTGGGGGGGGGTCCATTGTATCCCATTGACTATACAGCTGCAGATATTATCTCAGATAAAATAAGTGTTGGTTAAAAGGTGCTCAGCACTAACCTAGTTTGCCAAGAAAGGGAGAGATGCTGCACTATAAGAGTGTTATACAAAGGGGGAGAGTGGCTGTTTTTTGCTCTGGATAAGTTTGATATGTCAATTAATAGCTCAATCAAAGTTTTGGGTACAAGTGAATAAAACTGTGGGATGGGTGAGTGAAGAGGGGAATCAACCATATCTGGGGGTAATGTTACAATGATGTTAAGTGTTCTATGTTTTACTTTTCCGGTTGTTTTAATGTTAACAATTTTGATAAGGTTAGATTATATACAAGCATTGTATATAATGCTTGTACTGTATATAATGCTTGTATACAATCATTGTTAAGGGCTGGGGGTAAGGGGGACAGCACTCTGTTAAAAGTTTATTCTGTTCTTAAAATGTTTTTTGTACATATTTAAAAGTGGTACTAACAGAGTAACATCATTGAGACAACTCAACAACTTGCAATGGCATAGTAGGATCAATCATAAGACTGAGAATGGCCAACAATATAGTTAATATTCGGTGAAGGAATGTTAATGGTTTAAAGTCACACACTAAGCATAAGAGAGTTTTGACTAAGGTGAGGGCTATGAAGACAGATATTGTCTGCCTTTAGGAAACACATATGACAGAGACGGAAAGGAGCAAAGAACTAGGGAGGAGTAGTATGGATCTTACTTCACTTTGAAAGCTAGAGGAGCAGCAATTTGGTTTCGACCATGCTTCTTGGTGGTGGTAAGTAAATGATATGCTGATCAAGAGGGTAGATACATCTTGATACAGATACAGAAGAACACAGGATTCAAATTGGCTATCATCTCTGTATATGGGCCCGATGTTAACTGCCCAGACTTCTACTACAAACTATCAATCCAAATGGCTGGGTTTGAGAGCTCATGGCTGCTTTGTGGGGACTATAGCTGTGTGAAGGATACTATCATGAATAGATCCTCCCCCACGGTGGTGCCCTTCTCAAGCAATGCTAAGAATCTGTTTCAAATAATGAAAGAATGCTCATCAGTGAATGCCTAGAGATACCTCTTTCCAACTGGGTGGAAGTATAACCACTACTCTCACTTGGCCTCACACTACACCAGGTTAGATGTGGTTCTGCTTTCACAGAGTCTTATACTAGCTCTACAGACATCGAAGCACAAATCTATAACAATTACAGACCATGTACCAGTGTTGGTGGGCCTGCATTGTTTGGGGATTTTGTCTGCTCCAAGATCCTAGAAATTAGACCCCGTACTACTTAAGAAACCTGCTTTTATTTCCTCACTTAAAAGAGCAGATCTCTGCATATCTTCAGCTAAACCAAAAGGGTGAAACTTCAATGTCTACCAGATGGGAAGCCTTAAAGGCCTTGCTGAAGGGGGTCATAATATCATAGACAAGCCATAGCAGGAAGGCTGAGAACCAGCAAATCCTTGAGCTTGAGCAGCAAACTTCCGAAAATGAAAAAAGCACATGCAGAACCTCAGTTCCAGCGGCTACTACCAGCTGCAAAAATTAAAATGGAACCTCAATAAATGAACTCATTCCAAAACTGAATATACCTTAATACTGAACCAAGCTACTAACTACTAGCTATTTCAGGGGGTACACCTGTGGGAAGCTATTGGTTTAGCAATTAAAGCACACACAGAGTGCCAAAAATGTGAGTTGCATAATAGGTCCAGATGGGGTAGTTAAGCATACAGATAAGGACGTAGGGGAGTGCTTCCACAAGTTTTACTAATCACCTTATACCTCAGAGGCATAGCTGTCTGAATCAGACCTACAGAGTTTCTTGAATAGGTACGCTGTACCTATTGTCACACCACAACACAATGCTAATTTAGAGGCTGATATAACTTGGGGGGAGGTCCGTGAGGCAACACAACATCTTAAAGGTGGTAAGGACCCTGGGTCTGATGGGTTCCCCATAGACTTTTACAAAATGTTTAGCATGGAGCTCAAGGAGCTTCTATGTTATGATTTCTGAAAGTCTGGCTCTGGGAGTGCTACCACCCTCCACATGGTCTACCATCATAACAGTCCTATCTAAGCAGAGGAAAGACCCAAAGCAATGTGGATCCTAATGGCCCATCTAATTACTTATGGCAGATTATAAGATTATTATATATGGGTAGCCATTGTTACTGCTAAAAAGTAGCAAGATTATTTATTTGTAATCCCATTGCTATAATGTCAGGGGTTGTTAACCCCTCTTGTGTACATCATAGCAATGGGATTACAAACCTGGAATCCATAGGAACACAGGAACCAGAACAGCATGGGTTTATAACAGGAAAGTCCTGTCAAACTAATCTCATAGATTTCTTTGACTGGGTAACCAGAGTGATGGACCACGCGGGAGCAGTTGATGTTGCCTACCTTGACTTCAGCAAAGCTTTCAATACTGTTCCACATAGAAGACTGATTAATAAGCTGGGAAGGCTCAGGGTGGGTCAAAAGTTGGTCAACTGGGTGGCAAACTGGTTGACAGACAGAAAACAGAGAGTAGTGGTAAACGGTATACAATCAGAAGAGATGCAAGTCACAAGTTGGGTACCTCAGGGATCTGTCCTGGGGCCAGTCCTCTTCAATATCTTCATCAGTGACATTGCAGATGGGATGGGGGGGGTACGGTTTGTCTGTTTGCAGATGTCACCAAGATCTGCAACAGAGTAGAAGATCCAGATGGGGTGGGCAGAATGAGAAGAGGTCTGGATAAACTGGCAAAATGGTCGGAAGAGTGGCAACTGGGGTTTAACGCAAAGAAGTGCACAATCATGCACACAGGGAAGAGAAACCCTGAAGTCAACTATAGGCAGGGAGGGGAGTTGCCTGCAGTCACAAGGGAAGAAAGAGACTTGGACATCATCATCACAGATGACCTGAAATCATCCAAGCAGACCACTAAAGCAGTAGGTAAGGCTAGGGGGATGTTGCCATGTATTAGTAGGGGTATCACAAGTTGTAAGAGGAAGGTAATAATCTCTCTTTACAAGACACCAGTTGGGCCTCATCTGGAGTACTATGTGCAGTACTGGAGGCTGCACCTTCACAAGGACATTAACCAAATTGAGGCAGTCCAGAGAAGGGCAACCAAAACAGTGCATGGACTGCATCAGAAAACATATGAGGACAGATTAATGGAGTTCAATATGTATACACTAGAGCAAAGGAGGGAGAGAGGTGATGTGATCGAAACATTCAAACACCTTAAGGGCGTTAACAAGGTGAAAGAGTCTAGCATGTTTCAGTATAAGAAAAATAGCAGGACAAGACCCAGCACGAGATCAGAGGAAAGCCGATTAAGGGGTAATGTGAGGAAGTTCTTTTTCATAGAAAGGATGGTGGATGCATGGAACAGCCTACCTCAGGAAGTGTGGGATATGAATACAGTGCAGGGCTTCAAACAGGCATGGGATAGGCATAAGGGAGCAATACAGATGAGTATGAATAGATAGGCCATTGACAGAGCAAAGGCTGATGACACATTCATAAGGGTAGAAAAAGAAATGGGCAGACTGGATGGGCCTTATCTGCCATCAATTTCTATGTTTCTATGTTTCTATGATCTGAGCATATGCCTCCAAGCCTCACTGCTATACCAGTGCTAGGCCCTTTCAAAAGTGTGCTAAGATCTCATCTGGTTGCCACAGCAAGTTGCGACTGTTCCCTCTAATGGACTCCAGCCCGCCCCCAACTATATGCCACATCAGCACCGCTGGGTACCATCCTAGACCCTACTTCTCTCCCTAAACTGTCCCACCTTTCCTCTCCCTTTCTTCCACCCTACATCCCCTTGTCCTCTCTCTATCAATCCCCACCTGCTCCAGTTCCCTCCTCCCTGCTTGCAAAGACATTCCTGGACTGTTCCAGCTCTGCCCTTACACCTGGCACCTCTATCTAAACCCTTACATGCTACTAGTACTGCCAGTATGCTCAGAGTAAGCATCATTTAGCACCCTTGACGAGGCCCACCACCTGGGCTGATTTCCTGTATATTCCCCTCACCAGTATGTCCTCTCTCTACTGTCCCCCTTTTCCTGAGCCTACCCTTCCCTTGTCATTCTCTCTCCCTCCCTTCTCCTTTGTGTTTTGCTAGTCCCATTGTAGTTAGTGTTATCCCTTTACAGTCACTGACATGTAACTTGTTGCTTCGTTTGCCTTGAATGTTGTCGATTTTTCCTACGGCATATTTGTAAGCTGCTGTTTATTTGTGTACTTTATTACCCTGATGTGGAACCTATGTAATGAGCCTGTACTCAAAGGTTTAATCTGAGATCTCAATAAATAAATAAAAATAAAATAAATACATGCACCTTTTTTTCTCATGAACCGACGGCCTTCCAGAAACGGGCGCAGCGGTGTGAGCATGACGCAGGAAGGCTGCAGCAGTGACTGACACTACAAGAGTAGGGAGCTTTCTTCATTTTTCTTACCTTTATAGGGACCATACATTATAAAATTTAATATATGGTCCCTCTATTGGTAACCGGTTTGTGTAACGTCTCGGGGTTGCCATGGCGAATTCTCGAGTTTAGCTCTCGAGGTTTACATGGTCGACCTGGCAACCTCTTGATGGTTAACAAACCGATTACCACGAGAGAACGATACAATATCCTCTATACAGAAAGGGTGTTAGCATACAGATTAGAAAAGGTTTTACCCACTATAGTGCATTTGGACCAAGCTGACTGTGCAGGGCTGGCAAGGCAAACATAATGTACGTTTAGCACTAAATATTATTTGGTGCTGGGAGGGGGTGAGATGCATGAGATCTGGTGCTGCAGTTCTGGTCCTGATGTTGAAAAGGGTTTTGATCATGTGGAGTATGGGTACATGTTTGCTGTACTTCGAGGATTTGGTTTGGGAAGAAGTATGCTCCGCAGCATAACAACCCTGTATTATAACCCTTCAAGTCAGGTAGCAGTCAATACTAAACTACCAAAACCTTTCACTCTTACCAGAGGGACTCGACAGGGAAGTCTACTGTCCCCACTTCTGTATATTCTAACTTCAGAACCCCATGTAGCAGCAATTCATGCTGACAATCACATTATAGGTTACCAGGTAGGGGACAACCACTTCAAAACATCCTTCTTTGCAGAGGACCTTTTAATATACCTAGATATCTCAGAACAGGGCCTCTCCAGGGTATATCACCTACTTAATGAATATGGAAATATTTCTATCCACAAAATCAATTGGGCAAAGAGTGAGATTATGCCAGTGGGACCTAGACCCCACACACATCTTGAGAATAATGCACTGGGTATCAAAGTTGTAGACATGCTGAAATACCTGGGGATATTTGTTTCCAAATCTGGGAAGGCTTTGTTCCAGGAAAATTATGGCAAACTTCTAAGCTCAATTAGTCAAGATTGTGAGATGTATGAGAAAGAGGTGACCTGCTCGAGTGGGGGTCCCACAGGGGTACATATGGTGAGGGCGGTGTTACATCTGGCAGTCTTGTTTAAGAAGGGCTTGGATCTGAAGAGCATGACCTTTGTCTTTTTCTCATTTACTAGAAGTTTTCTGGATGAGAACCAGCTTTCAGCTGCCACGTAGTTGTCTGTGAGGGTAGAGGAGATACATTCCAAGGACTTGTCACTGTGGTAAAGTACTAGGTCATCTGCATAGAGAATCGCATTACAGTTTAGACTCTCAGCGGATAGTGCATTGATAAACATGGAGAAGAGAAGGGGGCTGAAAATTGATCCTTGGGGAACACCATTGTTTGTAGGAAGGGAGACTGAGGCAGCTTTGCCTATGAGCATGGATTGGGACCTGTTTGTGAGGTAGCTATGGAACCAGGCTGTGGGTTCAGGAGCACAGCCAAAATGTTGAAGTGTGGAGAGAAGGAGATTGTGATCTACTAAGTTGAATACCTTTGACAAATTGACAAAGACTGCACCTGTAGCCTTGCCCATGTCTATGTTTTTGAGGATGTGGTTAGAGAAGAGTGCCAGGGCAGATGAGGTGCTGTGATGCCTGCAGAAGCCATGCTGGAGGGGGCATAGGAGTTTGAACTTATTTATGTGTCCTGATAACTGGATATGGACAACCTTCTCTAGCAGTTTGTTAAGATGAGGAAGCAGGGAAATGGGTCTATGGTTTTCTGTAGCTAGGGGGTCTCCTGCCTTGACGATGGGTATCACCTTTGTGTGTTTCCAGGTGTCAGACACTGTTGATGTGGACAGAGCAAGGTTAAAGATGTGTGTTAGTGGCCTTACCAGGGCTGGGGATGTGATCCTCAGGAAGGCAGGGTAGACTCCATCACTTCCAGGGCTGCCCCTATGGGGGAGGGTTTCCAGGAGTCTTTTAATGGTTATGGTACCAACGCCTCTGAAATAGAAAGAGGGGATAGAGGCACAATGGTTTAGAGGAGTGTGGGGCTACCAATTCTAATTTGGTTGGAGAGAAGGTAAGGAGGAAGCTTGCTAAGGTACGGGGTAAGATCGGTGAACATGACGTTAAAAAGGTCTGCGATGCCCACAGGGTCATTTATTATGCCTGCTGGGGATGTAAGTTGTGTTATTTGCTTGTTGGTCTTGGAGTTTAGTATAGACCCAATTGTTGCTCAGAATTTATGAGGATTTCCCAGCGTGTTTTGTTGAAGGTCGTTAAAGTATTTAATTTTGAGTGACTTTGTCATTTGTTTACAGGTCTTTCATAGTTCCCTATAGGCATTCCATATAAGGGGGGTGGGGTGGGGATGCTTTGAAATCTTTCCAACTAGAGTCCCTGTCCTTCATTTGCCATAACAGTTCTTTGGTTATCCAGCACATGCAGCCGCCTCTAACCCTCCATGATTTGATGGGGAAAATAGTTGTTCTGTGGTTTCTGGAGGGTGTTGGTGAGCAGAGTGACAGCAGAGGAGATGTTTTCTGTCAAATATAGGGAGGACCAGTTTAAGGACAGTGCATGTCTGCTAACGAGGTCATGGTTTGGGGTGTTGAAATTTCTGAAGGACAGTATTTTTGGTGGGGGGGGTGAATCGCCTTGTTGTTCACAACTGTGTAGGTAAGGGTGTGGTCACTAATTGCATCGGACCTGGTCCATGCTTGGAGGATTAGATCAGGTCAGTTTGTTAAAATCCAGTCAAGGATTGAGTGGTTGGCAGTGCATTGGTTGTATCTGGTTGAGGTAGAGATTACTTGATCCAAGTTATGGGATTTTAGAAGAATTGTGTAGTCTTGGTTTGGATTCGCAGCCCAGTTTAGGTTGAAATCCCCAAGCAGGGAAGTATCCCTGGATGGGGTGGAGTTTGACAGGCTGGAGAGAAAACTAGACAATGCCTGTGTAGAGGCTGGAGGGTGGTTGCAGCAGCAGCCAACATAAAGTTTTTTTGCCGCACTAATAGTCAGCTCAGTGATAACCCATTCACTTATGGAGTCAGTCTCTGAGCAGGCAACAATGGCAGCTGATATGTGGTCCTGTACATACAGCATGACACCTCCTCCTCTCTTCCTTCCTGGCCCATCCAGTCGGAGGAGGGAGTATACTTGGAGCTGGTACAAGGCTGAATCATGGTACGATTTTAACCAGGTCTCGGATATACCCAGCATGTGGGGCCTGTAGAGGGTCACCCAGGTCTCTAACTCTGCAAATTTGGAAGGGAGGCTTCAGACATTTAGGTGGGCAATCTTTATTCCATGGCATCCCGCCATGCGGCATCCATGTGGTTAATGTGTATGTTCATTGGACCAGGGTTAGTTTCTATATCACCTGCTAGGAGGGCTAGAAGCAGGAGAGACAACAGTGGGCAGGTGGGAGGCTGCCAGAGGTGCTTGCAAAGTGTAATGGTGTAAAGCAGATGCCCAAGCTGTCTTTGTTCCATGTATGATAAGGATGCCAGCAGTATAGATGACAGGGATGTGCCTTTATTTGTAGTTACATTGGGCATGTTTGTAGGGCAAGGCGGCAAGTGAGTAGGGATGCAGTGGTAGAGAAATTTTTGTTCATTTGCTAGGATGTTTGCAGAGAAATCCGTGGCCAGTAACAACCCAGTCAAGGTGGACGTAGCCAGCAGGAAGAGTCTTGCTTTCCCTAGGGGCCAGGATGGGATCTTGTTCTTAGGGTGGGATACCAGTGAGGTGAGAAACTGAGATGCCATTGTGCAAAGTAAAATTAAATGTGGTGCACAGCTTTAAAAGGGGGTTCACAGGATTTTGGAGGAATAGAGAAAGTGATAATGCTGGGTAGCAAGAGATAGCGGCTACTGGTGGTTGAAAAAGATAAGCTGCAGATGGAAGAATGCGCTGATTGGTTTTAGCAGCCATGTGACTTGCCTTATATATGACAGAGCCTACTAAGGGTGGTGGTGGGGGTGGTGGGGCAGCCGGCACTTGCAGGGTAAAACAGTCTCAGGCCACTCAGCTGTTACAGACGTACACTCCTGGTGCTGTTCCTACTGTGACGCATACCTATTCTGCTGCCGGTGAGCTTCGCGATTTGGGTGAGGGCTCCTTTTCAGTCCCTCACGACCACCGGGGGACAGCTGCAGAGAGAAAGGAGAGAAGGTTTAAATATACAGATAGGTGGAGGAGGGGCAGAGAAAGTGGGGAGTGGGGAGCTGAAAACAGAGCACAATGTTAAACGTAATAACTCCCTGCCTGGGGACTAGCCTGTAAGTGACCTGACTGGATTGAGGGAAATAGGAGCCAAAAATAAATTGAATTGGCAATGCTAGAGTGAGTCAGAGCCGAAAGAAGCTGTTTAAAGTTGTGGGTTTTGCAGGCTTTGCTGCCGAGTGCAGCATTCGCATTTGAGGCAACCAGCACCCCTTAACAGTTTTTTTTTAAATGCCCAGAAACACTTTACTTATTTTAGAATTACAGCCAACAATCCCTCTTAGAGTAAATTGATAAAAGGCTCACTAGTGCTGTGCACTTTACTTAGCTTTAATGCCCAAAAACACTTTGTTTATTTTAGAATTACAGTCACAAACCCTCTTAAAGTAAATTGCCAAAAGGCTCACTAGTGCTGTGCACTTTATTTAGTTTTAATGTCCAAGAACTATCTCCACAGCTACACCGACATGAAATATACAACATCTATGCCGGATATTTTAGGCGCCAAAAGTCTGATTAAAAAAAAAAAAAACAGTCTCAGGCCACTCAGCCGTTACAGCCATACGCTCCTGGCCCTGTTCCTACTGTGACGCATACCTGTTCTGCTGTCAGTGAGTACCACGATTTGGGGAGGGCTCCTTTTGGGTCCCTCACTACCACTGGGGGGGCAGCTGTTCTGCTGCCAGTGAGCTCCGCAATTTGGGGGAGGGCTCCTTTTTGGTCCCTCATGACCCCCAGGGGACAGCTGTTCTGCTGCTGGTGAGCTCTGTGATTTGGGGGAGGGTTCCTTTTTGGTCCCTCATGACCCCAAGGGGACAGCTGTTCTGTTGCTGGTGAGCTCCGTGATTTTGGGGGAGGGCTCCTTTTTGGTCCCTCATGACCACTGGGGGACAGCTGTTCTGCTGCCAGTGAGCTCCGTGATTTGGGGGAGGACTCCTTTTCAGTTCTTCACTACCACTGGGGGACAGCTGTTCTGCTGCCGGTGAGCTCTGCGATTTGGGGGAGGGCTCCTTTTCGGTCCCTCATGACCACTGGGGGATATGCAGCTTGTTCACTTGTACAGTGCCTTGAATCACAATGAAATTGAGTACAATATTAAATAAATAAGTAATGAAGGATGAGGATGATGAGTCAGACAGTACCTGTCCAAATTCCCCATCAGGTCATCCCCCATTGAGGAAATGTTAACCCCAGCTGGGCACTAGACACCTTGCTGCTCTCTATAAGATGTTTATTGGAGCAGCATCCACTCCCCCACCCAAGGCATAGGCATGCTGGAGTGATGACCTGGGCAGAAATCTAGATTTAAAGTCTTGGGAGCATGCTATTAAACATGTGCATACCTGATCAAGCTCAAATAGGCTACGTAGAATCCAATATAATTTTGTATATAGAACTTACTATACGCCATTGCAGCTCCACAGCTACAAACCCTCCCTCAGTCCTGTGTGTCTAAAATGCTTGGTTGAGAAGGGTGACTTCTTGCATATTGCACTTACATGCAATAAGGTGGCCCCATTCTGGAAAGAAATGCATAATATAATGGAGCAAGTATTGCAGTGCAAGTTGCCTTGCTCTCCTTCTGAATTTATGCTGGAGAAGGACAACTCTAGGCCTCCACTATCAAAGAGGACTGTTGGAGTCAGGTTATGGGATATAGCCCTAATCAATGCAAGGAAAACAGTTGTGCAGAATTGGTCAAGCTCCTCACCTCCCACAATAACTCACTGGTTTAGTAACATGTCTATGCATGAAACTGGAAAGTTGTCATTATATTGCACCTGGGAAGTGCTCTTATCAGGCCATAACCCACACTTCGGAATGGCTTATTGCACTTCTAAAATAAAATGCCCCCCAGTAAAATAGTTAATTAAAAAAGTAATGAGGAACTGTAAATAAATACAGTAACAAATATTACCATATCAAGAGAAAATAACAAAAAGTAGTCCTTGTCATTGTATTGCAATGGAGGAAGTCACTAGCGGGCAGTGTTGTCTGTCTGTCTCTTCCCCCTCAACACACACACACACACACACACACACACACACACATATACTGTTTTTATGTTCGCCATGTGAGCTAGTGCAAGTTGAACGTTTTGCTATGTATAGGGTTTTGAGAGGTGTGTCATGGTGCTTCAATCCAGAAGAGTCTACAAGGGGCTTGACCAATAATCAGCAAGTCTCACCATGACACTGTTCAGGTGTAAATGTACGCGGATGTCATATTCATAAATCAGCTCTTTCAGCAAGCACAGCTGATCTTAACATGAGCTCTCAGCCTGCCTGCTCCCCGCCCTCCCCTAGCATTTTACACACACACAGTCTGGTTATACAAGTCCAGCTGCAGTCTCTAGGTACCTGAGGCCAGTCATAGAATTATATTTTTTCTTTGGAATCAGGGGTGTAGTGAGATGTAACAGAACTTAGCTTTACCTTTCATGTGAGATTCCAGGGACTGAAACTGAAACCAGAAACTGTTCACTTTGCTAATGTCTCCCTCTTGCTCTCTCTCTCTCTCTCTCTCTCTCTCTCTCTCTCTCTTTTCTCTCCTCTCACCCTGGCTACACACACACACACACACACACACACACACACACACACACACACACACGAGTCAGGTTACACATGCTGTAGCAGGCTGCTGATAGAGTGGTAAATGTAACATTTAAGTACATTAATGGTCACTTGGCTACTAGGGTAGTAAATACGTGACCAGTTCACATTAATATAGGGTAGATCAAACAATGAAAAAAACTGTGGCTGTCATTGATTTTTGAATAATAGTTGCCTATAAAACTGGAGTTTAGTTGACCCCTTCAAAGTGCAACAACATGCAAATCTGAACACTTATCATTTAAACAATTTCTTGTGGAGGGCTCCCATATTCTTTGTTTAAAGGAAGAAAAAAAACAGATCCCCTGGTAAAATCATAGAAATTGTCCTACTCTCAGCCAGGCCCAGCTGCAGTCTCTAGGTATCTGAGGTCAGCCATAGAATAATACTTTTTCCTTGGAGTCAATGGTGGGGGGAGACCTAACAGAACTTTGATTTATGTTCCATGTAAGCCTTGAAATGTGCCACAGAACATCTAAAACCCCAGAGTTTCTGAGGGCTACTCATAACACTGACAATGGGGGTTCCCAATCCCCCAGTGTCTCCACCAAAAATGAAGAAAACCCTCACTTGTAGTTTATTTTTTTTATAATAAATGCTGTAAAAGGAAAAATGTCCATTGATGTCTGTTGCTGCCACACTGTAACTGTCCTCCCCCCCCAAGCCCAGTCCATATTAGTCTTCCAGCATGGGGATCCGCCCACCTTAGATCTAGTACAACAGCAATACCAGCGGCGAACATCCAGCATTGACAAATGCTTGTTATTTATTATTATTTTTTTTTTATTTCTTAGTTTGGCTGTGTTCTCTCTGTTAGTGACATTTGGAGTGCTGGAGGGAGCATGTTCATCATCACCTCTGCCCTCACCTGACACACACACACACACAATCTAGCAGAGCATGCTTATTATACTGTTTTTTTTTATTTAACATTTCTTAGTTTCCTTATGCTACATGATGTCTGGTGCAGTACACAGAGTCAATTTCACTGACTACAAGCAGGAGTGAGCATGTCTCCTATTGGTTGCCGTACTTTGTGGTTTTCCTCACTCTGAGCATAGCACTGCTGTATAAGTGATGCCCATTGCTCCGTTTTTAAAAAAAGACCTATTTAAAATAATGAAACTTACTTTTCACACGTGAATTATCGATGGAGGACTGGGTTTCGGTGGTGCTTTGAAAGCTTGTGTCGTGGTGGCACTTACGACGATCAATGGATCAGGGCCAACTTTCTATACAGAAACAGCAGAGGTGAGAGTTCTTTTTTTTAAATCAATGAAAAAGACATATTAAAGTTTCTGTCCAGTGATTGTGCTGTATGCCACCAAGACTCGGCTTTCAAATGACAGAGGAACCACGCACCTCTGTCAAGTCTAAGCTGGCACGACTGTTTTGACGACGGTGGCACAGGGATATATTTTTGTTGTGGAATCAGGTTGACACAAGGAGTGTTGGTTGGCAGGTTATGTCCTGATAAAGACAAGGCTGAAAATTGCTTTCTGCCAGTCCAGATTCTGGATTTCTTTTGCCCATTTTATAATCACACATTAGAAAATATATTGTACTGCATTACACATATCATAATGTGTGATAGATCTCTACTGTTCATTGTGAAATTCATATGTTTCAAAATGTAAGCCAGTGTCACTGTTTTTGATATAACTAAAAATGTTGATGTAAGCAATTTGCAGTACCTCAATAAAATATTGTTACAGATGTCACTTTTTGAAGATAGGGCATATATTCAATATGTAATGTTTCAGCAACTGTGTTATTGCACTTGAACATTTGAATTATAGATACTGTACTATGAACGGTGCTGTAAAACAGCTTAACTGTGTTCATTAATGTACCATTTCACATATGCACATGAGGTATCTTTTAGGTGTACATGGTGCATAAGTATATTTATAAAAAGGGATTGGTAAATCACCTAACATGATTGGCTGATGTTATGTCTCATGACTATGCATTAAATCTTAATAAACGCATGGTCAGATGCCAAATCTAATTTTTCTTTCCAAAAAAACTATTTAGAACAATCTTATCAGTGGAAGAATATCCTCCAGGGTGTCATCATAGGCCAAGCCACTGATTTATGGTAATTAAAATAATGAATTCCCCATTTCATGACTTGAATTTCCAGGAACTGCACCAGTGATTGTGAATCTAATTTCTGGATTTTATCAGGATTCTACTGTCATTCTCTTAGTATGGGTATAAATAATCAGAATAAAAGAAGGCTTACTATACAGAACATTAAATGAAGCAAATTGAAAATAGTACATGAATCAAGTTTAAGAAAAATACATGTTCTGTGGATTTACTGATCTGATCTAAAATGCCAAATACTGTGAAATTCTTTGTTTTTACTGGTATGTAAGCAGTCCAAATTCTGGAATTTTACTAGGTTTTCCGATAAAAAATGAAAGCCAGTGTCCTTGGATTTTAATGCACATCCCTTGGTCAAAAGGACTCTTGGGGCCATTGTCCTCATACCTTACCACACCCATGGGGAGTGAATTAAATAGAGAATAAAGTATGTGGTTACATGTGTAATGAGATTTTACACACACCCGAATTGTGGGATGCAACATAAACCCCGATAGCAAAGCCTAAGTGGTTAATGAAATGCATCCCATAATGAGGGTGTGTGTGAAATCAAGGTTTACACAATTACCCCATATTTTATTTTATATAATTGCTGGTGTGTGCTCTTTTGCCTCAACAATTATACAAAATAAAATAAGCAAACCGATAAGCAAACAGGTTGTGTTCAGGCAGCCATGGGCCAGATGGGTTTCTGCGAGGTCTGCAAGTTACAGTGCCCCACTTGTTCAAAGCATAAAGAAGTGAAGTTTTTGTTTAAAATATTAACTGTTTGCCCATTTTTTTTTATTTTCAAATTGGCTATCAAGCGGTGGTTGTGGTGAGCTGGTGCATGCCTGCTGACAGGGAAATCCAGCGCAAGTCATGTTTCCCTTTTGTTTTCTTCTTTCTTTTTGGAGAAAGTCAGAGAAAGAGACTGTTCTTTTTTGATGAAAAATCTACTTTCTGCCAAGATTGTGGGGTGGTGAAGTCTGCAGCCATAGAGGATTGCAACAGGTAAGGTAGCAGAGCGAAGAAAAAATGGTGACTGCTGTGAATGTGTGGTCCAAGAGAAACCTGGTACGTGTGATATGATATGATGGAAGGCATTCTTGGAAGGCATTCTTAGAATGGCAGAGAAAGGGGAGATACTGTTGATGGGAGACCTGAATATGCCAGATGTTAACTGGAGCACATTTGCTGCAGCCACATCCAAGAGCAGGGCCATTCTTGATGCCCTACAGGTGGCAGGCATTAGACAGCTAGTTTCGGAACCCACTCATGAGGGAGCAATCTTAGACCTCGTACTCTCAAACGGGCCCGTGAGAGGATCTCAGATCTAGAAGTGGGTTGCCATCTGGGGACAAGTGACCATCAAACAGTGTGGTTCCACGTTAAACTCAGCTACAGAGTCAAGCCATACAAAAGTGAGGTACTGGACTTTAGGAGGGCTGACTTTGGCAAGATGGGAGAGTGCCTCAGAAAAGCACTAGCAAACAGGCTAGAGGGAGGTGGAGCAACAATGGGGAATTATCAAAACTGCCATCACAGAGGCAACAAGCCTTTGTGTGAAGCAAATAAACAAATCAAAACGAAAGAAAAAGCCACTATGATTCTCAAGAGAAGTGGCTGTGAAAGTCAGGAAGAAAAAGATAGCATTCCGGAAGTATAAGGAAACACAGAAGGAGCAGGACAGAGAGCTGTACCAGTTAAGGCAGAAAGAAGCAGGGAGGGAAGTCAGAATAGCAAAGGCCCAAACTGAGGAAAAGATAGCCAACTCAGTTAAGAAGGGGGATAAAACCTTTTATAGGTACATCAGCGAGCGTAGAAAGACAAAGGGAGGGATAGTGAGGCTGAATAGAATGAACGGTGGGTGGGCAGAGGGGGACAGTGGAAAAGCAGGAATACTGAGCAATATTTCTGTTCAGTATTCACAAAAGAGAAGGGAAGTGCCTAATCCAATTAACAGAAGCACTCTTTTGGATAGGGGGTCGATCCAGTCCTTTCACAGAAGAAAGGGTTCTGCAAGAACTCCTAAAACTGAAGGTGGACAAAGCAATGGGTCCTGATGGAATTCACCCGGAATTCTAAAAGAATTAAGGAAGGAACTAGTGAAACCACTGGCTATTTTTTAATAAATCATGGGAGGATGGTGTGGTACCGAGGACTGGAGGAAGGCGGATGTGATTCCCCTTCACAAAAGTGGGACCAAGACAGAGGCAGGAAACTACAGACCTGTCAGTCTGACCTCTGTGGTAGGGAAAGTGATGGAGTTACTTCTGAAGGAAAAGAATAGTTGAGTACCTAGAGGTCAGTGGAGCACAGGATCCAAGGCAGCATGGGTTCACAGTGGGAAGGTCATGTCAGACAGATCTAATAGATTTCTTTGACTGGGTGACCAAAGTAGTAGACCAGGAGGGGCTGTGGACATGGCCTACCTAGACTTTAGCAAGGCATTTGACACAGTCCCACAAAAGATTATTAGTCAAATTAACCAGCCTGGGAGTGGGTCCCAGGGTGGTAGCCTGGTAAAACATTGGCTGGACAACAGGACACAGAAGGTAATTGTAAATGGAGTCCACTCTGAAGAAAGGGCGGTTACTAGTGGGGTACCGTGAGGTTCAGATTGGGTCCAGTCCTTTTTAATGTCTTCATCAGTGACATTGCAGAGGGACTGGAAGGAAAAGTATGCCTTTTTGCAGATGACACAAAGATCTGCAACAGGGTTGATACACAAGGAGGCGTGGAAAGGATGAAAAAGGACTTGTCAAGGTTGGAGGAATGGTCAGACGTATGGCAGCTAGGATTCAATGCAAAAGTGCAAAATAATGCACCTGGGAAACAAGAACCCAGGGGAAGAATACACAATGGGTGGGGAGGTAGTAACAACAACAAAACAGGAAAGGGACCTGGGGTAATCATATCAGATGACCTTAAGGTTAGCAAGCAATGTGAGAAGGCAGTAGGGAGGGGCCGGGGTATACTGGGATGTATAGGGAGAGGCATCAGCAGCAGAAAACAGGAAGTTGTTATCCTCTGTACAGACAGTTGGTGAGACCCCATCTGGAATACTGTGTCCAGTTCTGGAGACCCATCTCTGCAAGGACATAGACAGGATAGAGGCAGTCCAGAAGAGGCAACTAAAATGGTGCAGGGTCTGCAAGAAAAGCCGTATGAGGAGAGACTAAAGGAGCTTAATATGTATACCCTTGAGGAAAGAAGGAGAGGGGGACATGATAGAAACTTTCAAGTACCTCAAGGGAATCAACAAAGTCCAAGAGGGTAGCATCTTTCAGAAAAAGAGACTTGCAAGAACAAGGGGACACAATTTAAAGATAGAAGGAGGCGGTTCAGGGCAAAGTGGGAGGAAGTATTATTTCACAGAGAGGGTAGTGGATGCATGGAACAGCCTTCCTGAGGAAGTTGTGGGGTCTAAAACTGTGGGAGAATTCAAGAATGCATGGGACAGACATAAGGCAATTCTTGTGGGGGGCAGGAAGATATAGGCTGTTGGTTAACTAGGATCTGCGGCCTATCCTGTAGGTAGGGAAATGGGCAGACTAGATGGGCCTAGCAGTCCTTATCTGCCATCAAAGTCTATGTTTCTATGTTTCTATGTGTTTGCCATTATAACCAGCTGGTTATAATGGAAAATTACAACCAAGTTTGCCTATGGGAAAAAGCACACACCAGTTATTATAATCCTATAATGCACACACTGTCATGGTTTATAACCTGCATATTCATATTGTGTGTGATTAACATGTGCCATTTGCATGCCATTTACTGATGTAGAAATATTAATTGAGATCTTGGATTAACACCTTTGAGCAGAAAACTCTTTCATAGGTTCCACATCAAGTATGACACAAACAAGAATGCAGATATGTTCCACAGATACAGATACAGCAAGAAACAATTGAAAACTGTCTCCAGGCATAAATTCTAACAATAGTTAAGCAATCTAAGCACATACAGGGTGCAGAGTCAAAACAAAGGCTAACGTTTCACTTGGTAACGATAACACAGCATGAGGACGCTTGTTTAAAAAGGAGAATTGTATAATTAACAACATAGGCAGATAATTGGATTGTGCCTGAGTCAAAGGAAGAAGGAAGGTCTCGTACCAGTAGAGAGGGACAGGGGAGGGAGGAGGAAAGTGTGGGGAGGGGGAAGGCAAACAGAGATGGGGGGTAGGATGGGGATAGATAGGACGGAAAGGGAAGAATAGCTATGTAGTCAAAGTGGAATAAAGGGGGAGGAGGGTGGGGGAAGGGGTGGAGGACAGTAGGGTGGAAGAGGTGGTGTAGGTAATGGGGTGATGAAGATGTATTAAGGTGGTAGGGAGAAAAGAGGTATGCAATGTTGGAGGGGCAAAAAAGGGAAAAGGGGATGGAGGGAGGTAGGAGGGAAAATAAATAGTTTAGGCAGGGGTAGAAAACCCATGAAAGTGTTAATTTGACCAGGGGCCCAAGAAATGGACATGAAGCATAACATTTTACTAATCAATAGAGATCACAGAGATTGCAAATGGTAGGAGCAAGGTAAAGGCAAATTAGCAGTGGCAGTCACAGGTTGCCAGTGAGATTAGATGCTGCCAGAGTTTTTTCTTAAAGGAGCCCAGCAAAGTAGCAATGGCTATGTGAGGAGGCAGGGAGCTGTACCACAGTGGAGCTCTGTATGTTAATGCATATCCAAAGGCAGTGCAGCACCATGAGATTCTGAAAGCCTATTTGTCAGAGCTTCTGGTACTGCGTGGGTTATGTGCAAGGGAGAGAAGGGCCAGTACACCAGGGGGTAGCAGTCCCAAGGTGACTTTTTTTTGCAAGCAGGCATGACAGGTATTTGAGCCTGCTGTCAAATTGTAATCAGCTAACCTGGGCATAAAGATCATAGGTGTGTGTCAAGCTTGTGGCACCAGTAAGAAGGTGGCATGCTTTATTAAAGGACATTTTGATACATCAGAGGGCAGTGTCTGTAGCTGCACCATAATAAATGACAATACCATAGTCGTCGAGAGGAACCACAGAACTGTGGATGGCCATGTTCAGTGCTTCAGGAGTGACATTATGTTTGTTCCTGTACAGAACTCCTACATGGTGGTTAATAGCTTTGGCTGTTTGGTCATTGTGCTGGGTGAAAGACATTGTAGAGTGAATAGTTATACCCAGGTACTTGAAATGGTGAACCAGTTCATGAGGGGAGCCAGTGGCATTAATGATGGTAAGTGGGAAGGTTTTGTGTCTGCTTTACGAGGTTGAAAACAACATTGTCTTAGTCTTGTTATAATTAAGGATGAGTTTATTATCCCGAAACCACCTCTCCACAGATGTAAAGGATTGCTGACGTTGGTCCCAGAGAATGTGAGGGTCCATGTTGCTGGTAAAAAGTACAGCATCATCAGTGTATAGAAGTATGTGGTTGCATAAAACTCTTGGTAGTGCATTGAGGAAGATGCTAAAAAGCAATGGACCCAAGATAGATCCCAGTGGGACTCCAGAGCTTACAGGCCTACTATCAGAAAAGGCATTACCAATTTTTACCTGCTGCATTCGGCTGCTTAAGTAGATGGAGAACCAGCTTGTAGTGTCGGAGGAAAGACCAATGGAGGAGAGTTGTCTGATGAGGAGATCATGGTTGACAGTGTCAAAGGCCTTGGTAAAGTCAAGGAAAGTTGCCCCTACCAAGAGCCCTTGTTTCAGAGAGTTATTGATAAAGCTGGTAAACTCCAGGAGCACAGTGATGGTACTGTGCCCTCACCTGAACCCATGCTGTTGGGGACATTGGAGTTGGTAGTTATCCAGATACTCTACAAGCTGGTCAGCCACAATGCTGTCCAGGGCCTTAGAGATTGGGGGAAGAATAGAGATTGGGTGGTAATTTCCCAGCAGTACTCAGTCGCCACTCTTGTGCACTGGGGTGATCACTGTTAATTTCCAAAGATATGGAAATTGTGACTGAAAGAGTGACAGGTTGATTATTTTGGTAAGAGGTGTGAGGATTTCCTCGAGGGTAAGGGCAACAAACTTTATGTTTAAGGAGTCCCCATTGAATCTAGCTTTCCTCGGTACCATCTTAAGATAACGCCTGGCTTCATTTATAGACACTGCTTTGAAGTAAAATTGTGGGTGTTCTTGAGTGGGTTCTGGACTGCAGAGTTCATACCTGAGAAGGTAATCACAAAGTAGTCTGGAGAAGAACGTTGCTAAAGTCATGAGCTCTGGTTGCCATAGAGATTACAATGCTGTGTTTTGAATGCAGCATCCTACCATTTTGGTAGAAAAGGTATTTGTTATAAATTGTTTGTAGCCAGCCCAGTGGCACTGAGGGCTGAGGTGCTGGATGCCTTACTTTGTGTTATGCCAGTGACCCATGTTTCAGGACTGAGTATGGGCTGCTGGGGGGTTGGCAAGGGAAGAGAAGGATTGAGCATCTGTCAGACTGCTCTCCTTCTCTGGGGAGGGGGGTCCTTAATAGTCAGCACCTGTTTGCCCCCTGGTAGAAGCTGAGGGACAAGGCACTGCACTGTAGCATGGGGAGGAGTTTGGGGCAGACACCTGGAGGGAGCCCATGTGGATGTGTGTGCACTCTCCTCCACCGGTGTCATTGCATGCCCCCAGCTCCGGGGAGAAAACTGGAAATGAGTGTGCATCCTGGGTGAGCAACTTGATGGCCATCCCATGACCACCGGCTCTGGGGGGGCGCCTGATCTGGATCCAACAGGGTGGGTGATTTGGGGGCTCCCCACCACCCTGCTATGGGGGGCAAGCTGCAGGGGACTAAGGCATGACCCGGATGGAGTACAGATGTACGGACTGTGGCTGGAGTCCCAAATAGGTTGGCAGAATACGGGAGCAGTCCAGGTATGCCAGGAGGAAAAAAGTAATAGTTAAAAAAATACATTATTTATAAAGAGTGAATCTCCTTTGTCAGAAGTTAGAAATGGCCTCTGTCAGACCACACATTGGTCCTTTGCCAAGTCACTTTTACATTTCTGTCCAAAACTGGGGGTGATGGAAAATTAATAACCAATTATTAAAAGATCCTAAAACAGTCTCATATATTTTGGATCAAAAAACATTTTTTTCTCTTAGTGAATTGTACCCCCACCAGGAAACTAGATGTGGTTTGGCGTGCCTTGAAAGCTTTCCTACGGGGGATATTAGTTAGCTTGGCTACCCACAGAAAAAAGCAACAGGATGATCAAATCCTAACTCTCTTATCTCACATTCGAGAACTGGAATCTAAACTCTCTCCTCAATCTCCTGAGCAGCATAGATTGGATCTAGTAAAATCCAAAAATGCTTATCTGGAATTACTGAGAGAGAGAGAGAGAGAGAGAGAGCTGAATTTACAATCTTAAAAAACAAAGCTTCATACACCGAACAGGGAGAAAAAGCAGGCCGTATGTTAGCCCTTAGAATTGAACAACAGGATACCTCCCGTTTAATTGCATCCATTTGCTCTCTGTCAGATGACTCTCTAAAGACAGCTCCAGTGGACATTGTTGATGAGTTCACCCATTATTATGCCCATTTATATGGTCCTATGGTGAAACCACGAACATATCTAGGTTTAGATAGATACTGTCCTCTCTCTCCCAACAGACCAACAAGCTCCCCTAATTACCTCCATTTCCAAGGTTGAATTGGAGAGAATTATTAAAGACCTTCCCTCTGATAAAACTGCTGGTCTGGATGGATTCTCCCCTAATTTTTATAAGATGTTTGTGAAGCAACTATCACCTGCCATCTTACCACTTTTTCAACATATACTCTCGGAAGCAGTGACAGAGCAGTCCCTGTTCGGGGCTCTGATAGTGCTTCTCCCAAAACTGGATAAGAATCAGGAATTAGTGTCAAGTTATAGGCTGATATCGCTCTTAAATAAGGACATAAAAATTCTGTCTAAAATCCTGGCTGAACGGGTTAGCAAAGTCCTTCCATTCCTTGTAGGATTGGAACAGGTTGGCTTTATGAAAAGGAGGTCCTCAGTAGACCACTTAGGCACTTTGGCCCATGTCTTCTCGGTATCCAGGGATGCCAACTTTCCAACGATCTTGGTGTCCCTGGATGTCAAGATAGCCTTTGATAGGGTTAACTGGTGCTACTTATTGCACACCCTAAAGGTTTTCGACTTTCCTTCTGAATTTGAAAACTGGATTGGCTCTTTGTACAAATTTGCAACTGCCTGGATATCTGGTAATGGGGTAATATCAGACTTGTTTCCTCTCTACTCGGGCACGAGACAAGGCTGCCTCCTATCTCCCCTCCTCTTTAATCTGTACTTAGAACCCCTGATATGCAGACTAACAGACTCCCAGGAGGTCCATGGCATCACTATTCAGGACCAACTTATCAAAGTTTCCACTTATGCAGATGATTTGCTTCTCCCACTTCCCCATCCAGGAGATTTTATTCCATCCATATTCACAATTATTGAAGAATTCAGCACAGTATCTAACTACAAGCTAAATGTGGAAAAGTTGGTAGTTTCCCCCCTTAACTATAGAATACAAAAATCTTCCATTTCTGAGCTTGGACTCTCCTGGAAGCCTGACACTCTCTGATATTTAGGTATCGTCCTTACAAGGAACCCAGCTCACCTTCAGGAACTAAATCTGGTCTGCCTTGTTGAAACAGTCAGTCAGGATATAGTGCTGGGCGAAGTGGCCTCAATTCGCCTCACGAAGTGATCCGTGGAGTGAAGGAGAATTCTCGGAGTGCTCCGCAACGTGAAGCAGAGTACTTAGAGTTGCAAATGGGTAACACGAAGTTCATTGAAAACAATGACTTATCGTTACTTCTCCTTCCCAAATCACTACTACACCAATTCTTAAGGTGAAGTACAATGAAAACAATGTACTTTGCCTTGTTTTTAAGCTCCAAGGGTGAATTTTGCAGTATTTCATGGGATTTCAGGTCACATGGGCTCTAGATTGTTCTGCACAGCCTCAGTTTGGGGTAATGTGTGTAGGAAGCTGTTGGAGACAATCTGCTCTGAGAGCTCTCTGCAATTCAAACCTTCAAAAAGCTGTTTTTTTTGCTGAAACTTAGTTCATCGAGTATAGGAAACCTTCCTGTGCTCATATCATTGAGCATTTATTGTTTGTGTATGGATTTTGAATGGTAATGTACAACATTCAGTCTGTGTACTGAGAGACAGTGGAAGTGTGCTTTGGGGGAGGGGTGTATCTGTGGTATAGGTAGATTAACTTGGAAAAAAAGACAGTACTTTCTGTTTTGGTGATATTTTTCTTGTTTAACTGTGTTAATGTACACACAGTAATATTTTCAACATTTCTTGCCATTTTTTTGCTGATTGTTGTGGTGCAGCAGTGCATAATTTTAGTTTGTTTAAAATATGTGGTTATATTACTGACGTTTTCAATTTGCTATGCATTACTTAGTGTGTGTATGAGTATATGTGTGACACGTGTCATCAAATCAGACACCTTTTATTGTGCCACATAATAATTTCAGCAAAGTGAAGCTGCTATCCACTGCAGCTGTGTGATTTTTGTACTTCTTTGTGATATCTTTACTGGTACTGGTACTAGTACTAGTGACTGTTACTGCAGCACTGCAGTACACTGCCCCCCCCGTGCGGACCGCCCCAACCAGTAAAGGTATTCTTTTCCAGATTTGAATTTCTGATGGTGAGCACTGGTTAGGTGTTGTGCCTTTGTGTCTGCATCTCTTCAGTGCACAGCACAATCTTAATTTGTCTGTGCATTTGCATCTCTTTAGGGCCCAATCTCTATCTGTAACTTAAGTCACAGTTGTTTCTTTGGCTTCCCTTCAGAGTACTGGACAGGTGTGGTGCTTAATTTTGCATAAATATTGTACTCATTAATATGCGTTTTTAAGTCAGGACCATCATCATGAGTCACTCGTGATACAAATCACGTTCTTCATCATCACAGTCACAAATGCAGTCACAAATCATGATTCACGATCATTCACGTTATGAATCACATTCATATTTTTTCTAGTTACTTGGATGTATTGTAAGCCTGTTTTGTAGTATCTCTCCAGGCTTCACCACCCCACCATTGTACTCATTGATACATGTTTTTAAGTCTGGGAGTTTTAAGCTACAGCTCATCAGGGCCCGGGGAAGTACAGCCATAGGCATTCACTTTTCTTCATCATCATGGTCACAAATGCAGTCACAAATCATGATTTACGATCACGTCATGAATCACAACATACATTTTTTTTAATAGTTACTTGGATGTATTGTAAGCCTGCTGGTCACGGTGCTGAACAGGGATGGGATCCACACCTGGGCCCTGGGGAACAGGCACATCCTGCTCCAGAGGACCTGGTGCTGGACTTGGTGGTGGTGATGGTGTTGGTTCAACTGCCTCAGAGTCATGACAAGAGGTGGTGCTGGTCCTGCTTCGGGGGGGGGGCATTCACAAGTTTTGAGCGGTCCAACAGGAATGGGCACCCATGCCCTCCACACATGCACACGGTATGATGCTTACCACTACCTCACTCTCCCAAAGCTGCCCCATCCCAGATGTTCCCTCACCCTGGTCCATCTCTACTACTGAGCTCCCTCAGTCTGAGCAATCACTACTCACACTGTCACACAACACAGTCACACAGACACATACAAACAACTAACTACTTATAAAGATAAAAAACATACAATTTTCAGAAAGAAAAAAATTAAGTAAAAAAGAATACAGAAAAGACAAAAAAATGTAGCTTTTAAAAAAGCTGTTGGGTCTAAATCAAAGTTTAAATATCCTCCACTGTCTGATCTAAAAGTATCAGCAGTCACAAAACACACTAGTCTCTCTCCGTCTGCACAGGAGAAAGTAAAAGTGTCTGCTTGTATAACTCACTTTCTTCCTGCCTAGCTAAAGAGCATGTGACTTACAGTACTGTAAGCCATGTGATGTGTGGGGGGCTGCCAAATCTGAAACACCAAGTGGATCACTTAGAATCCTAATGAGGAATGCAAAATCCATTAAAAACAATGACTTTGCCTTACTTCGCATTGCCATTCCACCTTAACGCAAAGTGGTAATGACAAGGCGAAGTGAACATTTTGCATTGCCCACTCCACATAGCGGAGTAGCAACGCGAAGTGCCCACTTCGAGTTCATTTCGCCAGTGAATTTTAAATTCGCTGCACCTCTATCAGGATATGAAAAGATTGTCCCTTCACCCCATCTCCCTTGGGGTAGAATCAGTCTGGTCAAAATGAACGTTTTCCCCCACCTCTTCTACCCTCTTAATCTCCTGAACATATGGCTTCCCCTAGCCTGGTTCAGGAAAGTCCATAGTCTCATCACTGATTTTATATGGGCTGGCAAAAAAACAAGGTTGACATTTCACAAATTAGCAGCCCCCAAACTGAAGGGCAGACTGAGACTACCCTATATAGGCCTATATTATTGGGCAAGCCATGCCAGTAAATATCTCAGATGGACGAACACTGAGTCAGACCAGACCCATTTCTCCTTTCACCCTGTCTGGCTTAATATTGAATTGAAACTGATAAACTAACAAGGTATCTCCCCACCAGCACTCTTATTCGCTAAACTGAAATCACTGCCCACTCAACTACATATTCCCCCTATTGTAACATCAATTAGAGCTCATTCCCAGTTATGCTTCTTTTTAAAATATAACCACCTGTGAGATCTTGCTCAAACCTTGTGGGGAAATCCCAATATTAAATTAGAGGGCAAATCTCTTCCCATTGGTTGACTCCCTCAACTTGGAAACTGCTCACTTTTATACTTTGTGTCAGAAACAGGGAACTGGCTCTTATCTGATGACATTTTGAGTAAAGCAAATATTTCAAACACCCAGATTTTCCAAATATTTCAATTGCATCACCTCTTGATCAAGGTCATAGGAGCTATTCCCCCACAACCCCCAAAATTCTCCTTTCTTACAGAATTAGGCCCCATACTAGGCCTCCCTCAAGCAGTCTCCAAGATATATGGCTTTCTTTTTGACTGAATTTTCCCAGAGAGTTTTGGCGTCACTACTTACTGGTCCCCCCATTTCCCTGATAAAAATCTTCACTGGTCTTCATTATGACAAAACTGCCACAAATTTCTTTCTCAAGACAGACTCAGACGTATGCAGTTTCACATACTGCACAACCTCTGCTTTTCTCCTCAAACACTTGCTAAATTGGGTTGTGTAGCCTTCTTTACTTGCACACGATGCCAACAAGAAGAGGGTAATCTTTTTCAAATTTTTTGGACCTGCCCGAAAATAGCTCCACTGTGGGCTATGATGAAGAGTAGAGCTGACCCCCTCTTAGGTCTGACTGATTTATTTTCTCCAGACATATGCATACTGGTGGATTACTCCTCTATCCTGGTCCTTACCCGTAAATATCATAATGCTTGATTTTCTTCATCGGTGAAAACGTTGGTCCTAAAGCATTGGAAAGATAGTTTAGACATTTCCTACACAGAATGGTTACAGGGGAGGGGTGGGGGGAAGTGGGAGAGGATAGATCTGGTATGTTGATGATTGCTCAACTGTACTACTCTGTTATGTTAAGGATCTATTCTCTGTATTGTAAAAACTTCAATAAAAACTTTAAATTGAAAAAAAAGAAGTTAGAAATGGCACTGGATTTGTGAGGACTTCCGTTTTAGTGCTGAGAGAGACAGTTCTCGCAGCCACAGTGTGAATGATTATAGAAAGCAGCAGCTGCAAGGCTGTGAGTAGAGATGTGCAAAATTACTGAATTTTGTTATTTGAAATGTTTAGCGTAATTCAGCCAGTTTGTGACATGTTTTGTGGAATCAAAATGCAGAATGTTGCCCACAGAGTGTGAAATTTTGCCCGCAGACCACATAATTTTGCCCATGAAACAGCAAAATACACCACTTGTGGGTGAAATTCTGCCATTTTAGGGTGAGATTTCACATTTCATAGGTAAAATGTCATAGCTTCACACCCGCTAAATATTTCATAGAATGACCGAATTATGGCAGATAATAATGGTGAGCCCCAGAAAAAAATTGCTCACCAATTATTATATATTTTTTCATTTTCTCTTTACCCCCCCTCCTGGTTGTCCTCCCACTAAATACGTGGTGGCATTGGGGTGCCCACTCCACTGACACTGAACAGTAGCCCAACACTGGGGTACTCAATCCACAATATTGGAGTATCCCCTGCAAGTTCTCTGTAAAAAAAAGAAAACAATCCCTCACTGTTCTCACCCCTTACACCCCCCACCCACTCCATCTCAACCTCCCAGTCAGCAACCACCACCCCACACCCCCGCCACATCCCACACACACCTGAACATTTCCCACTCTGTAGATCCACTCTCCAATCGAAAACATGTCTTGCTGCTGGAACTGCTGACTGCCATATGAGAAACTAAGGTAAGTGTGGTTCAATGCAGTTCAATGGGTTTTGAACTTTTATGCATAACTTTATCATCACTAATTTTCAACATGGCCTTTTTGGGACCCCGCCTCATGACCAATGTGGTGGAATTATGCAAATCAGGCCTGAAAGGTGATTTCACAGTTGCTTGGCAAAAATTACCTTTTGGGCAGTATTTGAAAATTTTCAACACCCATGTTCATGAGGTAGGGTCATAAGAAAGCTCTGTTGAAAATGTGTAGTCAAAATATATGTCATGTCATATTTATTGTTTAACAAAATTAAAATCTGTCTTTACAATATTTTAAAAAGCAGGCAGTATCAATTTATACATCTCATCCATTAATTAGACCATACAAAATATAAATATTTCTGCTATACATCAGTTACTTAAAATCAAGCCTTTAGACTTTTTCATAAATGTGGTTTAAAAACTAATACTTTTTGCCACATGTCTTTGTTTTCTTTCTATAATTCTGTTTAATCTAGACACTTTTTCTAACCAGACAATTCTGCGAGATTTCAACAAACAGTTGTATTGATATATTGGTTCCATATCCAATTATTTTAATACATCTGTTAAAATCTTATCTCTTTCATATCTGTACAGTGGACGTTAAATACGTAGGTGTAATGGGGTGTCATCACCGAGTTGACAGGCACATAGTTTTGTTTTTGAAACTTTGTAAAATGTCTTAGGGGTTTGACTATTTATACATCCAAATCTTAATTTGGTCAGTGCCTTTCTCTGCTTAGGATTTTGTATTTTATACAGATATTGTTCCAATCCCATCAATCTTTTTCATATTTACCCCAACCAGTTACTAAGTTTACAATTCCTTGCTAAATGCATATCTTAATGGAAAGTTATATCTTGAATTTTAGTTTTAATTTGTTCCTCTAAAATCTTAAGAGGTTCCCCTGAAGTTTCATTGACACACTCCAGTAAACCATATGGTTTAACCAGCTTTTCTATAATATACATACTTGGGCATAGAAAGCCTCTTTGACTATAACTCAATGCTTCCTCCAAACTCTTTCTGGCTAAACTCTTATCTTGTTTAATATAAACCTTCAACCAATATACACATTGTCTCTGTTCTAAGCACTGTTTTAAACTAGGTTGCCCTAGTTCCCGCCTCACTAAGCTCATTGCTGCAGCTTCTAGAAGCCCCAGTAATCTTTTATATGTTTTACTCATATAGGCCTCTAAACTGTTTACTTTAGAAAATTCCCAAACTTCAGCTCCATACAGAAGTTGTGACTTAATGTTTGCATTGATTACTGTTAAATTTCCTTTTACAGATTGCCCAATGTAGTTATATGAAAATATTTCAACAATTGGATAAAACCTTCAAGTTGTTTCTTTTAAATAATTTATATGTTCCTGCCATTTCAGATTAAAACTTAACACTATTCCTAAATAACAAAATGTGTTTACTAAGTCTATTTTTTTATTATTGCACTTAAGAACACATACTTTCCCCTGACGTATTGGATGTTTATTGAAAATCATATATTTAGTTTTTTCAATGTTAATTTCCATTGATGCCTTCTTGCATACTTCGGAGAACTTCTGCAGGCTTCTTCTTATTCCTATGAAGCTAGTTGAAATAAGAACTACATCATCTGCATATGCGAGATATGGGCATGGCCTGGAGCCCAGGACTGGGCATGTGCAGCTCAGGATCATACAGATCCTCTAATAACTTATTCATAAATAAATGAAACATAATTTGTGAAAGATCACATCCATGTATCAAACCTACATTCAAGGCAAGTTTATTAGTGGTATCTCCCTCTTTACTGTATTTTACTATTGTAAAGTTATCATCGTACAATAACCTTAATGTATTAAGCATTATTGGATCCAGCCCATAATTATCCAACACTTCCCAAAGTTTTGATCTGGTCACTTTGTCGAAGGCAGCTTTTAAGTCTATAAAAACACAAAAAAGCTTTTATCCTTAATATATATATTTATGAATTATATGTGAAAATATAAAACATTGATCTATTGTGGAATGATTGGGCATAAAGCCTGCTTGAACTTCATCAGTTAGCACTTTATTATTTATCCATTCCTTGATTCTTTTATGTAAAACTGTAGTAAAGATTTTCTGGGCTGAATCCAGGAGACTTATTGGTCTATAATTACACGGATTTGTCCTAGCTCCTTTTTTATATATTGACACATTATGTTAATTTTTCAGGTTAGTGGTGTAATACCCTTCTGTAATGTATAACGATACAGTAGTTTTAAAGCTGAAGCCCATAACTCTGGGTCATCTTTGAATATATCCTGAGGAACACCATCAGGGCCCGGTGCTTTCTGTCACTTTAAATTTTGTATAATCTGGATTTTCTCTTTTTCTGAAAAACAGAAGGAGTCATTACTAGAGATCCAATTAATAATTTCTCTAATTACAGATTGGTTAAAAAAAACTTTATAATGGGCCTCCCACACCTTTGGTTCAATGTAATTTTCAATTACTTCTATATATTGTTCCCATCCATATGTAACCATCTTCCAAAATGTTGTATTTTTTCCTAACTGATTTTTCAAATTCTGCCCATATAATATTGTGGAATTTATTTTCTTTAATTTCATTATCTTTTTATAATCTTTTCTCATATTATTAAGACTTTTCTTCCTCTCCTTATTTGGTTTATTTTGTAAACTTTTCACTAATTTATTAATCCTCAATTTATATACTTTGCTTTCTTTATCATACCATCTACTCCCTTTTCTAATGTTACATAATGTTACCTTGAGCAAAATTTTAGATATTTTATTCATTTACTCAAACATTTTAACACATGTATCTTCTTTAGTTAGATTTAGAATATCTTCTCTTACTCCCATATCATATAACAACTGTACTGATGAATAATTCTTTATTGAATTCCATTTAACCCCTTTTTTGGTTTTAATTACTTGTAAATTATTTTTGTTTTGTCAAACCTTAAGTATACCCAGATTTATGAGTATCTCCAACAGGCAATGTTCACTCTCAGTCCTACACACTATTTTAAGATTCAATATTAGGTGGATACTATTTATCCTACACCAACATTGGTCTATGATGGATGATCCCCTAGATCCCATGTAGGTGTAAGCTCCATTTAGATCTCCTGGTGATCTTCCATTAATCAGTACCATATATTGACTATCCATTTCCTTCATATGTTGCTTCCCTCTCTCGCAATATCTTATATCAGTGGTTCTCCTCAACATCCTTATTTGCTTAATTTCCTGAGCTGCACATGCCCATATAATTTCTTCTGAGGGCTCCAGACTGAGGCCCACTCTCACATTCATATCTCCCATTCACACAATACCACAATCAGGTTCCTTTGTAGTATACTGTTCAATTATCATCCTCAGTTTCCCCTATCTCTTCTATACCTACATAATTCGATCCTTTCAGGGGGAAATATACATTTATAATATATAATATCTGATCATTTAGCTCCATCCAAACTACTAAAATATGTTCTGAATCTTTGTCAGTTTCACTATACTCTATATTTTCTAATATTCTACACCATGTTATTAATCCTCCATATAATCTTCCATACTTCTTATTACTCCTTGCAGCCCTACAAAATACTTTACATCCATTCATAAAAATAACAGTATCTACCCAAGTTTCCTGTAAACAAATATAATCAAATTTAAGGATTAATCCATAAATGATGGGTCTGCTAACCTTTTTCATATTCCCATCATGTTCCATGATATCATACTGTAGCTAGATTCCTGCTTTGTTGAATCATTATATAGATCTTTCTTGTTTTGTCAATCTTCATTGAAATCTTGCAATGCTTGATATCTATTTGCTGTTTTTACTAAGTTTAGCCAATTATTGCTATATATTTCCTTCAGATTTTAACAAATTCCTGTCTCTTCCCCCTCCATGTAGATATCTAGATCATCCAACCTCCCTGCGTGCATCAATATTTGTAGATATTCTTGTTCATTAACTGTCCATATTGTCAATTGTTCATCCTTTTCCCACCTCTTAACCTTGGAAATCCTTTTATTTACATTCTTATCTTTCAATAAGTTATGTAATAAGTCAAAGTTTTTGTTCTTAAATTGCTCTTAGTTTTATTTAAGAAGTTCCCAATTCCATATAAAGATATTATACATTCTCTTAGCTTTATTTTCCTTAATACCATTTCTTTAAAATATTCTGGGAATACAATTTTAATGTTTATAACACTTTCCATCCCAAATCCAAACATCTTCAGTTCATGTTTTTGATTTTCAATTACTTTTAAAATATAGTATTGATCTGAAATCAAAAACACCAAATCAAGGTCATCAATCAGTCTAATAACACTCAGTTTATCTAACAAACTGTCATTCTTTTTATTTTTGTTAAGAATTGTTTCCAGAAACTTTTTTAAGATGACTATTCAATTTAACTTCTGTTTCATTTGGCATTAGACTAACATTATACAAGGGCAGCACATGATCTGTGTCTATCATCCTTTTTAATAATGCTCTAAGTGTAATGTCTTTCTTTTTATCTTTTTCTGTTAATAATTCTATATCCTGTAATCTGATATTCCTTTATTGTCCATTTCTGAAACCTCCCTTACTACCTCTACTTTGTCTTTCTCTTTTACCACCAGCTTATTTTTCTTATTTCAATCTTTCCACTCTTACATTCTTTACTCCTTTTCTTTTAACTTTTCCCTCATGTTTTTTATTAACCCCTTGACCCAAATTTCATAGATAGTAATTATTAGATGATCTAACATTTTTCTCTTTTTCTTTATAACTTTTTTCAATTCTCCATTCTTATCTTTTCCTGTCTGTTTATTAGTTTTTAATTCTTTTGTCAGTTTCTCTTTCAAACATGTTTTCTCTTTTTCCATATCATCATCCCATTGTTTATCTACTTTGTTTCTTTGTTAATGCATCCTTTACACTGGATTCTTTTTAAGTTTTTCTCACTATTTAGAGAAGGTTCCTTCATATTGTTCTCCCTTGGGGTGAACTCTAAATCATCCCCTTCCCGTCCCTCTCCCTCTGAGTTAACCTTTATTATATCCCTGTCAAGATATGTTCTGTTCTGTACATCTGCTTCTTTTTTTCCTAAATCCAAATCCTCCTCATCTAGCAGGCTCACCCTAAAATTTCTTGTATCTAGACTTGTGAAACCAGGAGTAATTAAATTAAGTCCAGTATCCATTTGTTAAGAGTGGCTTTTGTCTATTCTTTTTAGTTTTTTACTTACTTCAAACTTTTGTTTTACTCCCTTCTCCCAGAGTTCTGGGTGTTTAGATTGCGTTTCCATAATCACATGTCCTGTTCTCTATATTCTTCCAGTAATATTACTAATTCAGACTCAGTCTCACTGCTACACATGTCCTTATCCCTACTGTCTGTTCTCATAGACTTTTAGGTTGAAGAAGTATAAGAAAAGGATCTCTATTCTAGATTCCACAAATCCTACCTCATTTTGTGTCTGTGGGTTTTCAAATCCTTTTTTTTTGTTTTCTTTTAAAGATCTCATCCAAAGTGTTTTATTGTCAATACAGATCCCTTTTATAAAGGAGATATATCTTTTGAACAGTAATAATTGTTCATAAATCATGGCATTAGCCAATAATGGATCTCTAAGTGCCTTTGTACATTCTGTGGTTAAAATATCCAAAGGTGGAGTTGCCATTTCACAAGGGCTCACTAGTTGTATACATTCCCCATTTATGTTTTTCCATTCTATACTAGTATCTAACATGCTTTTATTTGTATCATGGTGATCCTTCATTTCATACTGTTGATCTAACATAGTACACAAACTATTCTTCCCTTGTCTTAATTATCTTATTGCCTTAATTTTCTGCTCTATTCTATTGTTGGTTTTTATTGTTTCTTCAGTACTATCAACTGTTCTAGATACCTCCTTATTAACCATTTCAATTAAGTTATCATCCGACTCAAGAATACTTGTCTCCCTTCCTAGCTCTTCCAATGCTGAGACTGGTGTACTGAATTTGGTCAGTTCTATTAAATCATACCGATCATACTGATCAGATGTTCTATTACCTTCTTTAAGGTCATCATTCTTCTTTTTTCCTACCACCTCCCAAATAAGAGGTTGGATCAGTTTTGGTGTACAAAAACTTGTTGTCTGTCAGTTTATATGTCATAATATCAGTACTGTTAGTTTCAACATTGGCTTTAATTTGTTCACTCTCGGTATTAATTTCTTCCTTTTATTTTCCATCATCATGATTAATCATGTTATAGGCTTCTGCCAATCTTTTTTCTTTCTTCACCTTTCCTTTCCTTTTCTGTTAGTTATTTTTTGAGATTTCCCATTATCACTGTTAGTACTGTTCTTGACACTTCTTGTTTCTATTGGCATTATAGCAGTACACAGTACCGTCTGTACTCCTAACGTTATATATGTAAATGACCTTATAGGCAAGAGTAGTAATTCTAACAGGCTAAGAAGCTATAAAGCTGATGTAACTATTTGATTTGATCATCAGAGAATCTGTCGATCCAGTGATCCAATAATATAATTTACTCAAGAATACTCCTAAATTAGTCAAAAGAATATAAAAGACAAATGGTCAAAATACCTTTAATCCACTAATCTGTTAATTATGAAAACCAGAGGGCTAATGAAACCTGTAGTCCTAAATAATTAGCAGTCTGGTGGCCCAGATATCAGGAAGCCAATAAACCAATACCAGCAAGCAATTAGCCTGCAATAAAATTGGACTATCCCTAGGTCAGTTAATTCAATCAATCAATCTATCAATCCCTGTTATCATATTATGACACCATAAAATCCTGGCATTATTAAAAATCATTAAACAGTCTGGTTTCCTTCCTAATCATAAGGCCACAGGAGGCAGAAGCAAAATCTTCAAATGATTATAATGCCAATGGCTCCTGTGTCTCTATGTATCTACTAAATTTTATATTATATGGGTTCTATATAAACAGAGTCAAAATACAGACTAAACAGTAGAGGAGAAAACCCTAAAAAAAAGAAAATAATATATAAATGAAAGAGAAGGGGAAAAAAGGCAATTAAACAACAATCGTCACATAGATGTTCTCATATCTGGGTAGTCACTGACTCTTCCTTTACTTCTTTCCTTCCTTCCTTTCTTTCCTCTTTATTATATTAAAGTCCCTCTGTGATTTGAACTTTTCAATTTGTAGATTTTCACAACTCAATAATTTTCCCCTCAAAAGTCATCTGACCAAAATCCTCTGTCTATTAGGACTGTGATAGAGGGATGGGTAAACCGTCAACATTTCAGTTAAATAAGTTCTAATTCCACCCCTTTCCTATCTTAAATTCCAGAATATGGTTGAAGATCCAGCTGTAGACATTAAAATACAAACATATCTCAGAGCTAAATAGAGTCCAATACAAGATACAAGACTTTTTCGTAAAACAAAGCAGATAACACTGGATAATACTGGAAAAATAAAATGCTATCTATAATTTATAAATAAAGCCTCAGTGATCTTAAACAGCTATATAATCACACCTAGCACCCTCTCACTCAATACAGTGTAGCATGTATGTTACACACTAAGAAAATGAACTAGGGTTAATAGTGTATAGATATTAGTTTTACGTTGAATACACAGTATTAGCTTACTTTTAAATGATGTAGGGTTTTCAGCACATTAATGCCCAGGTTCTCTGTGTGCCACCTCAAATGCTACTCTTTATCTTCAGTTGGCTTAGCACTATTTTAAAACCTTGCATTTAGCCAGGGAGAATGAGCTAATAACTGCCGGCTAGGCTTTGCACTGAGCGTTTCAATATAGCCACTTTAAATGATTCTTAACAAGATTGCAAAGGCACCAAATAACTCAAGGAGCACAAAATGCAGTGCTTCTCAAGAAAAGCTCCTTTGCTGTCAAGCGCCCTTCAACTGCTGTCTCTCCTTCCCTTCTGTGATCTGATCTAATCTGTGCTCCGCTTATGAGCCTTATAATGCTATGGTCATGTGACCCAAAGCAGCCTATCAGCAGAGCTTGATCCCACAACCAGGAAGCGGTAAAACTTTTACCCCAGTTTGCAATTTGCCAATACTTTGATGAATAAATGAGTGAAATACTATTTGGTGAGTTTTTCCCAAGTTTTCTACCATGAATATATGTGAATCTTGCTTCACTGCTCCCTCTTTGACTCTAATAATTCCAGATTCCCTACAAATAACCATCGTAACTTTTTTCTCTAGCACTTTCTTACTCTCTCTGTAAAGCTAACTAACAAGGCATGCTAAATAAATAATATAACACAGAAAAAGAGTGATTGTGTCACCAAGCTGCATTCATATCACTGTCTATAATCTATTAGGGCACATTTTCATGTGATGTACTTAATTCAAATAAGCATAAGACAATCAAGACATTTAAGGCTTTTTAAAGCCCACAAGGATTAAGTCTAAAAAGCTTCTCCCTTCCACACAGGAGAAAAAACAAGTAGATACTGGAAAGGAGATATAGAGAAGGGGTTTAACACAGGCTGTAAATTGAAGGCAGACCAACAGGCTCCCACAGGCTTTACTGGAGCTGTTTCCCCTGAGCTGGCGGCTTCTTCCACTGCTAGAACTCCACTCGGCTCAAGAGATGCCCAGAGGTCAGGCCTCCTACTATTTCTTTCTTAGCTGTCTCTCTTCCTTTCTTTTCAGGGGTGGGTGCCAAAGGCTGTCTGGAAAGAATGGCAAACTAACCCTTCCCTACTGTGGCAATGGTGGCATACAGCACCTGTTCAAGAAAAATTATGTGTGTTTTGCCATTCCTGCTGCTACCACTGTCACTGTGGTTCAGCAACTGCATCCACACCTTCACTTGGTCAGCAACCAAAAAAAAAACTAGTCAAAATATATAAAAATAACAAAGTTATGGCATACATTGAAATTTTTCTACCCTCGTTCATAACTTTGGTTGTTTTAAATATTTTGATCCTAAATTTTCAACATAGCAGTTTTTCACACCACCTCATGAACATGACAGCTGTTATTTTTTTGTGGCACAGAATGATATTTTGGTGCTGCATAATGATGTTTCAGGGAGGATTTGGAAACTTTCACCTACCTGGTTAAAGGGACACTGTTAGCTTTAAGACTGCTAGATTTAAATATTTCCTAATCTACAACAGCTCAAAACAATTGCCCTATATAATGTGCATATAATACATTTTTTACCTTGTTGTTGGTGAGTCTTCACAGGAACCTTTTTTATGTGAAATCTACTTTTCCTTAGGTTGACTGAATATCCATGATTGTGGGAGGACTGCCCACAATGCACAGCACATTTGACACCACCCACATCACATGCACCCACTCAATCACTATGTGAATGAGCATGCATTCCATTCATTACTTTTCTGCCGGGTTTGCAACATTAGCTGTGTTCCACTAGTTCCCGCTGCTGCTGTCTCTCATTGCTGATTGTGTGTGGTAAGTTACTCCACGTTCTATGGTGATGAACTACTGTTCTATTTGGCATGTTGCTGGACGCACTGAAATATTTGAGTGTTTGGAGGGTGATGAATTAATTTACTAACAGACCCCCAAAACATTATCAATTATGTGGCTGGCATTTGGGGATGGCACAGGTTATTTGTATGGCTAGTGTCAGTCAACACCTTCTTTTGCCACTATTATTTATCTGTTGCTACCATGGTAGCCTGCCCAGCTGTTCATTGTGTTTTCTGAACACTTCAAACATTGCACTGTGGGCTAGTTTTTAGGCATGAGATGCATGTTATGAGACCTGTCTTGACGGAATCAGAACACATATATCCTGCTAGGGACTTTGCCTCTCACTATGTTTCCAGCTGTAGGAGACTGATCATCACTACTTCAGTGAATGCTACAGTACCATGTTGGCAGCCGATAAATGGTAGCACCTACAGAAGGGGCTCTCTGTAATCACCCCCTCAGTATGAAGCTCTGGTGCCCAAATCACCACTCATGCTATGGTTTGCTAATTTTCACTTCATGGTGTTAGTGGATGATATACTGTACATGCCCCCAGCCACCCCATAACTTCAAAGAATGTGATCGAGAGGTTTCTTGTCAGCAGACTCCTTAGTTATCCTCTACTATTGAACTGTGAAAGAATTTTTAATTTAACAATTTTCTCAAAAATATGCTTTCTGTTTTGGGGGTTCTTGCAACATATAGAGTTTGCTGGCTTAGCAATTTCAAGTGGGTCAAAGTGAACTGACTGATGCCTCAATGAAAAAATTCAGGGGTCTGCTGACCCCACTGACCCCTTGGATACTCCACCCATGCTACAGAATGCAGTATGATCTGCTAATATTTGCCTTCTGAGCATTCCTGAAGGCATGGAGAGGGAAGACCCATGCAAATTCTTGGAGAGGTGATTGCAGAAGGCCCTCGGCATGGGTTATGCGGTCCCTGAGGTAAAGGATTACCACAAAGCCCCAAGGACAGCAACCTCATGAGTGAACAGACCCTAGACTTATAGTTGTTGCTCTGTCTGGGGCTACAGACCAACTGTTCAGAGCAGCTAAAGAATAAGGCACAGTGACTTTGGCAGATAGGTATATTCTCCTTTTCCTGGACTAGTCTTATGCAAATGATCAGAGGAGAAAATCATTACAAGGAGTAACAGCGAAGCTTCATGCAGCAGGAGTGGTCTTTTGATTAGGGTTCTTAGCACAGTTGCAATTCTCAATTCATAACAAGTAATATTCTTTTATGGGCTCAGATGTGTCCAGGATGATAGCTGACAAACTGGCTGAAGTGTGGGAGCAAAAGGTGACTGTGGACCCAGGAGACTTTTCAGATGAAGGACACTAATTACTAGACAATTTTTGTGAATGCACCAAAAGACTTGTAAGTTAATTACTGTTCCCAACACTTGCATAACAGACTGAGTTTGAATGTGGGTGAAGCAGATTACTGTTTACCTCTAGAGAAAATGAGACAGTAAAAGATTCTTTCTGAAATGGGCTTGAGAATTTATTTTACACTGTGTGATGGTTGGTTGAGGGAATATGACGTTATGGTGTAAGTAGTACTCTGTGTGCCTACCTAAAATAATGCCTTCCATATAAGGTGCTTTCTCACTTGAACTATTGGGGAGGGTGGAGGATATCCTCCTCTCCCTCCCATCCTGTTGAAACTTTCCAGTATTTCCTCATAAGACCTACCCAGCTGCCCCTTGATCATTTTTGTAGCCCACTTCTAAATAGTTCCTAACCTCACAAGACCAGTGTGTGCTGGACAAGAACAAAAAACTGTACTGTCTGACACAAAACGTCCTGCACTACATTGAGTAAAAATAAGCAATCAGTCAGAGCAGTCTGCTGGGAATACCAAAAACTTCACAGCGGCAAACCTGTGTTTGTGTGTGTGTGATCTCTGCTACTTGCCTGGGTTGACAGCTCAGATGCTTCTCTGCCACGTAACCCCTTATCCCAATGACATTTATGGCATGTTTTTCTGGCTGTGCTGTTTTTTGCATTCCCTGCTTGTCTCTCTGATCAATTGTTTATTTTCTAGCAGTGCAGTGCAGGACACTATTGTGTCACACAATATAGTTTTAGGTGCCTGTCCCACACATTGTACTGCAAGGAGAGAAATCATTGTTTCATGCTGCAGCACTGGTCAGCATGTAGGGACACAATGTAATGTTGTAGTTTGCAGCACATTTTCAATATGTAATACTGTGATGAGTGATTGGCAAATTGCTGTTTTTTTCTTGCGTGACCTTGCCCCCCTCCCCACAAGCTGGGCTCTTCTGCTGACAAGTCCCATCAACGTTTTTTTCTCACTAATATATGTTTTCAAACTACTACTTTTTCACTATTGTTCACACATTGTTTGGCTTTTCATCATATATTTATTTCATTGTGCCCTGCAGTCTTTCTCAAAGTTAGTCAAAATGCCCTGTTTAGGTACACTTACTGCAGGAGTGGTCATGAAGACTGTTTCCAGTTCTCAATGCTAAACCTATGTGTTGCTATGAAAAATGTCATCTGACTTCCCTCAACTTTCCCCTGGAGGGTTGAGGGGATAGGAAGTGATTATCTCTCTACCTGCAGTTCCACACTGCCTTTGTCCACACTCCACCACTCTATCAACAGGACTGATTTTCTTACAATTTTCTGTGCTCTGCAAATGATTTGCATTTCTATTTATCCATGTTGGCTAACTGTTCTGTAGTACTCCTGCTTGACTTTTGTTCACGTTCATTTTCAGCTTTATGAATTTATCACCTCATTGTTTGTGAATGTGACCTTTATTTTTCCCTTGGCTTTGGGACATCTAATTGTCACACTTCATGAGGTGGTAAATGGCATGGGTTTACTGACTGCACAATTTAGCAGTAGGACAGGACTCTGCCACCCTGCTGCTTTCATGTACCTTGCAATTCCTTTTTTTTAAGTCTCTGAATTATTTCATTCTTATTGTATTTTATTTATTTATTTATTTAGCTTTTGTTGACCAGATAAGTGCACTGGGCAAGTCATTTGCCTATTTTCAGGTATGACCCAGAAGAGTACAATGAAATACAAGTTCATACAGAGGACAACATGATACAAGTTAGGCATTACACAGAACATACCTCTCAACCTTTTGTCCCCCAAATGTGGAACATTGCCTCTCAAAATGTGGAACAAAGGAGCAAAATGTGGAACACTTAATCAAATCTTTACCTAAGAAGCTCAAACACTGTTAAAAATGTTGCCTCTATGTTCAGAAAGTCTGTTATTAACTGAATAATATATTTTGTTGCATCATTCACTATGGATTTTTGCTTTAAAATGTTGACTTTGAATGTGAAACAAGTCCTCACAATGTGGAACAGGAAGCTTTTGTGAAGTAAAATGAGGAATGTTCCTCGTAATGTGGTACAGTTGAGAGGTATGACACAGAAGCAGGTAGAACCAGAAGAACATAACATAAGCAGTCAGTAAACACAGTTAGAATAGGGACAAAGAATATGTACATAGAGTCACCATAGCTATGAACAATGTATTATGCAATTCTATACAGCTTAGAGCCCCAAATACATTATATGTGTTTTTCTTTTTGGTGGTGTCAGATTCTGGTGCTGCTTCATTTCACTGTGTCTGCTTTATGGCATACAAAGTATGCCCTTGAAGCTGATTACTTCTGTTACTGAGGATTGCTTCTGTCTGAAAATGCTTTGGGCATGACTGTTTGATGCAGCTAGGCTTGTAGGTGCTTTGGATCCTGGTCATCTTCTCCAGCATGTCTGCCGTGTGGTCCACTCCCCTCCCACTCCACAGTGCTATATAGTTCAGTGTCTCATGCTAAACTCCAGCACTGTTTGAACCTTACAATGCATGATATTCACACACTGCATTGCCAATGTACCCTGTAGGTCCTTTCAGCAATCTCCATATTGTATATACCACTAGCAAAATGAGGTTCAGTTTGTTAGCGTGCTAGTACTACTTTACATCTGCTAGCTGGCTGGGATTGTACTTTTGAAATGTCGAGGACATTTGGCCTGTTGGGTCAGCTCCAGTGTGCAGCACATCACCTGCTACAGTGTTGTGTGGCACCTCCCATTGCACGCTCTTTCTGTTGACACTCCCACCCCTATTTCTGACTTCACCTCTCCCACCCTCTCCCAACCTTCCTCAGTGTTACATTTCCCCCCATGTTTGGCGTTCAGATGTGAAGATGAGGAGGTAGGAGCTCAGGAGACCAGGAAAAGGCTGAAATAATCATGTGATACTTCTGTTCTGTATTCAGTAAAGTGTTGCAGTGCCAGGGAATGCACGTGCTCACTGTATAATCTGATACACAGGTTCGAGTGATGTGAACTCAACTCCACTTACAATAGACTGCATTCAGGACACAGTGGGGAGTCAACGATCACCAGTAGCTAATAATTAAATAAATAAGTGGGGGTTAGAGAAAAGGAGAATGGTAAATCATGCCACCCACCACCACTGGTTACTGCATCCTACAAGGAGGACACTAATATATATGTAGGCATAAATGATGTAAAAGAACCTAGGGAGGCACAAGGAACACCATTACAGGACACAAAGTGATAGACAGGAGCAGTAAGGCTGCCAAAAAAACACAAAGTGAGTGGGGAAAAGAAAAAGGAGGGTGAACAAATGATTTTGGTAGGAGCTTGCAGGAAACCATGGAAGCCCATGATTTCAAATGCCCATAGCATGTGCAATAACATCCAAGACTGGCAGTCCTTTATTGTATAGTCCGACCAGGACATTGCAGTAATAACAGAGACATGGTTCACCACAAATCACACCTTGGATGCAAATGTCCCAGGTTATGCACTATTCAAGTGTGGTATGGGTAAAGTAGGAAGACGTGGTGGAGTGGCCCTGTACACACAGGAGGGTATAAACCAAACAGATGTGCAGGGTACACATGTGGAGATAGAGGCACTGAGAGTTACCCTTGCATAAGTCAATGGCACAGCACTTACAACAGGGATGATCTTGACAGCTTCAGCACAGGGGGGGAAGGACATGGACAGGGATCTAGTTTAACAAACTCTTGATATGGCAACCAGGGGTGAGTTATTGCCACTGGGTGTTTACAATATCCCAGGCATTGGCTTGACCATGCCAGCAATGGCTTCAACCATGAGCTGTCACATCCTTGCTGCTCAACTGGTGGCAGGCCTTAGACAGCTGTTGAGTGGTCCCACAAAAGAAGTGGTGATTCAAGACATGTTACTGACCAATGGTAGCAGAATCTCAGATATTCCGGTGGAGTGTCATGTGAGAACTAGCTATGGCAACAGTCTTGGATATTAGGAGGGCATACTTTGCTAGCATGTGGGGGTGTATCAAAGATGCCTGGGCAGAGAGGTAGCTATAAGGGACAGTTGAGTAGCAGTTGGAACACCAGAAGGGATCTATACAGGAGATGACAAACCAATTTATAAAGGTGGTAAGCAAAGACAAGAAAAGGAGGAACCCACTATCATTCTAAATGGAATTGCTAAACAAGGTAAGGGCCAGACAAGTTTCGCTGCAGGAAATATTAGTAGACTTACAGGAAAGAAGACAAGGAGCTGTACCTATACAATCAAAAGGAAGTGGTAAAGGCCGTAACGACAGGGAATGTGCAGACTGAAGAAAGATTCATACAGCTAGCAAAGAAGGGATACAAGACATTCTTTAGATGCATTTGTGAAATAGTGAAAAACAGATGTTGATAGTAAGGCTCATAGGGTATGCAGAGGAGTGCCAAGAGGTATACCAGTAACTGGTGGAAATACTGATGAAATACTTCAGTTCAGTATTCGCTAAAGAGGGTGAGGGTCACAGGCCACAGCTGAGTAGCATACGTGAAGGAGGGCACGAGGTACTTACTAGTCCATTCACAGGATAGAGAACACTAGAAGAGATCACAAAACTTAAGGTGGACAAAACAATGGCACCAGATGGCCTACATCCAATGAAATTAAGGGAGCAGTGCTGGGAGCTAGTAGCACCTGTGTTATCCTTGTTGACCTAATCACTCATCACAGGAGTGGTTCCAGAGGACAGTACCAGAGTCACATGTCGATCCTCCACACAAAAGTGTAGTAGGGATGATGCAGAGTACTATAGGCATGTCCACCTCACCTTGGAAGTGGGGCTGATCTGGGAAGCACTGGCAAAATAAAGAATAGCGGGACACTTCGAATCCAATCGGTGACCATGAACCAAATCAAATGTATTGACATCATGAAGGTCATGTCTGACAAATGTTAGAGATTTTTGGGATTTTGTTACAAAGTAAATAAATCAGTTGGTGATGTGGATATCACCTACCTTGCTTTCAGCATGCCCTTCAACACCATCCCAGATATATAAAGGCTGGTGAACAAGATGGGTGTTCTGGACATGGTGCACAGGGTGGTACACTGAGATAGGAACTGGCTAATGTAAAGAAAGCAGAGGGTGGTGTTGACTGGGATAAAATCCAGGAGAGGGCTTTGACCAGTGGGGTGCCATGGTGATCAGTCCTGGGGTCCACCCTGTTTAATGTCTTCATCATCAGTGACACTGCAGTACGGCTGGAGGGAAAGGTCTGCCTGTCTGCTAATGACATGAAGAGCTTCAACAGGAAGGAGATTCCAGACATGGAGAGAATCAGGAGAGTCCTTGTGCATTTGAAACAATGGTTGGAGGAGCGGCATTTGAGTTTCAATTCCAGTAAGTGCAAAATACAGCCTTTCGGAAGACAGAACTTTGTGGAGAGCTACAGAATGGTGTGTGTGTGGGGGGGGAGGCATTGGCTGTTGACTAATTCAGATGCCTTCAAGGTTTCTAAACAGAGTACAAATGCTGTAGTGAGGGTCAGTGGCATGCTGGGATGCATAGGCAGAGGTATCACTAGCAGAAAGTGGGAGGTGGTGATGCCACTGTGTGAAGCTCTGGTGAGTGCTCATTTGCAGTGCTGTATGCAATGATAGAGGATGCACCATTGTAATTGCATTGATAGGTGGAGGTAATACAGAGATGGGCCACTAGGATTTCACAGGGCTTGCACCAGACTACATGAGACGAGATTAAAGGACCTCCATATGTACTCACTGGAGTGGAGGAGGTAGCTGGGTTGGGGGGGGCTGATACTGATATTCAAATGCCTCATGGCATATAAAAGGTGCAGGTGGGAGACATCTTCCAACATAGTAATAGTAAATGAGTGAGAATGCATGATATGGTATAGGAAGGTGGCAGATTAAGGGGACATATAAGGAAGTAGTTATTCACAGAGAGGGTTGTGGACATATGGTATAGTCTGCCACAGGCGGTGGTGGTAGAGAGCACAGTGCAGTGATTTTAAAACAAGTGATTTAAACACAAGTGGTACGTTTGACTTCACCCAGAAGTGTCGACAGTAACCAAATACAGTTTGTAGCAAGTTAATCATGCCCTGACCTTCATATTCCTCATGTTCATACATTGCTTGCTAATTTCACAAAGCTTTAACCACTGTACACTGCCATGCCCTATAGTGACCTCCCTCTAGTGCAGTGCATGCTTCAAGCACACTGATACATCACCTTTTACCTGCAGAGAACTCACACTATTACACTGTGGGCTTCCCACACAATGCTACACCAATGTATCCCACTATGACCGGCACTGACCACTCTCAGGTTCACTTCATGTGTCACACGCTACTGTAACTGGGTAATAAAATTTCCTTTCTCATTTTCTTGTTGGAACAGCACAAAGGAAGAGACAACAGACAAGTGGTACACATGTACTAAATGTAATTTATTACAGGTAAATGATAATACAGGCTTACTACCAACAGTGAATACACTGGGAGAGCTTCCGGTGTTTCTTACCTAGGTATATGCAGTCTCTTGTCTCAGAGAAGCTACGTGCTGCAAGGGGTCTTATACCCTGATAATCACTATGGTAACTACTAAAGAAGATACATAAAAAGTATATAATTAGACAGTAACAGGTGGCATGAGTAACCATCCTAACTAGTATGAGAAGCTGCTTAGCTAGCAAACGTAGCATGAACAATGAGACCTCTATAAGTCTCCAAGGTCAGGTGCAGTTACAGTGATGCACAAGTACTAAAGATGGCACTGTTGTCTTACTTATAATTATACAATAAAAACATAATGGAAAGCATCTCCCAGGACTACGACACATTGTTAAAACATAATGGAGCATAATATGCATTAGCAAAATACAGTAGAACACAGATCCTAACACTTATGCTTGTATGATGTGTCTCTGTCCTGAGGTTAGTACATATACCTACATATATGTTGCTGTCCATGAGGTGGGGGTACAGTCAGGGGTGCTGGACCATGGATAACACTACGAACATACAAACTGGCAGGCTGAAACAGTCCCTGACCAAGTCTGCAGTAATGTACAACTCCAATGCTGTTACCAGAAGTAGCTATCCCTCCCCTAATCCCATTGTAGTCAACTGACCATCCACTAGTAACCTCCCCCAACTGCCTGAAAAGTGACTCAAGTTTTCTGCATCACCCTATGCCGTACCACCTGTAAACTAGCATCTATATTTTCTGCTCCCCCTTTTCTGTCCACTCGTTACACCTGCCACGACCCTTTCTGCAAAACATTATGCCCTCACTTCACCCATAAATCTAGTTGCAACTAGCTTTATGCTATGGCCACATCATTGTACCCTGCTTCATTCGGTTACATGTTCCCTCAGATATGACCCTGTTTGTTTCCTCAATACCGTATTTCTTTGAATTTAAGCCACCCTCTAATATTAGCCGCTCATGATTTATAGCTGTGTCATACCTTTAGATATTGCAATAAAAGCCACCCTTGAGTTATGACCACAGAACACGAGGAAAAGGAGGCTGCTAAAACAACCACCACATGTACTGTAACCATGTACTGCCAAACCCGGAACATAAAGACCACACAGAAGTATTTGCTATACAGTATTTATTTCAGTCTGACTATTTAAAAAGTGTAAATTAAATTACGGTACAAGTGCAAGGCCAAAAAATTGACAATTCATTCAATCTCTGATTCACTCCTGAGCTCACTATCTGAGCAGCTGACAGGTTCTTTGGTGTCAGTTTCATCAACAGTTGTGTCACTTTCACTGTACTCGGTGCTGTCTTGCACTGAGAAGTTGATAGATGCCACATTTCTGAGCAATTCTGCACTGATATCATGCGCGATGCCCCCCTCTTTGGTGCAATTGATAATATCAGGATCTGTACTGGTTATGGCACACACCTGAAAAGAAAAAATAAACATGTACTAAGCAGCTTTCTGGTATTTTTCTGAATCCTGTATTGTAGGTCATTTTACCTGGAAGGACTTTATGATAACATGTCTTGAAAGCGCATGCCATGCTTGCTTGATCCAACAACAAAGGGGGGGCTTTCATCCGTCTGCCATAACAGTGAGGCAAACAGTTACCCTCTGTTTCTCATGACCAGTAGTGAGGAGTGGAACTGATTTAATGCCAGCAGAGTCGATTGTGCTTTTACCAGGCATATCCACCCAGATTGTGGTTTTGTCCATATTCCCTATAAGCGAGGGTAAGATGCTGTGAATTTGTATTTGTTTGGCACAAAAACAGCTTACAATTTTTGGGGCAAAGTCCTTAGGGAGATGCTGACCTACAGTCGTTTGTTCCAGTATGGTGAAGCCCCACTGCCATAAAAACTTATCGACCCACCCATGGCTTGCGTGAAATTCTGGATCTTAGGCTAGGGCAGTAGCTTTTAATGATACAGCTCTTCTGGCAACTCGGTAGTGCTGCTCACACTGCAGACCAATCCAAGATGCTAATTCAGTCTCTACTTCGGGATAACGAGCTCTGCGACCTCCACCATCCAAGCTTCTTCTCTTTCTGTTAGTGCCAATACTGCCCATTATTGAAACTTTCTCCTCTAAGCTGTGCAGCTTTTTTAGTCACTTTCTCAACTGTTTTTCATTGACATGCAGTGCTGTTGCCACAAGACGATTTTCCTCTCTCTTGGCTTTCTTAGCAGCCGCTATCTTGAATTCTAAATCAAACACCTTGCATTTTGGCATTTCAGTACTCATTTAACTTGTTTTGATCTCTCACTAGCTCGCCTCCTCAATACCTCACTCAATACCTCACTGATGTGTGTTGCAACTGTTGGCTTTGATGCTTCAGACCAGGTGAAAGAAATTGACAATCAGCAGGATCATCGGGACCTTAAGTGAATAAAAACCACCTTCTTTTATTAGCCACCCTCAGTCTATAGCCACACCTCTAAACTGATCATAGCCATTATAAGCCACAGCTTTTAAATGAAGAAATATGGTACTTGAAGGTCTCTATCATGTGCCCTCTATTTCTCTCCTATCCTCGTGTCAGTACATGTTTAGCTCACTAAGACTATCCACACAAGTTTTGTCTCCCATACCTGGGATGTATCATGTTCACCCTCCTCTGGACCCTTTACAGTGCCTTGACATCAATCTTCATAGACTGGCAACAGAGATCACACAGCAGTTCTGCTGCTGCTGCCTCAACAGTGAAATATACAATGGCATGCACAATTTGTCATGCCTAGCCGATATTCCCCTGGCGATGCATTTGCACATTTCATTTCCTTTGTATGCTGCATTGTGGCACTGTGCCAAGTGTTTCATGTCTCCCTTCACCATTATCCAAGGTGCATGACCTTTCATTTCTTGGCTTGGAAACCAAACTGTACAATGCATGACTAATGCGTCACCCTAGCAAGATCCTCCATTAATTCTTGTCTGTCCTCCACTATGTCCACCCTCACACAGGGCTTGTTATCACTTGTAAAGAGACATATTTTTTTACACCCTCTGCTATGTCACCAATAACTATGTCAAACAGCACAGGTCTACATACTGCTCCCTGTCATACAATTCTAGTTCATGTTCAATGTTTGGATCATATCATTCAGCTCGGTATCGACCCACCACAGAAATTTCCCCACTATTCCCATGTCCATCAGCTTGTGTATTGATCAATGAATACAAATCTGTGCTGATGTATTGGCACACAATGTTAACCGTCTGTCCCTGCTCCAATCCATCAAGATAGAGAGTTCCACATTGCTGGTGTTAAAAATGCAAATTCTCTGAGCACCAAGGTCTTTAAATGTACCCTTGGAACCTATAGAAATCACCCATTGGTGAATTGGAATGGCCAGAGGTGGCAGTATGGACACAGGAGATCTTGCAAATTACTTGCTTTTGGTCTGTGTAGGACCTTGTAGGTCAGGAAACAGACCTCCAAGGTGATCCTCCACTGCACCAGTGGCCAGTTCATTCTGCATAGCACAGGTGACACGTGGCTAGGTCACTGAGGCAGTTGTGACAGACAGGGATGGCAACCTCCTGTTCAGGCACTAAGGACATGAATAGTGCAGTGTCATCTGCATAGCAGTAAAAAATCAGCCCACACTGCCTTATAATGATTCCCAATCACAGCATATACACCGTGAACAACATGGGTGATAAAACACAGCCCTGAGCTACCACACAGTGTTATTTATCTGTCATCCAGTCATTTGTTAGAAACTTTCATTAGCGGTGCTGCTATTACACCATCCTAGTACCAATGGACAATGGGTTGTAAACCTTCTTGCCCAGGTGCATTCTCAACCTGCTGTTCAAGTCACACCATTAACAACATGTCCACCCCATTTAACCTGTATATTACTGTGCTGCTCCAGGTATCCTCCCATTTCAAGCCAGAGGTATGGCTTGAAATTCTGCTACTGTATTGAAGACACCTCAAAATTATAAATTTCATGTCTCAGTTTCAATGTCCCATTTTTTTGACCATCCTCTTTCCATATTTCACCTTACAATTGCATCACTTCTGCTCCTTTTCTTCCTCATGAATCAGAAGAGCTACTTCTCCCCTTCCTAAATCCACTGTGCTACTCTTAACTATTTCCCCACCTCATCTTCCAGTACCACCGTCTTGACCTGATGCAATCTCCTGGAGTAAGCCTCAAAGTACTCCTGCTTCAGGGTACGCTTCCACTGCCCAATGTTCACCACCATAGCTTTGACTATCTGGGGCACATTCATGCTATAACAGGTGGGTCTCTGACAACTGTACTTCTTTTAAGGACTATTATTGCCTTTGTTGTGGTCATCTTTATACAGGTTCTTACTAACTGCCCAATTCTTTGGCGTATTTATCTGATGATGCAGTGTACCATGTGATTCACCAGCATGTTACTCATTCTATGTAAGACTACCTTCACCAAATCCACCACTCTAATGTTTGTCTTGGATGCATCCTTCCATATGTTAATGACAAACCACTCTGCATTGCTCACTACATTCAAGCGGATCCTTCACTCAACTGTCTGAACATGCTTAGCATCTGACAGCACCAGGTTTAGTATGGACCCAGACCTTGAGTGTTCAGTGACTCCCTATGTCACAAAACACTGCATTATAGCAGTCAGCTGGCCCAGCACCAAGCTGCCCATCCCACAAAAGACTTAGACATTCACTGTCAATACCGTACTGTACTTGGGATAGCTGCTACATTTTCTCACACCCACATGCCACAACTCATGTCCATAATTAAATAGGGTCACTGGTACCCTCCCAGTAGGGGTTGCACCCACCTGGAGGAGGACATGAGTTAAATGAGGTAGCTGCCAATATGAGAGCGGTGGTCAAGGGGCTCCATATGGTTGAAGGAAAAGGACCTGGAATTGGCATTTTTGAATAGGGGGACAGAAGTAATGTATGGACTGTGCATTTAGAGGAGATATAAATTTTACTAGTACATTTGAGGAACAGTAAATGTCAAAAGCATTGCTTATGCTTGCTACGTATCTGGGAAACATGCAAATGTTGACACTTTGGATGTGGTAATGCAGTGTGTGTGGGGTCATTTGGATGAAAATTGCATTATCTAGTGCTATTAGTGCTGTGCTGGAGTCATAGTATTTGTGGTGCATTTAGGCCTGTTCTCATAATATCAACATCCACAAGAATCTGAGTCAAAATTGGGTATCAGGACAAGCCAGTGGGTAATGTATCATGGAGCTGGGTCTATATGGACAGAAAGAGTAAAAAAGGATGGGCAGGGACACATTGTTTGCATGGGCATTCTTAAACTGAAAATGAGGGGGACACTGGGTGACCAATGGGTAGGTGGGGGTAGTGGTGAGCTGTAATCACTGCCTTCAAGCAGCAGTCTTTAGTAATATTCCATGCTGACTATGGTATTCTGTGGTGTTCAGCTTATGAATGAGGTCAGCTATTTACAAACTGAACTCAATAAAGATTTGTGTGATTCAGTGGCAAACACCATACCAGATGGGAACAGTGCTGCTGCATCAGAGGTGCAATGAAAATCAAACAAGGAGAAGGATGAATGTGCGATGAAAGTGTGGTTGATGGGAAAAGTAGACAAGGGAGTGCATTGTCAAGGCCACTTGAGGCCAGCATAGGAGAGGAATGGATGTGGGGGGGTGGAATAGGAGGACTAACACTCACTGAGTCAACAACCATAGGGTGGCAAGGAAAATTATGGAGGGTGTGTCACATGGTAGTGAAGCCACATCGAGCAATAGGTTAGCAGTATCGACATGCCTGGTGGATACTGAGGGTACTTGCAGGACTGGGGGTTGTGGAAGGTGGAGATGTAGGTAACCAGGAGTAGTACAGAACTGGATGAATGGAAAAGGGGAGGGTGGATTAAGGGACGGTTAGAGTTCTAGGAAAGTGGAATGTGGTGATGTGGGGGACAGTGGCAGTGGCACTTTCAAGTTTAGGCAGCAGTGTTTCAACGAGGGGAGGTGATAGCAGTTGCTTTGTGGATGGAGACGTGAAGACAGTAGCTAAGGGGGGATGGAGACTGGCATGGGGATAGAGACTGTTGATAAAACAATAGGGATGTGAAGTGTAGCTGCTGTGCCAGATGTTTAGTGGACAAGACGTAGACTAGATCAATGACAGTTAGCAAGAGCGGAACATAAGGGTGTGGTCCTATTGCTGGGAGACTCATTACCAGAAGGTATGTGATTGGGAAAATAATATGATACAATGGAGTGAGCCATACTTGCATATGGATGGAGGCCATGCCCTGAATGACTGGATAGGGAGGTTTAATTAGTTCATTAATATACTTGGAGTGGTATAGATCAAACTGATATAATCCAGCACTTGGTAATGAATGACCAGGCTGGAAAATTTGGTGGGTATAGTTCAGGTGGGGTTTGAAGAGATGGTTATGCTCTGTGATGAGTCCAGAAGGTCAGTGGCATTGTGCCAAGGCTAGAACTGCATGCAAAAAGAAAATAGTGGCATTCAACTTGTGACTATTTGGATGTTGCCATTCCTAAGTGTATACAGGCAGAAAGGCACTTATGGTGGCATCGGATGCTAGAAAGGTAGGACAAGCAGGTTAAGTTGGTGGCAGGGTACTGGGCATAGTGTGGTAATCTGAAAAGCTCATTGGATAGGGAACAAATTAGCAGAGTTTCATGCACTCATGCCATTACATGAGGTGGACATGGTGGCCATCACCAAAACATGGTCCACCCAATACCACGAGTGTGCCCCGGTGATAACTGGGTTGCAAATATTTTGCAGTGACAGGGGGAAAGGTAAAGGGTTGGGCTTGCATACATGTGTCTGGGAAGAATGGGAGAGGGCAGAATAAAGGCATTAATCATGCATCTCCATGATTCCACAAATAGTAGAGATAGGGTGATGTTGCTGTACAGACCACCTTCTCAAACAGAGGACTTATACATGGAACTACTAGGGCTGATGAGACAGACCTGTGGTAATGGTAGCAAGGTCATTGTGAGTGACTTCGACCAGCCTGGAGTTAATTGTGGTTCCCCAGCAACAAAGAATAAAACAGAGCAGTTAATTATTGGCACATTTGATTACAGCTTCTGAGAGGAATTGTTCAACGAGCCACCAAGGTGTGGTAACAGCATTACCCTCATGCTTTCAAACAATGATTTTGCATTGCATTGGCTGTAGTGGGATCCACTGGCAGGGAGTGATAACCCAACAGTGTGGATCATGACAAACGTGGTCTAGGAGGAGAACAGTTATCGAGGGGTTTGAATTTTTAATGGATGACTACAGTGCAATTGTGGTGCATGGGTATCGGGCCATCATCCATGCAAATATGGATATTTAGCAGAAATGGGAGGTAACTAAATTGGGGATTGCATTGCAGCATCCAGAACATGTTCTAAATGACAGAGTAAGAGGGCTCTGGCCAAAAAACAGCAGAGTGAGCAGTGTGGGCTATGGAAAAAGTCTGACAGATAATCTTCCCCAAAGTTCAAAAGGAGAAGAAGAGCAGAGGACCAAGAGGGCAACCTTAAGAATTTGTAACTTGTGACAGGGGAAGTCATGGGAGCCAAGGTGTCAGGGCTCTGGCTGGCTGGGCACTAAGTCAGTGGCCAATAGATTGCTTCACATTCATCATGGTGAAAACATGTTTTAAGGATACCATTGTAACTATTAAGAAGGATGTGTGATGGTTGTGAGATGTGGTAGTACAGTCATAATCTCTTTACAAATACTTCTGGTCCATATCTACTAAGGGGAAAGTAGGGACTGTAAACAGGTGGAGTGGAAGGTTAGGCACAGTGGGGAAGGCAGTGACATATGGTGAAATGTACTGCGGTGTTTTAGGACTCATATTTCGTAAAGGGTGCCAGATGGTATACACCCCAGTGTGCTGAAGGAGCAGGAAGAGGTCCTTGAGCAGCCTTTGGCAAACCCATTTAGTGCCTCCCTGGACTCATAGAGTGTCCTGCATGAATGGAGTATGGCTCATGTGTTATCCCTTCACAAGAGTGGCCACAAGCATGAAACAAGGAACTACAAACCAGTAAGTCTTGCTTCACGCTGATGGACACAATACTCAAATCGAGACTGTATTCCTTTGAGGAGACCACTGGGCTGCAGGATGGTATGCAGCATGGATTTGTCTATGGTAGGTCTTGTCAGACCAACTTGGTGGAGCACTATGACTATTGTATCTCAGAAAATAGACATGAGTCATTCTGTGGACGTTCAGTACCTGGACTTTAGTACAGTGTTTTATTCGGTTCAGCATCTGATGCTTGAAATTAAGCAAGAATCCATAATGGCATGGCAGAACATGGTGTCATGTGTCATGAACTGGCTGCCACGGGGACAACAGAGGGTGGTCTTACTGTGTTAGCTGTCCACAGTGAGCGCTGTGGCAAGTGGAGTACCACGTGGCTCTGTTCTTGGCCCTGTGTTTGGACTCTTCTGAGCCACCATTACAACTGTAATCAAGAGCAAGATCAGTGTGTTTGTGATTAAAAGAAAATGGGGGCTGTAGTGGTTGACTTAGGAGTGTGTCAGTGACTGCAGGATGCTGTATCAAAACTGGAGGCCTTGTCGGACACTTGGCAGCTGGTGTTTAATTCTAAGAATGACAAAGTGCTACACTTTGGTGCAAAGAAACCAAGGATCATGTCTTAGATAGGGTGGATTCAGTTAGCCGTAATAAAGTAAGAGAAAGATCTGAGAGTGATCATAATGGTCTTAAAGGTCTGCTCGGCACAGTTTATCAAGGTGGCAAATGAAAATTGGATGCTGGTTTGCATTGTCCTGTGTATATCCTTCAGGAGTGGGGAGGTGATTCAGCTTCTAAATAGATCACTGGTCAGGCACCACCTGGAGTACTGCATGCAGTACTGATGCCCATACCTGACAAAGTATATTATATTACTAGAGGGTGTGCTGCACAGTTCAACCAAGATGATTCATGGGCCAATGGACATGCTATACAAGTGCAGGCAGAGGGAGTGAAACATGTACTACCTTGAGTTGAGTAGATATAGGGTGTTTATATGATTGAAACCTTCAAGCACCTGAAATGTACAAAGAAATCATGTACATAGTGGCTGTTCAAGTCATGGGTAGCGTAAGGCACACTAGCAGACACAATCCTAGAGTGGGGGTGGGCAGATTCTTGAGGCAAATCACACCATTTTGTATGGAGAGGGTGGTTGTGTAGGGGAACACATTGCCTGAAGAAGCGATGTGCTGTACTACAGTGTGCAGCTTCTAGATGAGATGGGACAGGGTAAGGGTTGCGGGTCACGGGTAATGGGGGCAGGTATGGGCATTGGCAATGTAAGGGTTTTTAGCTGTTGAATTGAGCACGTTTGAAAGTCCTTAAGACTTCATATGCTATCAACTTCATTGGCAGTCTGTCTGTTGCAGGGATAAGGGATGTGGTCACTATAGATACACATCAAAAAATGTGGAGTGGTGACGATCGTCTCCTGCTAAGAATTGGGTTGTGGTCATCGATTAATGTTTCAGGTGGTCATCAATTAATATTTCAGATGCATGGCATTCCATGGCTATACGCACAAGCAGCCAAATAAATACAATCACAAACCTAGTTGCTTTGATGGGTGATGCTGCTGTTGCCATCATGGAAATAACCACAACATGCTGAGCCTCAAATCATGCTTGGAAGCCCAATGTGCATTGTTCTAACCAGTTGCGTGGAGATGTGAAAGGTCAAAAGGTTGGGTGGGTGGTTATGTATGTCAAAATACATATTGACGACATGTTGTCACAGGCAGATACAGGTGGCTGGAGGCACCGTGGTCATCAGTGAGGCAAACATATTTGCACAAGTATGATCAACAGTCATCCAGTTCAAGGGGCGTGGTGGGATAAAATGCATCAGCCAGGCAGTGTGACATCATGGGCTCCATGCACGTTGGTGGCCACAAATGCTTGAACACAACTTGGATGTATTGATTCTGCACCTGGTGCTGTCAACTGTGCACAGAATTATGTAAGTACCATTGTAATGGAAACTGGGAAGATATAATCATTAGCGGAAGATGGGAGGTTGTCATACCATCATACAAAGCAATGCTGATGCCTCATCTGGAATACTGTGCCACATACCTCAACCCACTTCTTCATACATACATAAACTGGCTGTATATTGTTTGTTGAATAGTGAAAAAGGTTAGGTGCATGGCGGTAGATTGCAAACAACCTGTCCCAAACAGTGCCAACAATGGCGCAGTGGCACCAATGCACTGTGAGTGTCCTGTACAACACCGGTATATATGAATCACTCTGAGGCATGCATCCTGTGTGATGTGTCACACAGTGACATCCATCAGCAGCCATGGAGTCATGAAGCATACTGTGGACATAGTTGGTGGAAGAGTTGAAGCAGTAGCAGGGCCGCGGATGTAAGGGGCAAAGGTTGAGCCGTTAATCGAGTTCCTGCACACTCCTACTGTTTTCACAATAGGGTATATTATTTATAACACCTACCCATCATTTGCTGACAGTGTCATCCTGTGCCTTGCTACCACCCTCTACAACATACCATTCCCTTGAAGATTTTCGACTATGACTTAATATGGCAGTCCATTGGCACAGCCCACCCTGTCCACATGGCTCCGGATTTCACATTCCAAAAACCAGATGTCATATTGCAGGCCACAGTGTGGGTGATTGTTAAGTCACATGTTGACAGCACATGATGTATTTATAGGTACACTCTACAATATTAACAAAGAGCATGACGCCAAGAAATGATAAGTCCAGACCATTCCACTTATGGCAGTGGTAGGGCCATGGCAATAGACTCACGAATATATTATATATATAACATTTATTGTAATATATTTAAAAGCCATATTGACCTTCTGTTGTGCCTATGAGTGCATACCTGCAACCCCATGTGCATCACTCAAAGCTTGATATTTAAATGGGTACCTATCTTGACCTCATCCTCTGTTCCCCATCGAGGCCAATCCCGCGTCTACTAGCAGATCTTAACAGGTGTCTCATCTCTTCTCAGGCCTTATCCAGGGCATGCTGTCCATTACTGCATGACTTAAGTTAGTGAGATGTGATCAGTATCCTGTATTTGAACACAGTTCACCATTCTATGCCCTCATACACACTATGCGTGCCTAGGCACCAGACTCCACATGGCTTAGATTGTGATGTACATGTGACAGTAGGTGCACAACTTACCTGTGTGACCAGCTCTGGCACCATTCGTATGGTTACCATTGACCCAGAGTAGCTGTTCTGACACAACCTCCAGAGTAAGGTATGGCCTAGCACCCACCCTGCAGCCTTGAGTAGTGCACACATCTTGCCATCCCCCTAATCAGCACCACCACTACTACAGACCCAGACATGTCTGCCATAGGTCCTGTAATCTGCATAGTTTGCATTTGTCTCCAAGGTTCACTGAGTCTGCTATGGCATGTGCAGAACAGTCATGACAGTCTTTGCCGGATTCTGTAGTTGTTGCCTGCCACTGTGGTTGGTTCATGTACATGTATGGCGCTTTGATGTGCAGTTGAATACTGGCACGTTGCTTCAACTGGCATATGCATACCAGCACCCTTGCAACATAACACTGACGGTGTTCATTACATAGACTGTGGACACATCCACGCCCCGATGTATGCCACTACCAGCCCAGCACCATTGAGAACACAGGTGACTACCTCTGAGGTTATATCATGTGATAGTGCATACATATTGATGTCACTGCACCCTGTGACCCAACCCTGATCTGACAGTATAGTCTGTATTGTAAAGCACTGTCACAATGTTGTTGTGAGTGCCACTGTGATAGCCTGCAGGTGTGCTTCCTGTGATGGTGAATGCATCATTAAATCATGGTGCTTGATTCAAAATACGGGGCACAGGGATGTCAAATGGGACAAGTTGACTGAGCACTTCCGTACCTTCCAGTCAGTCCATGTAGTGCACTATTTCTCACCAAACAACATTAAACTGTGTCAGTGGGTCACTAAGCACTATATCACCCCATGACACTCATACTATGTATCCTACTGTTTGCTGTCTGATACCAGCAGAGAACATGATGATGCTGTAAATCATATGCCACCAATACTAAAGGAAAAGCAACAGTGCCAGAAATCAAACTGTGCTTAGCATTTCTGTGACATGTATGCTATGACAGAAATATAATAATCTGCTGTGAAAGAGAGATGTTTTGCCACCATTATCTGTATCAGTTATTCTGAAATGAGCCACTGTTTTCTGCCAGTTTCTATGCTGTCAATGCAACTGCTGCATGTGTGAGACTGACAATGTTTTTTAAATGATACTTTTCAGGTTCAAAGGTTGTGGAACAGTTGCTGCTAAGGGCACATGAACCATGAGTACTAAAAAATGCTCCAAGATGGGGATTCCAGTAAAGTTAACTGATTCAGCCCATAACATGCAGAAGAAACAATTAGATTCAAGACGTAGCAAGACCCGTATTGTTATTGGTAATGAAATTGTGCGTTGGGTGTCACTGAAAGAGAAATTGAAATTCACTACTCATTCTCAGGTGGCATGTTTTTTACTGGACTGGTGAGTTTACATTACTATTGCTGAGAACACAATCTCTTTTTTATATGCCATCTCGTACATGATTTATTACAGACTCTGTATTGTTTGTCAATCGGGTACCATCAAACCAACATTGAGAATACAAATGCAACAGTCAATACACCAGTGCACCATTCAACCCCACAACAGAGTGCCAAAAGAAAGATGGACCACTTAACAGCATCACGGGTGAATGGAAGCTCCAATGAAAGTTCCTGTGACATAAGTGATATTGCATCTCACACTGTGTAAATGCCAACAAGTATAGTGTCATGTTGACAAGAAGGGTTTTTTTCCCCAAGCGTGCTTTGCTGGCATCTATGTAACTCATGTTTTCACCCCGCAGGTTTTATCAGGACGACCATAAGGAGACTGACTTGGCCACTGAACATGCATAAAAAAGCATAGCCACATTTTATGGGTACACAGAGGCATGTTCCAATGATGATGGATTTCTGTAGATGCCTATCTCCCAGTATGTGGGCATTACTCCTATCCGTACATATGCATTTCTTTTCCTTGACTGTTATTTGACGATCTCATGTCATGTTTTTCTTTTATGTCCCCAGGACTGAAGTTAGCAGTGACAGTGACAAGACATATGTTGTGTGCAGTGGTGCTGGGCGTGATCAAAAATCAATGGCACAGCCGGCAGACTGTGAGATGAACAGGTAACATTTGTTGACTCAGTATTTTCCACATCAAACATGCATGGATTGTGTTCAGGTATTGCCTTCCTGTTCCACAACACAATGGTACACCCTATCATTTTGCGTGTCTCTTTTACCTTAGTGGGCACAGTTTGAATGAGCTTCCAGAGGCAACCATTGCGGGTGATGTCCTTGGACTGTATTCGGAGGAGTTGGCAGATCCAGAGTGAGATCAAGATAATATTGAAAGTCCAGACTGTGACACCATGGACAATTCATTCTCACAGTCTGTTGTGAATCAACCCCCATTCACGGTGCACATGGACTGGAACTGGCACATACATGACAACTCACATTATGCACCACATGTGGCCATGGCTTAACCATAAAGTCAAGAACTACTGGAACATGTTTGATGTTGACATGGATATTGAGCATGTCCAGTTCTACACTTCTGCTCTGTAGTCCTAGTCATGTACCCAGTTACAATGTTTTTTTATGTTCCTTTCCAGCTTTGTTCAGATGGCCACAGCACTTACAGATGGTTGAGTCAGCCACAACTGAGGCATGGCCTGAATGCTGGTGATTTGATTACTGCTAGTGCCGTACTGATGTCCAGAAATACTTTAGGAAAAATCTCTCTGATGTATCAATTTATGAACCATGCCTTCATCAGTGCTTCTTCTTTTTACTGGTTTCAATGCCTATACACTGTGCCAGGTATTGAGAACTACTCGGGCTGAATGGAGGTTGACCTGATGGTGGCAAGAATAAACAGACATGTGACTATAATGGGTATGCAACAATAATTTCATGCTCTTAATGTTGACATTTTCCAGACTCACTCTAAGCATTGTCTTTCTTGTAACACATTTCTCTTTGCACACAGGTGATGGTCATATGGACAGTCCAGAACATTGTACACAGTACTGCACATATACCACCATGGATCTGGACACCAAGGAAATTCTTTCCATGATAGTTATGGACAAGCATGAAATGGCACTAGCATCACCTAACATGGAGAAGTTGGCATTCCAGCACACTCTGCATGCATTTTGCCAGAACAATGTCTTTGTTTCCAAAGTGGTTACTGATGCCCATGGCCCAATCTCCTGTTAGATGTGTGCATATCATTCTCTATATTATTTGCATTTAGATCTTCTTCAAGCCTATCTATAGCAGCAGGTCATAACACAGGTGATATCCAGCACTGGCCATCATTCCCTCTGCATTACTTAACAGGGTTAGACACAGGGACAGTACAATTGTGTAATAACTGACCGTAACAGTTGATCATCAAGAATCTATCTTGCAGTGGGCCATAACACTTGTGATGTCAGCCACAAGCATCATATCATCCAGATAACTTCTTAACTGTAGATGCAGGGACATCTCCTTCTTGTCACTTGGTGTGCTCTTGCACACATATAAAAGGGAGATATCTGATATTCCTTTGTTCACTTCAATCTTAGCGCCAGAGATGATAAGGGACTCATAGGTATCTGGTGGGAACAAGGGATAGGAAGAAAAAGGCAACAGCTCAAAGCTTCTAACGAGATGCTGGAGCAAGGTACCATTCTGTGGCCGGAGCAAAGGGGAAATGCAGGCAGAGCAGCATGGCATGATACATGAGATACTCTCAAAGATCGACTGTTATGGTTTGTTCATACTGTACGCAACTGTACTATTTTCTTAGAGCCAATTTCTTGTAGCAGGCCATAACACATGGGAACAATCCCAAGCAGTTATGATGCCCATGGGAGGAGAAAGTGTATCATATCACATTAGGACCAGATGCCCTTAATGATGGTACGTCCCTAAATGGCACGCTTCATGGAGGCAAGGTCTAGACTTCGATGCTTTGTGGGTGTATGTACAGTTGGAAAATAATATTGCCTGCTGCACAAAATTGGCTCAAATATGACTCCTTCATGTTAACACGTGGTGTTCTTTGGCACAAGAGATATAATAATCCATCATTAATGCTCACTTTAAAGGTGACAATCTTTTGTGCCTCAGTCCTAAGACATTTAGAAGGATTTTCAATAATCCAGTCATACCCATCATTTGGTCTGGACCCTACATTACCCTCAAGCAAAGCATGTATTCAGGGGGTCCTTTTGAGTCCAATAACATCATGTTGTGCCCACTACTGAGTGACAACATGCTAATAAGTGAAAGGCTGAGTTATCACTTCCATGACTGTGACTTGCACCAACAGAATTGGAGTAATAAGAAGGCTATGCTGAATATTTGGTGTACTAATACAGTAAAATGCCTAGGTTATGAGTGAATGTTGCAGTATTTTAACCTGCACTCATAACTTCACTAATTTTCAGTATTTTGACTCCAAACTTTCAACATAGCCATTTTTCCACATCACCTTATAAACATGACAGGTGTCATGGTTTTAATCCTGACAAGATGTGTTTTTGCACTTCTGGTGTGAAATGACTTTTCAGCCAATAAATTGTAAATGCTATATGTCATGTTTATAAAGGCAGTCATAAAATGACTATCTTGAAAATTTGGGGTCAATATATTATAGGGGTGCGGTCATGCCCCTATAGTTATGGTTGAGTAGGCAGTTTATAGTTAAACCCCAATTTTACACATTCAGTATATAACTTTGCAACTGTTCAATAGATGTAAATGAAATTTGGCATGTGTGGTCTTGTATGGTAGATCTTTTGATCTTCCAAGTTGCGTTTTGATTGGATTTGCGGTTTTTGTGCAGCGAAGCACCCAGAAAGTAGTATTTCCTTTTTTTGCCCATTTTTGCTGATTTTTCCCTATCACGCTGTGGCCACACCATTTGGACTTTTGATCTGGAATATTTAGGGTAGAAAGTGTTTTCTCCAAAGGACAATCCATCATTAGTTTGGTGAAAAAATATTAATCCGTTCCAAAGTTATTTAATTTTGAATTTTTGGGTTCTGAGCATGCTCAGTTCAGTCTTAGATTTATATGTATGTTTTGCAAAAGAGGACTGGGCTCGTGATCAAGGATTTTGTCATCTCACAATAGGGGATTTATAAAATCCCCATTCATGAGTAAACATTCCCCTTTCACGAACCACCATCTTGTTTTCATTTTTCCCCACAAACAAAATGTTGTAACTTGCCCCATGGATGTGTTCTCTTGTAATTTAAGCATGGGTTTTGTTCAGGATGATGCCTTCTACAAACCCAGGGCTTTGGTGTGCTTTGTTTTTATCAAAAAACAGCCAATTTAAATTAAAAAATTCCTTTTTCATTACTAGCTTCCGATCCTTGTTTGTGAGGTGACAAAATCCCCTTTCGCAAGCCAATCCCCTTTTGTGAAGTGACAAAATCTTTGATCGCTATTTCCAGATGAGATGGCCCTATCTTGTGAACAAAGATTCGCTCATGAACAGGGATTTTGTCACCTTGCGAAAGGGGATTTTGACAGCTCGCAAAAGGGGATTGGTGTTTTGAATCCTCTTTTGTGAGCTGACAAAATTCTTGATCGCAATTTCCAGACCAGATGGCCAAAATCTGATGAACAAGGAATTCTCACGAACGAGGATTTTGACATCTTTCGAATGGGGACTGATCTCACAAATGGGGATTTTGACACCTCATGAACTAGGAATTCTAAAACTTTCCCAGTGCACTGTAAATAAACGGTTTGGTGTTTTGGCTTGAAATTTGTAGGGTATAAAGGGGGTGTCCTAGAGATGTGAATTATGATGTTTAGGTGTGAACATTTTTATCAATTCCATAGATATGCCATTATGAAGTTGAGATATTTCCCATAGGATAACATTATGGCACCCGGAGCGCCTTTTGGTGCCTGTATCTCGAAACAATTTGAGATAAGGGCTTTTCACTCCAGGCAGCTTAGTTCACGATTCACCTTTATGTGAACTAAGCATGCATGGAGGTTTCAAAGTCATGATTACAACTGCAGTGGAATTTTTTTCATAGGTGCTACAGTTACTGAGATATTGGCAAATTAGTGTTGCAAGGGTTCCTTTTCAGCCCTTTAGTGCTACTGTATGGCTCTCTAGTTATGTGTAAATGGAAGTGCAGGGCCAGGGGCCCATGTTCCCACAGATACATATCATTATTCAAAATTGGGCAGCTTGAAGTGTGCATGGGGCCCAGGGAGGCCCTTGCTCCCACCAACACACACCAATTACCAGTTAATTTACATCTTTTCAAAAAGTAAGGAAATTCATTGCAAAAAACTTCATTAATGCATGAATTAGGGTTGAAGTGACAAAAGTAAGGAAATGTGGAAATGAGGCATTAGGGTTGAGCTCCTAGCCCCTACCCTACCACCCCACCCTACATTCTCTACACACCAACAGGCATCAGGGTGTGCCATGGGGTTGTTAGGTCTAACTCTCACCCCATTCTCCTATACTGTACCATGTCAGCCTGTTTAAACATGGAATGGGGTGAGAGTTGGGCCTAATGATCCCATGGCACACCCTGATGCCTGTTGGCGTGTGGAGGATGGGTGGTGGAGGGCTAGGGGCTCAACCCTAATGCCTCATTTCCTTACTTTTGTCACGTCAGTGTTAACTGATGCATTAACAAAGTTTCTTTGCAATGAATATATATATATATATATATATATATATATATACATATACATATGAGGCAAAGAACACTCTTTGTGCAAGCACTGAGGCAATGGTTACCCCAAAGGGCATTTGGCTGGAAGCCAAGTTTCAAAAAAGTAAAATGCCTTTGGGGCAACACATTATCTTCGGTAACTTGCGCAAAGAGGTTCTTTGTATTTTAAATTGTTTTTTGTTTTAATTGGGTTCACATACTGTTAAGTCCTGGTAGGACGAAACACGTGTCTATGTCTTCTATTGGCACCCTTTGCAAACTGTGTGACAGGCCTTTCGGCACCATGCATTTGTGCTTAAAGTTGAACCAGCATAATATTCTGTGGTGATTTGAATATGCAGCCCATGATTCTTTGCATTGAGGGGGCACGTGTGATTTTGTATTTCATATATATATATATATATATATATATATATATATATACATACTGTAGATATATATAAATATATATCTATCTATCTAGGATATGCAATGTATAAATATATATATGTATATGTGTGTATATATATATATATATATATAGATATAGATATATATATATATATATGTATATGTGTATATATATATATATGCAATGGAAACAAGTATAATAAATTATTTATCTGCACAAGAGCAGTTTACATAGAAACATAGAAGTGGCCTATCTATTCATAGTCATTTGTATTGCTCCCTTATGCCTATCCCATGCCTGTTTGAAGCCCTGCACTGTATTCATAGCCACCACTTCTTGTGGTAGGCCATTCCATGCATCCACCACCCTTTCTGTGAAACAGAATTTCCTCACATTCTCCCTTACTTGGCCCCCTCTAATCTCATGCTGTGTCCTCTTGTCCTGCTATTTTTCTTATATTTAAACATGTTAGACTCTTTCACCTTGTTAATGCCCTTAAGGTGTTTGAATGCCTCGATCATATCACCTCTCTCCCTCCTTTGCTCAAGGGTACACATATTGAGCTCTGTTAATCTGTCCTCATATGTCTTCTGATGCAGTCCCTGCACCATTTTGGTTGCCCTTCTCTGGACTGCCTCAATTTGGTTAATGTCCTTGTGAAGGTGTGGCCTTCAATACTGCATTGTAGTACTCCAGATGGGGCCTAACCAGTGTCTGTAAAGAGGGATTATACCTCTCACGACTTGTGATACCCCTACTATCAGACCCTAACACCCCCAGCCTTACCTACTGCTTTAGAGGTCTGCTTGGATGATTTCAGGTCATCAGTGATGATGATGCCCAAGTCTCTTTCTTCCTTTGTGACTGCTAGCAACTCCCCTCCCAGCCTATAGGTGGCTTCAGGGTTCCTCTTCCCTATGTGCATGATTTTGCACTTCTTTGCATTAAATCCCAGTTGCCACTCTTCTGACCATTTTGCTAGTTTATCCAGATCTCTTCTCATTCTGCCCACCCCATCTGGATCATCTACTCTGTTGCAGATCTTGGTGTCATCTGCAAACAGACAAGCCTTACCCTCTAGTCCATCTGCAAGGTCACTAATGAAGATGTTGAAGAGGACTGGCCCCAGGACAGATCACTGAGGTACCCCACTTGTGACTTGCATGTCTTCTGACTGTATACCATTTACCACCACTCTCTGTTTTCTGCCAGCAACCAGTTTGCCACCCAGTTGACCAACTTCTGACCCACTCCGAGCCTACCCAGCTTATTTATCAGTCTTCTATGTGGAACAGTGTCAAAAGCTTTGCTGAAGTCAAGGTAGGAGACATCAACTGCTCCCCCTTGGTCCACCACTCTGGTTATGCAGTCAAAGAAATCTATGAGATTAGTTTGACAGGACCTTCCTTTTGTAAACCCATGCTGTCTTGGATCCTGTGCTCCTATGGATTCCAGGTGTTACACTATCCTTTCCTTAAGGAGTGCCTCCATAATCTTGCCCACTACTGAGGTAAGACTGACTGGTCTGTAGTTCCCCGCCTCCTCCCTGCTACCACTCTTGTGGAGCGGGATCACATGAGCCCTTCTCCAGTCTTCTGGGACCTCTCCTGTGCTCAGAGACTCATGAAACAGTTCTGCTAATGGCTCTGCTAGTTCCACCTTTAGCTCCTTAAGTACCCTGGGATGTATGCCATCAGGTCCAATTGCCTTATCCATCCTGAGCTTAGCCTGCTCTTGTAGGACCCTTTCTTTTGTGAAGGGAGTAGTGCTCACCTCCCTCCCCCCTGTGTCCATGATGCTGAGCTGTGGGCCCTGCCCTACCTTCTCTTCAGTAAATACTGAGCAAAAGTATCTATTTAGGATAGATGCCTTTACAGGGTCCTCCTCCTCCTCCTCACATGCTCCCTTTTCTCCATTAAGCTTAGCAATACCCCCTCTGGACTTTCTCCTTTCACTAACGTATCTATAGAAAGTCTTGTCACCTTCTTTTACTGTTCGTGCTAGTTTTTCCTCAGTTTGGGACTTTGCCTGCCTTACTGCCTTCCCTGCTTCCCTTAGGGCAGCTTGGTATGCCTTCCTATTTTCATCCCGCTGTGTTCCCTTATATTTCCTGAAGGCCAGCCTTTTGGCTCTGACCTTTTCTGCTACTGTATTTGAGAACTAAAGAGGTTTCCTTCTTCTTTTGCACTTCCTTTTCTGTCTAACACAATGGGATGTTGCTTCAGTATTGCATCCTTAATGCTTGCCCACTTTGTCTGTACCCCTCACCTGTGTTTCTTTTTGCCAGGGCTAGCTTAACTCTGTTGGCCATCTTATCAAAGTCAGCTCCTCTGAAGTCCCATATTTTTGCCTTGGAATGGGATGATTTAGATGTAGTAGCCAAATTGAACCATACCATGTGATGGTCACTGGCCCCCAGGTGACCTTCTACCTGGAGATCTGTGATCCCTTCCTTGTTAGCCAGTACTAGATCTAGGATAGCCCTGTCTCTCGTGGGTTGCTGTACCAGTTGTTTGAGGCCCTCCCCCTGCAGGGAATCCACTATGTGTCTAGTTCTGGCAGATGTTCCTGCTGGTATTGACCAATCTGTATCTGGCATGTTGAAGTCTCCCATTATCAGAACCTCCCCTTTAGCTGTCATGTTTTGTATATCTTCTAACAGTAACGTGTCTATGTCCTCCCCCTGGTCTGGGGGCCTGTAGACAACTCCAGTTCTTATGGCTGTCCCATTTCCTGTTTCCAGGGTGACCCACAGTTCTTCTGGCTCCTTATGTGTATTCTGAATCTCTGTAGCTTTGATATTTTCATTGACCTTGGTAACCTCACAAGTGGCGTAAGCCATGAGTGAGATGTCTAAGATCAAACTGATTGAGTGCAGATAAATCATTTATTACACAAGTTTTCCATTGCATATTCCATTTATGCAATTCTTTTGTTTTTGCTTTTGGAAGGGAAATTTGTTGGTCAAAAAAGTGAATAAAAATTGAATTTTCTGCCATTGTTTGCTGATTATAGAAAATCTAAAAGGAATCTAGAAATGAAACACCTCTCATTTTGTAGATATTGTTAAGCTGAACAACTTTTGTGCTCAAAGTACCATATTATAATTTTTCATTTTAATGTTATTTGCATTTGTTTGATGAAAAAGTGCACAAAAATTGAATTTTCTGCTGTTTTCTTGCTCATGATGAAAAAACTAAAAATTATCTATAAATGAAACTCCACTCATTTTGTAAATATTTCTGTGCTGAATAAACTTTGTGCTTACAGTACCATGCTATAATTTTTCATTTTAAAGTTATTTACATTTGTCTGCTGACAAAATGAAAAAAAAAATCTGCTTTTTTTGGCTAATTATCAAAAAATCTAAACGGTACCAATTAATGAAACACCACTCATTTTGTAGATATTTCTGTGTTGAACAACTTTCTTGCTCACAGTATCATGCAATCATTTTTCGTTTGAAAGTTATTCGCATTTGAATATGGTTAATACTGCTACTGAGGCCAAACATTCTAAATGACATAAGCACTGTATAGATAAATGGCTGATGACATAAGCACTGTGTGGATAAATGGCTGATGACATAAGCATTGTATACATAAATGAAATTTATGTATACAGTTCCTCAGATAACTTGTTTTATCACACTGTATTTATATACACCCCATTGCACAAATATATATATATATATATATATATATATATATGTATATATTTATATATATATGGAACAGTTGTGCCCCTATAGTTAGGGTTGAGTAGCCTGTTTAATGTTAAACCTCAGATTTTGCACTTTAATGACTTTGCAGCCGATCAGTGGATTTGCACAAAATTTGGTATGTGCAGTCCTGTGGGATGGATCTCTTGATGTGGCAAGTTTTGTTCCAGTTGGATGTGTGGATTCTAAGATTCAGATAGTGCAAAAACCTTAAAAGTCACCACTTTTTGCAGTTTTTTCTTGATTGCCTTGTGCCCAGACAGTGTGGAAGTTTGGTGTGTGTTTTTTATGGTAGAAAGAACTTGGGTAACAGAACTATCACGCTTTGTTTGGTGAACAAATATTAATCTGTTGCTAAATTATTCAGTTTTTTATTCACCATTATTTCCCATGGGAAGATCACGTTCCAGTATACAGGTAAAAAGTTTGACAAAGGATTTGATCTCACAAAAAAGGATTCTTTTTCATGAGATCCATTCCTTTTTCATGGGGAAAAATCATTTTTTAGGAGCCACCATCTTGTTTTCCATTTTAAAAAAAGTAATTTGAAAACCCATAAAAATGATGTGTTGTACTGACACCAGTAAATGGATCTTGCTCATTGGAACTCCATTAGTTGGATTCTGCAGTTGTTTGGTACCAAATTGATCCTGTAATGTTTTTATTTTCTATGTTTTAAATCATTTTTCTTCACTTGGTAAGATCCTTTCTCATCAATCCTTTTTCGTTCAAACAAAAAAGGATTACGAGACACGAAAAAGGATTGCTTTTGTTACCATTTTTTATTAATTTGGCTATAAAAACATTAGCCCTGGTAGTCTAGTGGTCCCTCCCTTCCCCTGTTCTCCAATTGCAGTCCCCTGGTAAATTTTACTAATCTCTGGTAGTCTAGTGTTCCTTCCCCTGTTCTCCGATCACCATCCTGTTGCTGCCATTATGTTCCCTGGTAGTCTAGTGGTCCCTACCCCCATTCTCTGATAACCATCCCTGTGCTGCTGTTATGTTCCCTGGTAGTCTAGTGGTCCCTCTCTCTTCCCCTGTTCTCTTATTGCCATCCCATTGATGCTGTTATGTTCCCCAGCAGTCTAGTGGTCCCTCCTCCACCATTCCCTGATCACTGTCCCGGTGCTTTCATTTTGTTTCCTGGTAGTCTAGTGGTCCCTCCCTCCCCATTCTCTGATTGTTGTCCCAATGCTGCTGTCATGTTCCCTGGTAGTCTAGTGTTTTCTCTCCCCATCCCTGTTATCTAATCACCATCCCATTGGTGTTGTTATGTTCCCTGGTAGTCTAGTAGTCCTTCCCCCTCCCTGTGCTCTGATTTTGTCATTCCAGTGATGCTGTTACATGCCCTGGTGTCTAGTGGCACCCCCCTCACCCTGCCATTGCAAAATAACACCTGAAAACAAGAAAACAGTCCCTCAATGTTTTTTTGTTGGTTACCTGTAAAAAAAAAGGTCCCCCGGTGATCAGCCCCCCCACCCCTACCACCAACTGAGCACCCACCACCCCACACCCCCCAGTACACTCCCACACACCCTCACTCACCTGAACAGGCTCCAGGTTTGAGATCCACTCTCCCACTGAAGACACATTTTGCTGCTGAAACTGGTGACTGCAATATGAGAAACTAAGGTAAATGTGATTCAATGTATTTCAATGGGGGTTTCAACTTTTATGCTTAACTCAGCCATTTTTTTATATTTTGATGCCAAATTTTCAAAGTAGCCTTTTGGGGACCCCACCCCATGAACAATTTGACTGTTGTTATGCTACTCCCACTGGAAAGGTGATTTTGTGGTCGGTTGGCAAAATCAGCTTTCAGGCAGGATTTGTGTAACAACAGCCATATTGTTCATAAGTTGGGATCATAAGAAGGCTATGTTGAAAATTTGGGGTCAAAATTATTAACAATAGCAAAGTCATTTGTTGCAATTTCCCTATTCACACTTGTAACATTGGAAATATTAAATATTTTGAACCCAAATTTTCAACATGACCTTTTGGGGACCCCAGCTGATGAACTATAGGACTGTCATTATGCAACTCCTTCCTGAAAGGTAATTTCATGGTCACTTGGTGAATTCTCCTTTTGGGCAGGATTTGGACATTGTTTCTGCCCTTATTCATCAGGTGGGGTTATAAGAAGGCTGTATTGAAAATTCGGGGTCAAATATGAAAAAATACCAAAGTAATGATCATTTGTTGCAATTTCGCTATGCACACTCGTAACTTTGGAAATTTTAAATATTCTAACCCCAGATTTTCAACATAGCCTTCATATTACCCCACCTCATGTATGTCATAACTGTCATTTTTCAAATCCTGGCCAAAATGTGTTTTTGCACCTGTGACCAGAATGGAGTTGCAGTTGTGCAGAATTACAATTTCAATCAATCAATCTTTATTTTACCAGGCAGAACACCCTTGAGAAAAACTCATTTGCAAGGTGGACTTGGGCAAAGGTATATATGACAATTTACAATGATGTGAATACAGTGAATAAAAAATAAGGTGTACCATTTGCATTATACAGAAGGCAAACATGTCATAGACAAAGCAAAGCAGGACCGCCTAAAGCTAGGTACATTCCAAAAATAGGCAGATCAATAAATTACAAGTCAAAAAATGAAAGTGGGAATTCAATGAAAAGTCTTAAAAAGGGAATAGCTAGAAAAATTAAGGATGGCAAAAAATAGATTTACAAGTTTAAGGAGGGGGGTTACTAGTAGCACAATTTGACAGGGATTTGAATTTTTTCTGTACCAGATATAGGCAGTGTTGTAATAAGATGGCTATGCTGACAGTTTGATCACTGTTGTCCTATAAATTGAAGCGCAGGGCCTGGACGGCCCTGTGCTTCCACAGCTACATACATATACGCATCTACAAAGGGATGGGAACTTTACACAGTAAAATAAGGATACTATTATTAGGTCTCAAAAAATAAGGAAATAAGTTGCAAAAAACTTCATTAATGCTGCAGTTAGGGTCAAAGCAACAAAAGCTTGGAAATGAGGCATTAGGGTTTCCAGCTCTAACACCCACCCTCCCAAAGCAGGCAGGAGAGGAAGTGTTGAGTGTGCCTTGGGCTTCTCAAGTCTAACTCTCACCAAATCCTCATAAAGTCTACACATCTGATCTTATTTACCAGTGAAATGGGGTGAGTGTTATGCTTGAGAAACCCAAGGCACACCCCACACCTGCTGGGTTTAGGAGGGTGGGGTTTTAGGGTTGGCAACCCTAATGCCTCATTTCCCAACTTTTGTCACTTTGACCCTAACAAAAGTATTAGCAAAATTTTTTATAACATATATACTGAATGTGTGTATACATATATATATATATATATATATATATATATACGTATAATAGATAAACCACTATGAGGTGTGTGGTCATGCTCTGATAGATGCACACCTTGGTGTGCATTGTACACATGAGGGTGCAGGCCGAGTGTGTCAAACACCCAAGATGTGTGTATGTCAGAGTGCGACTGCACACCTCAGAGTGGCTTGTCCATCTTATAAAATGTCAAAATTGTTTTGAAGGGGTAGAAGTGCAGGTGTGCAGTCATGCTTTGATATATGCATGGTCTTGTGATATGTTTTATACAATCAGAACAATTGATTTGTATTTGCTACTTTTACCCATTTTATAAGTGTATGTATATATATATATATATATATATTCTATGCAAAAAAACTTTGTTAATGCATCATTCAGGGTTAAAACACAAAAAGTAAGGAAATGAGACCTTTAGGGTTGCCCCTCCCCCTGGCGTGTCCCCTCCTCCTCCTGCGAGTCATAGACGATGGGGTGTGTCATTGTGGTTGTGAGGCCTAAATGTCACCCCATTCCATGTGTAATTATATTCACAAGCCACAGTAAAGAAGAATGGGGTGACATTTAGGTCTCACAGCCCCAATGACATGCCCCATCGTCTGTCAATCTCAGGAGGAGGGGGTACATGGGGGGGCAAACTTAAAGGTCTCATTTCCTTACTTTTTGTGTATTAACCCTAAATGATGCATTAACACATTATTTTGCATAGAGTTTCCTTACTTTTTGAGAAAGCATAGAAAAATAGAAAGTTGTGCAGGTTGGTGGGAACACGGGGCCCTTTGGGCCTCGCTTTCTCCCACCAACTTGCAAACTTCTGCCTAACATAACAGCAAGTACTGAATATAATACGTATTGGTGTGGAGGGGAGTTTGGGGCCCCTTTGGGCCCCACACTTCCACCACCTTGAAACAAAACAAAGTTTCATTCATCAGAGTGGAATAATTCCACACCTGCTTACATGTCAGAGAAATAACCACTGAAAATTACCTCCATGGCAGTAAGGCTAGGTACCCTAAAAATGTGAAGCCACAACCACAATTCAAAGTGCTATACACAAAACAGAAAGTGTGTCATGCAATATATGTGCAGCAAATACATTTTTTCAACACCTAAATACCATAAGAGAGTTAGGCTTTTTTTTTTAATTTATTTATTGGTTTCTTTTTCCTTAAAAAAAAAATTATCTGAGGATCAGTGACAGGATTTTTAGTACAGTAAATTAATAAAAAGAGAACTAGGAGAGCTTCAGTAGCAGACAAGTAGTGGAATTGCAGTATAATGTGGGGAGTGGTGCAATGCAGTGGCTGTGGGGCAGCCATATTCAGGCAGACCTTCTGGACACTGAGGTGCTGCCCTATCTGCATACATCTCTCTGGACCGCGGATGAGGTAGCCAGACTCAGAGCGGAAGTAAACTGGGTCAGGAGTACCATCACCCCTATCCAGGGACCACCCAGTCCAATGCAGCTGCCTCAAAGGATGCCAAGAACGAGGAGCACTTGGATGACAGTGGGCTCAGGGGGTTAGAGCAGTCAGGCAGAGGCACATCCCAGATCCTATTCCACTAAGAACTCATATGCCACACTGGCAAATGAGGACAACCAAATAGAGGTACCCAGAGAAGTGGAAGGAAAGGATGTGGAGGTTAGTCAAGGAGGTGACCTCAGCGGGAAAGCAGTGGGACCCCCGAGGAGGAGGAATCAAATCTGGTGGGGACTCCATCGTAAGAGGATCCAGCTAGGAACACAGGAGGGGGAGGACAGGGAGGTGAGGTGCCTACCAGGTGCCACGGCATGGAGGGATGGAAGGAAGATCCTGGGGATCACTGGGAAGGCAAGATGGGAGGGTGAGCTGGATATCATTATCCACCTAGGTACTAATGACCTGGCAAATGGGGAGCCAAAGGAAGTTCAGGAAGAGTTTAGGAAACTGGGGAGGGGTCTCAAGCAAGTAGCTACTTCTGTCACTTTCTCAGAAGTACTACCTGTGAGAGGCAAGGGAGAGCATAGAGTGCATGCACCAGGAACTTTAACTCATGGTTGAAGAACTGGTGCTGTGAGGAAGGGTTTGGATTCATTGGTGACTGGGGACCCACCTGGAGGGATGGAGGTTTGTTCAAGCCTGACAGCCTGCATCCATCCTGAGGGGAATCCAAGCACCAATGATAAGTTTAAATGCTACATTGACAAGCATTTAAACTAGCAAAGGGGGGTGGCAGGCCAGCAAGGAGGGTACCTACTTGCTCACCCCCCACAGCTAGCAGTGGAACCAGTGAACCAGAGGAGTGGCTATCTCTGCAAAGCAGTGTGCAGAAGATGGAGATTAGTGCCCAAGAGGTGGCTAAGCAGAAAAGGGCAAAAATTCAGCAGAAGGGCAGACAGCAAGGAGAACCAGGGATAAATGACAACCAAGGAAGGGGCTGGAGTAGAACAGTGAAGCAGTCTAGGGAGGTCAAATCATGGAAAGCCATGTGTGCAAATGCCAGGAGCCTTAGCAACAAGATGGAAGATCTGAGGCTGTCATGGTACAGTCAGACCTGGACATTGTGGTCATCACTGAAACCTGGTGTAATGATAACCATGACTGGGAGATGGCCATACCTGGCTACAACATATTCAGAAGAGACAGAGCAGGCAGGAAGGAGGAGTGGCACTGTATGTGAAAAATGACATAAGGGCCACAGAGATCCAGGAGGAACAAATTGGGGGAGAGATACTGTGGGTTAAGCTGGAAAGGAAAATGGGGACAGCCATTCGCACAGGTGTGGTCTATAGACCACCAGCCCAGGAGGAAGAAACAGATAGGGAGCTGATGCTAGCCATCCAAAGGATGGCAGACAAGGGTGAGGTAGTACTGGTTGGAGACTTCAATATTCCAGACGTGGACTGAGCATCCCAGCAGCAGCATCAACTAGAGAAGATTTATCCTGGACTCCTTCAGGTGCCTTCCTCAAGCAACTGGTCATGGAACCAACTCGGCAGAAGGCAATACTGGACCTTGTGCTCACAAACAGGGACAGTGTGATGGGGGTAACAGTGGAGGAGCACCTGGGTAACAGTGACCACCAGTCATTGTGGTTTGAAATCACAGAAAGAGCAGAACCAAACCACACAAAACACGATCCTGGATTTTAGGGGCAGACTTTGGGAAAATGGGGAGATACTTGAAAGAGGCATTAAGGGGAATGGGACAGGAATCAGGGGTTGAGGAACAGTGGGCAGTATTTAAAATGGGATTACAAGAACAACAGAATTATGCATTAAGCAGGTTAGCAAGAGGAAAAGGAAGAGGAGACCATTATGGTTTTCCAAAGAGGTAGCAAAGAAAGTGAAAGCCAAAAGATTGCATTCAGGCAATACAAAAGACACAGGCAGCAGCGGATAGGGAGAAGTACCAGGAGAAGCAAAGGGAGGTAGGGAGGTCAGTAGGGAAGCCAAAGCTCAGACAGAAGAACACATTGCAAAATCAGTGGGTAAAGGGACAAACCTTTACAGGTACATAAGTGAAAAGAAAGACAAAGGGAGGGATAGTGAGACTGAAGGGGGAGGATGGGAGCCGCGTGGAGGATGACAACAGTAAAGCTGACATATTGAACAGGTATTTCTGCTCAGTCTTTACTGAGGAAGATGGGGGTAATGGGTCTGAAGGGAGTACAAGGGGTGAGAATGGTGCAGAAATGGACACAAGTCCCTTTACACGAGAAAGGGTCCTGAAGGAACTGGAAGTAATAAAAGTTGATAAAGCAATGAGGCCAGACGGGGTGCACCCCAGGGTCCTTAAAGAACTAAGAGAGGTAGTGGCTGAACCTCTGGCTATCCTGTTTAGCCTATCACTGGAAACAGGGGAGGTACCCAAAGACTGGAGGACAGCAGATGTAGTCCCCTTATACAAAAGTGGAACAAAGAGGTAGGAACTACAGACCAGTCAGCCTCCACCTCGGTAGTGGGGAAGATCATGGAAGCACTACTGAAGGAGAGATTGGTGGAACATCTGGTTGTCAATGGACTACAGGACCCAAGGCATGGTTTCACCAGGGGGAGGTCATGTCAGACCAACCTCGTTGAATTTTTTGACTGGGTGACTAGGGAGGTGGATCAGGGAGGGCAGTGGACATGGCCTGTCTGGACTTCAGCAAGGCCTTTGACACTGTGCCACATAGAAGACTATTACACAAACTGGGGAATATGGGTGTGGGCAGGACAGTAGTGTGGTGGGTAGGTAACTGGCTGGGTGGCAGGACACAGAGGGTGGTGGTAAATGTCTGTCACTCCACAGAGAGAAGAGTGACCAGTGGGGTACCACAGGGATCAGTGCTGGGACCGGTCCTATTCAACATCTTGATCAGTGACATTGCGCAGGATCTAGAAGGCAGAATTTCACTGTTCGCTGATGACACAAAGCTCTGTAACAGAGTAGACACACCAGAGGGTGTAGACAGAATGAGAAGTGACCTGCAGAAACTTGAAGAATGGTCAGGGGTTAGGCAGTTGAAATTCAATGCAAAGAAGTGCAAGATAATGCATATGGGGCACAAAAACCCTGGCACAATATATCAGTTGGGGGGTGAGGATATAGCATGCACCAAGCAGGAAGGGATCTTGGGGTTGTCATCCTGATGACCTCAAGGTGAGAAACAGTGTGACAAGGCAGCAGGTAAAGCAAATAGGATGCTGGGATGTATAGGCAGGGGCATCACCAGCAGGAAAAGGGAGGTCATAATTCCGCTATACAAGACACTAGTGAGGCCCCACCTGGAGTACAGTGTATAGTTCTGGAGACCATACCTACATAAGGACATAGACAGGGTAGAGAAGGTTCAGAGGAGGGCAACAAAGATGGTGCATGGATTGCATCACAAGTCCTATGAAGACAGGTTGAAGGAACTGAACATGTACTCCCTGGAGGAGAGGAGGGAGAGAGGGGATATGATAGAGACATACAAGTATCTTACAGGGAGGAACAGGGTGTAGGAAAACACTATTTTTAAGTGAAAAAGATGTTCCAGGACTAGAAGGCATGGGATGAAGTTGGAGGGAGGACGATTCAGAGGAAACATGAGAAAGAATTTCTTCACAGAACGGGTGCTGGACAAGTGGAACACCCAGCCAGAGGAAGTGGTGGGGGCTGAAACAATCACAGGATTTAAGAATGCATGGGATAGACACAAAGGAATTCTAGAGGTCAGGGGTAAGGGGAAACAGACTTCTAGGAAAACAAACTGAACTTACAAGCTCAAATGGGCAGACTGGGTGGGCCATAGGCCCTTATCTGCCGACACTGTCTATGTATCTATGTCTATGTATCATAATTCACATGTACAGGACATCCCCTCAATACTCTCCAAATTTCAATTTAAAAGACGAAACCGTTTCCTAGATACAACATTAGAAATTTTCAGATTTTCATTCATTGGAGTGGCAGAATTCCACACCTGTTTACATTTTACACACCTAATGTCTGAAAAGTACATCCATGACAATAGGGCTAGCTACCTATAAATTTCAAGCCACTACCACGATGGAAAACGCTGTCCATAAAATGTAAACTGCATCATGCAATATCTCTGAAAAAATGTATTGTCCACCACCTAAACATGTAATTCACATCTACAGGACATCCTATCAGCACCCTCCAAATTTCAAGTTAAAAGACCAAACCGTTTCTGAGATATTTAATTTAAAAAATTTTTTAAATTGGGCTATCTGGTCCCTCTAAATCTGGCCATCTAGTCCCTCCCTCACAATCAAAGATCACCATCAAAGAATCTTGCAAACAAAGAATTTGCAGGTTTATGACTAAAGAATTTGCAGGCTCGCGATCAAAGAATAAAAAATGGTAAAAGTCACTTTTACACAAAACTAAACGAAACCACAGTCATGACTCTGTGCAGAGAAAATTGATTTTTTTCATCTGGCCATCTAGTCGCACACTCGCAATCAAAGATTGCGGTCAAGGAATCTCGATCAAAGAATTTGCAGGCACACGATCAAAGATCATTATTGAGCCACGATCAAAGAATTTAAAACATGAAAACTCTATTTTTTGACAGAATTACAAGAAACCACAGCCATGGCTCAATAGAGCGAAGCCCCCTGAGCAAAACCCATCTAAGTTTTACTTCAGGAGTCACCCCCTGAGCTGAGATATTTGTCTTTTTTTTTCTACCGCAAAATGAAAACAAGATGGCCATTGCGATCAAAGAATTCCTCGCAATCAAAGATTCTTTGATCACGAGCCTGCAAATTCTTTGATTATGAGGAGGGACCAGATGGCCAAAAACCCATTCTTATTTTGCAAAATAACCATATAAATTTTCCTATAGACTTATAATGGGAAATTAAAACATAATTAACATTTGAATGGATTAATATTTTTTCACGAAATGAATGGCATGCTTCCTGACAGAAGCTCTTTTAGACAAGCCAAGTTGCAGAGTGCCACACCACACAACAGATACACAGCACCACAGACAAATTCCAAAAAACTGCCCATACAACTGGCAAAAAGTGCATTTTCCAGTGTTTAGGTGCGCAAAAACTGTAAGTCTGATCATGAGATCTGCCATGCCCCACTGCACATACCAAATTTCATGCAAATCCATTGAACGGGTCCAAAGTTATTAAGATGCACAATTTCAAGTTTAACATAGAAGCGGCTTCATAACGTTAAATATAGGGGCTCAACTGTGCCCTATAATATATATATATATATATATATATATATATATATATATATATATATATATAAATTGTTAAGAAACTTTGTGTGTGGTGCCATCTTGACCCCAGTGGGTAGCAAAGAGCGAATGAGGACAGTTGTCTTCATTATGTGGTACCCAGGCCCATGCAGACAATCCTGCAGCTTGCATTCCCTGGCTTGGGGGGGGGGGGATGTGCCAGGCTGTGCACTTTTGTAGGCAGATGGAATCTGCACCTGTTCACTCAGGTACCTTTGGGATTTGCAAGAATGAGGATATGATTCCACTATCTCAAAAAGAAAAAGGAAATTCTTTGCAAAACAACTTTGTTAATGCACCAATTAGGATAACTTAATGCCACAAAAGTAGAAAAATGTGCAGCAGCAAAATTAAAACCATTACAGTATTGGATCTCTGGAGTCTTGGCGAATCAGTGGTGGGGTCTTCCTTAAGGTTCTCAACCCTACTGTAATGCCCACCCCATTCCCTGAGCAAACAATATCATTCATGATCTCCTTTCTTCATGCAGGCCCCATTTCCCTTGTTTTGTGGTGTTAGGTTACCCTAACTGGCGCATTAACAAAGTGTTTTACAAAGGAGTGTGTGTGTGTGTGTGTGTGTGTGTCCATTTGCCATCTTCTAGTTTACACCAAATTGTAATGGTGTGTACTTATAAACTTCTTTTTTTTACCTTGATAGATCACATTGTTATGTCACTTCTTGTGATGGATCTGGAATTGTCTAGAATGTTGGAACTGCAAAATATTGCCTGTTTGTGTAGTCATAGCCATTTGAAACACCTACACATCTGATCACTATACTGAATTCTGACCACCACCCAGTCTGCAGAAACAAAATATTGAGTGTGCCGATACTTAATGTGTAATTTTCAAATATGTATTTTGTATTATACAATCAAAGCATCACACATATTTCATGCAACTGTTTGTTATAACACAAGAAACTCTTGCTGACATTTCAAAATGTAAGATTTATTAATACTGTGTTATTCAACTCTGCAACATTAATGCAATGTTGACTCACCTACAAAAAAATAAGATCACATTTCATTTACGAACTGGCATTTACAGAGCAGCTGACACCTGGGACCAGATATTCAAAAGTGTGCCCAGTAGGCAAAGTGATTGCATCGTGTTTGCCTAGGATTTGTGCTTGTGTGCAATACTGAAATGGCCTTTTCACATGCTAACAGGGTTACCGCATGCAAAAGAAAAATAATGTATGCGGCGGGCAAAGGGAGGGGCAGGGACAAGAATACCAGTGCAGTGCAATATTCAGATAATTTTCTCCATTCAAAAGAGTTAGCGCAGACTACTTTGCACAGCAGAAATACTGCCAAGAAGAAGCTCAACTTACTCTGGGCAACTCCAGCGGCCGCTGGAGCATTTGCAGCCAACAATCACATTGTCAGTGGGAGAGCACACCTGATCTCTGGCACCCCCCAAACCCTGGCCCCATTAAAATAAAATATGTCCCTGGTGTCCAGTGGCCACCCTACCCTCCGATCGCCAGCACCGATAGACAAAAATAACCTTCATGTGTCCAGTGATCCCCCTGCCCTCTGATCACCAGCCCTGTTATGTGTGTATATATACACAATCTCTGGTTCCCAGTGGTCCCCCCCACCCTCTGATCACTAGCCCTGGTATTAAATAATAAACCCCTGGTGTTCAGTGGTCTTCTTGACCTCTGATCACCGGCTCCAGTATCATACCATAACTCCCTGGTGTCTAGTGGCCCCCCACCCACTGATCTCTGTCTCCATACACTATCACAGAGTCCCTAGTGTCTAGAAACCCTCATACTGCAGCCACTGACCACCCCCCCAAGCAACCCCCCTACTTACCAGCTTCACTTGTGCCTTTGGACCCCATACAGCGATGAGCACAGCCATCCTCCCACCACCTTGGCTGGTTCCTGTATGTGATGACAGGGAGCACACATCCCCTGTACTGTAAAGAAAGAGCTCATACTGTCTACTGCCATTCTATACCTTGTCTTTATATAGCACCAAAACATGTACATTCAAAACTGGAGCTACTAAAAGCTCCAACTCTACAGTAACTGGTTATGGAGGAGAATATGGTCCATCAGTTCCTCGAGCACTGGCATTTTCAGAAGTTTACTGAGAACACGTAAGACAGAGATGGATCAGTAATTATTAAGCTTTGAAGCTGAGCCTGATTTGAGATGGGGGGGTGGTCATGATGACTACTGTGCAGGCAGCTGGGACTTGTCCAATGAGAAGGGATAAAGTAAAGCGGGTTGTTCTTGGCAGTACCAATCAATCACTACTGTTGTTTTTTAAGGGGAAGCTTTTTCTGATTCTAAATTTTAGAACTGGTCAGTCCTAGAAGGTTCTCTTCCTTTTTTTTATTATTCTTTATTTACAATTAACAAAATGCAAGAAAATTAGGCTCCTGCACATCCTCGTGCCCCCCCCCCCCACACATATACACACCTACTTACTTTCTCTGGCTTCTTCCAGTCTAGGTCATCTCTGGTCCCTCCACAATGCTCTATGGCTTACCATGCCCTATGGGGGGGCACAATGACCAAACTGCATGCAGCAGGCCACCTAGAAGCAGCCTTTGTCAGGGAGGTTGAAGCAGAAGGGGATCTGGAGTATTTCAGTGGCATCGGGGTGGGTTGCACCAGCTCCTTCTCTCTCTTTCACTGCTGTGTTTTTTTTCCCCTTAACTTCCAGTCTCCCCATCTACCCCACATGTAGTCTGTGGGCACTTACAGTGCTGAACAGTGTGTAGGGAGCCATTAACACTGCATGTTCATCCATAGCATCAAGTCAGCCCTGCTTCCTGCCAGCTCTTCACATTGCCCCTAGGGCCACTGCATGAATGCATGCTAGACCCCACTAGCACAGAGTGAGGAGCTGGCCTCAGTCCTTGACCTAGGGTCTACCATGTGGTGGTGCAGTGCATTGCCAGCTGGTGCCATTGAGCTGGGCTGATAGTTGTTGTTATATGAACCAGAGGAAATCACCATTGCTGAACTTGTTCCTGTCCTAAAGCATGGAGTTTGTCTCTCATAGAATAAATAAGGTCTAGTGTTCCAAAATCTAGCAAAGAAAGTAGAAAAGCTACTGGCAAAAATGTATTTATTTATTTAGTTGCTGTTGACCAGAAAAGGAAAGCTTGACATGCCAGTTTCCAGCTTTTTCCTACGGGGGGTACAGATACAAATCAATTGAAACTGAACCAGATTAAACTGCTGGTGGTATATCTAATGAATTACAGAAATTTGTTTCTTTAACATCCACCTGAACCTCCAGAAAGGCAGATGATGAAACCCTGGTTTAATATCTCATTCAAAGGATGGAACACCCTGGCGGTACAGTATCCTCTTAGTACTGTGTTCAGGTGTCAGTCTTTATAGTATGAACTCAGTCCCGGTGTGGGAATAGAACCCATGACCTTCTGGCCCAGAGGTAGATGAGCTACAAACTGAACCATGTTGACAATAACGAATGAATGGAGATAACAGACTTTACTTTCACATATCCTTCCTTATTGGATCAGGCATTTATTAAATAAATAAATTATTTATTTATTTAAAAAGTTGGTCACCAGAAAAGGCACACACTGATCTGAGGCTCATTTCCAGATGCGGCTCAGAGGAGGGGAGTGCAGAAGGAAAACTTGCAAATCATAATGCAGAGACATAGGCAACTAATGCAGATGTAACAGCAATTATACAATGGCAAGAAAGAATCATGGCTCCTGATTGGTCAGTTAGCCATCACAGCAGGGATGTTATCCTGGCATAACATCCCTGCTGATCAACTAGATGATCACCTCATAGTTCTTTTCTTTTTTCTCTTGATGATTGTTTGCATCTTTTCTTAAAAAAATATTTTTAAACACTAAAAAAAATTATTTTAAATTATTTTTTTCTGTATAAAACAACGAGCCATTGTACATAGGAATAATGCTCTCCAGGGTGGGTGTTATGCTGGGATAACATCCCTTCTCAAGTGTTGGACGCCCTCGGCCGGTGGCATCAGGCCCAACCACCCGAGGTGGGATGTCATCCCAGCATAACATCCACTCTGTCAGGCATTATTCCTTTAATGAAGCAGCCACATATATTGACAACATGGAATACAGCAATGAAATTTGGACAAGCATGGGAGAATACAATAAAGTGCACAGTACCTATTGGAGTAGGAGACTATACTTAATAGCCATAATTGAAGGGGGAATCAGAGCAGAAGAGGGTCAGAAGGGAGAGAACAGGAGGTCAGGAAGGGGGTAAACAGGAACAGGAGGGTATAGACGATGCCTTAGGTATGGATGAAGCTGTTGTGGGATCCATTCAGGAATGGTGCAAATAGTTTTCCAATCTGCAAACTGTCCATACTTTAGAACTCCAGAAACTTAGCATTCCATGGAAATTATGTCAATTCTGCCTAGTAAAATTTCCTCTGATTATACTCTGCAGAAATTTGGTTTTCAACCAACATAGAAACATAGAAGTTGATGACAGATAAGGACCGCAAGGCCCATCCAGTCTGCCCATTTCTTTTTCTACCTTATAAATGTGCCATCGGCCTTTGCTCTGTCAGTGACCTATCTATTCATAGTCATTTGTATTGCTCCCTTATGCCTATCCCATGCCTGTTTGAAGCCCTGCACTGTATTCATAGCCACCACTTCTTGTGGTAAGCCATTCCATGCATCCACCACCCTTTCTGTGAAAAGAATTTCCTCATATTCCCCTTAATCGGCCTCCCTCTAATCTCATGCTGTGTCCTCTTGTCCTGCTATTTTCTTATATTTAAACATGTTAGACTCTTTCACCTTGTTTATGCCCTTAAGGTGTTTGAATGCCTCGATCATATCACCTCTCTCCTCCTTTGCTCAAGGGTATACATATTGAGCTCCGTTAATCTGTCCTCATATGTCTTCTGATGCAGTCCCTGCACCATTTTGGTTGCCCTTCTCTGGACTGCCTCAATTTGGTTAATGTCCTTGTGAAGGTGTGGCCTCCAATACTGCACGCAGTACTCCAGATGGGGCCTAACCAGTGTCTTGCACAGAGGGATTATTACCTCCCTCTTACGACTTGTGATACCCCTACTAATACACCCTAACACCCCCCTAGCCTTACCTACTGCTTTAGAGGTCTGCTTGGATGATTTTAGGTCATCAATGATGATGATGCCCAAGTCTCTTTCCTTCCTTTGTGACTGCTAGCAACTCCCTCCCAGCCTATAGGTAGCTTCAGGTTCTCTTCCCTATGTGCATGATTTTGCACTTCTTTGCATTAAATCCCAGTTGCCACTCTTCTGACCATTCTGCTAGTTTATCCAGATCTCTTCTCATTCTGCCCACCCATCTGGATCATCTACTCTGTTGCAGATCTTGGTGTCATCTGCAAACAGACAAGCCTTACCTCTAGTCCATCTGCAAGGTCACTAATGAAGATATTGAAGAGGACTAGCCCCAGGACTGATCCCTGAGGTACCCCACTTGTGACTTGCATCTCTTCTGACTGTATGCATTTACCACCACTCTCTGTTTTCTGCCCGTCAACCAGTTTGCCACCCAGTTGACCAACTTCTGACCCACCCCGAGCCTACCCAGCTTATTTATCAATCTTCTATGTGGAACAGTGTCAAAAGCTTTGCTGAAGTCAAGGTAGGCGACATCAACTGCTCCCCTTGGTCCACCACTCTGGTTACCCAGTCAAACAAATCTATGAGATTAGTTTGACAAGACCTTCCTTTTGTAAACCCATGCTGTCTTGGATCCTGTGGCCCTATGGATTCCAGGTGTTGCACTATCCTTTCCTTAAGGAGTGCCTCCATAATCTTGCCCCTACTGAGGTAAGACTGACCGGTCTGTAGTTCCCCGCCTCCTCCCTGCTACCACTCTTGTGGAGCAGGATCACATGAGCCCTTCTCCAGTCTTCTGGGCCTCTCCTGTGCTCAGAGACTCACTAAACAATTCTGCTAATGGCTCTGCTAGTTCCTCCTTTAGCTCCTTAAGTACCCTGAGATGTATGCCATCAGGTCCCATTGCCTTATCCACCCTGAGCTTAGCAAGCTCTTGTAGGACCCTTTCTTTTGTGAAGGGAGTAGTGCTCACCTCCCTCCCCCCTGAGTCCATGATGCTGAGCTGTGGGCCTGCCCTACCTTCTCTTCAGTAAATACTGAGCAAAAGTATCTATTTAGGATAGATGCCTTTACAGGGTCCTCCTCCTCACATGCTCCCTTTTCTCCATTAAGCTTAGCAATACCCCCTCTGGACTTTCTCCTTTCACTAATGTATCTATAGAAAGTCTTGTCACCTTCTTTACTATTCGTGCTAGTGTTTCCTCAGTTTGGGACTTTCCTGCCTGCCTTACCTGCTTCCCTTAGGGCAGTTTGGTATGCTTCCCTATCTTCATCCCGCTGTGTTCCTTATATTTCCTGAAGGCCAGCCTTTGGCTCTGACCTTTTCTGCTACTGTATTTGAGAACCAAAGTGGTTTCCTTCTTCTTTTGCACTTCCTTTTCTGTCTAACACAATGGGATGTTGCTTCAAGTATTGCATCCTTAATGCTTGCCCACTCTGCCTGTACCCCCTCACCTGTGTTTCTTTTTGCCAGGGCTAGCTTAACTCTGTTGGCCATCTTATCAAAGTCAGCTCCTCAGAAGTTAAAATTCGGCAGTTTTTCAAATTCTTAAGTAAAGTTGCACAATCTATTTCCACAGTTCTCACTCACTCTTGTAGCGCACGTGAGTCGAAACATTCTATGCTCAACCTTATTCAAAATAGCCATCACAAACTGAATGGGTTATATTGTATGAATGTATGATAAAAATTAAAACATAATCATTGCAACTTCCCCCTCAATTCCTAGAGATTCATAGGCTATTTTTATGTAAAGTAATGGGGTTTTGCAGATATAATGCAAATGCTGTAGAAATTCATGGTTGCAAAACCACACAGGTTTTTATTTAACCAGGAGTAGCACACTAAGCTGAAAGTTTTTTAACAGGAGTGTCCTGTGACCACAGGGAAGTTAAGTGACTTGCTCAGGGTCACACAGTATGTAAGTGGAAGCAGTGGGATTCAAACCCAGATCTGGTCTGCTGGATATCACCAGATATCTCCAGGCTGAGTTGGCCAGGATTTGTGGGACCTCCTCTTCCATCCAGGGACCACCAGTGCCACTGCCGTTGCCTCAGAGGTTGCCAAGAAAGAGGAGCAGTTGGACCACAGTGGGCTCAGGGAGGGGGAGGGTGAGGGTGGTGGAACAGAGGCACATACCTCCAGTTGTACCTCTCCACAATTCCTATGCCATTCTGGCAAAGTGTGGTTCCTCTATGGAGGCATCTACAGTGGAGACCAAGGAGGATGCTGGGAACCTCCACAAAGGAGACCCACAGGAGGGTGGCAGGGGACCCTGCAGGGGAAGGAAACAACTCCTGGTGGGGGACTCCATTGTTAGGAAGGTAGAACTGGGCAAGGAAGGGGAGAGGGAGGTAAGGTGCCTGCCTGGCGCCATGGCTTGGAGGGACAGGGAGCGAATCCTCAGGATTGCCGGAGCAGCTGCACAGGGGAGGGAGCTGGATGTCATTGTCCACCTAGGGACAAATGACTGGCTAAGAAAGGGATTAGAGAAGTGCAGGAAGAGTTTGTGGAATTGGGGAGGGGCCTTAGTCAAGTAGCATGCACGGTAACCTTCTTGGAGGTGCTACCCATCTATGGCATAGGAGAGGCTAGGGTGTTCTGTACCATGGGATTCATTCAGTGGTTGAAAACTGGTGTGGAGCTCAGGATTTGGCTTCATTGGGGACTGGGGTTCACCTGGGTGATGCAAGCCTATACTGGCATGATGGGCTGCATCTGTCCGGGAGGGAACCAGGATCCTAGGTGATAGGTTTAAATGCTTCATTGGCAAGCTTTTAAACTAGCCAGGGGGCACTGGAAAGGAGCAGGAAAATCCTAGCCCCCCAAACAATCACGGTAGTAAGTGTGGCAAACACCAACATGGAGGTGTCGATAGGAGAAGGGCAGGGTAAATGGAGAAAGTGACAAAGGCAAGAAGGACAGGAATGGGGCAAAGGGGTAAGGCCATCAGGAAATGGAGGGTAATGAGTACCAATGCCCGTAGTCTGGGCAACAAGCTCCCTGAGCTGGTGGCCTTAATGGAAGAGGGATGCCTGGATATCATAGCAGTCACAGAAACATGGTACACAGAGAACCATGACTGGGATGTTAACATACCAGGGTACATAACCTACAGGAGAGACAGGCAGGGAAGAAGAGGGGGAGGAGTAGCTCTCTATGTAAAGGAAGGGATAAAAGAAACTGAACAAAAGAGTAAACAGGGAGGAGAGGAGGCAATGTGGGTCACCTTGGAGACTGGAAAGTGCACCACAATCCGCACAGGGGTTGTGTACAGACCCCCATGTCAGGGGGAAGGAATGGACAAGGATATGATGGAAGGCATTCTTAGAATGGCAGAGAAAGGAGAGATACTGTTGATGGGAGACCTGAATATGCCAGATGTTAACTGGAGCACATTTGCTGCAGCCACATCCAAGAGCAGGGCCATTCTTGCTGCCCTACAGGTGGCAGGCATTAGACAGCTAGTTTAGAACCCACTCGTGAGGGAGCAATCTTAGACCTCATACTCTCAAACGGGGCAGTGAGAGGATCTCAGATCTAGAAGTAGGTTGCCATCTGGGGACAAGTGACCATCAAACAGTGTGGTTCACGTTAAACTCAGCTACAGAGTCAAGCCATACAAAAGTGAGGGTCCTGGACTTTGGAGGGCTGACTTGGCAAGATGGAGAGTGCCTCAGAAAAGCACTAGCAAACAGGCTAGAAGGAGGTGTGGAGCAACAATGGGGAATTATCAAAACTGCCATCACAGACGCAACAAGCCTTTGTCTGAAGCAAATAAACAAATCAAAAACGAAAGAAAAAGCCACTATGGTTCTCAAGAGAGGTGGCTGTGAAAGTCAGGAAGAAAAAAAAGCATTCCGGAAGTATAAGGAAACACAGAAGGAGCAGGACAGAGAGCTGTACTAGTTAAGGCAGAAAGAAGCAGGAAGGGAAGTCAGAATAGCAAAGGCCCAAACTGAGGAAAAGATAGCCAACTCAGTTAAGAAGCGGGATAAAACCTTTTATAGGTACATCAGCGAGCGTAGAAAGACAAAGGGAGGGATAGTGAGGCTGAATAGAATGAACGGTGGGTGGGCAGAGGGGGACAGTGAAAAAGCAGGAATACTGAACGAATATTTCAGCTCAGTATTCACAAATGAGGAGGGGGAAGTGCCTAATCCAATTAACAGAAGCACTCTTGATAGGGGGGTCGATCCCAGTCCTTTCACAGAAGAAAGGGTTCTGCAAGAACTCCTAAAACTGAAGGTGGACAAAGCAATGGGTCCTGATGGAATTCACCCAGAATTCTAAAAAGAATTAAGGTAGGAACTAGTGAAACCACTGGCTACTCTTTTAATAAATCATGGGAGGATGGTGTGGTACCCGAGGACTGGAGGAAGGATGTGATTCCCTTCACAAAAGTGGGACCAAGACAGAGGCAGAAACTACAGACCTGTCAGTCTGACCTCTGTGGTAGGGAAAGTGATGGAGTCACTTCTGAAGGAAAGAATAGTTGAGTACCTTGAGGTCAGTGGAGCACAGGATCCAAGGCAGCATGGGTTCACAGCGGGAAGGTCATGTCAGACGAATCTAATAGATTTCTTTGACTGGGTGACCAAAGTAGTAGACCAGGGAGGGGCTGTGGACGTGGCCTACCTAGACTTTAGCAAGGCATTTGACACAGTGCCACACAAAAGATTGATAGTCAAATTAACCAGCCTGGGAGTGGGTACCAGGGTGGTAGCCTGGGTAAAACATTGGCTGGACAACAGGACACAGAAGGTAATTGTAAATGGAGTCCACTCTGAAGAAAGGGCGGTTACTAGTGGGGTACCGCAGGGTTCAGTATTGGGTCCAGTCCTTTTTAATGTCTTCATCAGTGACATTGCAGAGGGACTGGAAGGAAAAGTATGCCTTTTTGCAGATGACACAAAGATATGCAACAGGGTTGATGCACAAGGAGGCATGGAAAGGATGAAAAGGGACTTGGCAAGGTTGGAGGAATGGTCAGACGTATGGCAGCTAGGATTCAATGCAAAAAAGTGCAAAATAATGCACCTGGGAAACAAGAACCCAGGGGAAGAATACACAATGGGTGGAGAGGTAGTAACAACAACAAAACAGGAAAGGGACCTGGGGGTAATCATATCAGATGACCTTAAGGTTAGCAAGCAATGTGAGAAGGCAGTAGGGAGGGCCGGGGGTATACTGGGATGTATAGGAGAGGCACAGCAGCAGAAAACAGGAAGTTGTTATCCCTCTGTACAGACAGTTGGTGAGACCCCATCTGGAATACTGTGTCCAGTTCTGAGACCCCATCTCCGCAAGGACATAGACAGGATAGAGGAGTCCAGAGGAGGGCAACTAAAATGGTGCAGGGTCTGCAAGAGAAGCTGCATGAGGAGAGACTAAACAAGCTTAATATGTATACCCTTGAGGAAAGAAGGGAGAGGGGGACATGATAGAAACTTTCAAGTACCTCAAGGAATCAACAAAGTCCAAGAGGGTAGCATCTTTCAGAAAAGTGACTTGCAAGAACAAGGGGACACAATTTAAAGATAGAAGGAGGGCGGTTCAGGGGCAATGTGAGAAGTATTATTTCACAGAGAAGTGGATGCATGGAACAACCTTCCTGAGGAAGTTGTGGGTCTAAACTGTGGGAGAATTCAAGAATGCATGGGACAGACATAAGGCAATTCTTGTGGGGGGCAGGAAGATAAAGGCTGTTGGTTAACTAGGATCTGCGGCCTATCCTGTAGGTAGGGAAATGGGCAGACTAGATGGGCCTAGCGGTCCTTATCTGCCGTCAAAGTCTATGTTTCTATGTTTCTATATGCAGCTCAGAGTCTTAAACCACTGTGCTATACTGCTTCCCAAATCAAATGGTTTGCTCACCATATGAATTCCATGGTGTCTGGTCCCACCTCACAGCTTTTACACAAGGAGCAAGAGACAAAACTGAAGATGATGGCAAGATAAACATGGCTAACATCCAGCAGGAGAAGGGACATAGTGTTGCTATTATATTGCCCACTGTGTTCAATTCTGTAAACCTCACCTCAGAAAGGACACAGACAGAGTGGAGGCAGTCCAAATGAGGGCAACTAAAATGGTGCATGGTTTGCACAAGAAGCCCTACGGGCCTATGAGGATAGACTGTGGGATCTCAACATGTACAGCCTGGAAGAAATGGGTGAGAGAGAGAGAGAGAGAGATTAAGAGCATTACAGTAATCCAGCTGTGATGTCATTAACTCATTTGCTCCCGGTGGCCATTTTGGGTCCATTCCAGCAATGGATGGTTCCAACGCCATATGGCATCTATGGGAGCAAATGAGTTTTTAAGGCATGAACTAGGGTCTTCAGATCATGCAAAGCCAAATAAAGCTTAATCTGAGACATGTTTCTTATTTGATAAAAGGTACCGCAGACCACAGCTGACACTTGAAACTTGTCAGACTACAACAAAAGAACAACAATCGTTCATGGGCAATACATGAATAGCTTTGAAACAATATTGTTATTTCATACAGTAGTATTGATACACTGAATTTCATTTCATGTTAGAGCAAGTCTTAAAAAAACAGAAAATCCTACTGTCAATCCACTTTCGTCTGCAGAAACTAATTCTGCAGATTATACTGGAAAAAATATTCAGCTGTTTACAGAGACTTTTAGCTAAGAACTCTGTGGTTTGCTTGTCAATATTTTGCAGAATTTGGAATATTGGGGAAGTGGAGCCATAAATTCTACCAAAGTTTGTTGTACTGTCCTACTTTCGACATAAGCTAAAAGGACATCTCACAATCCTTCTTCGTTCTTGATACAAGCCATCTAACTATCCCTATCAAAACTGAGACCACAGCGGGAATGTCCTGTGTAAATATTTAAGCAACTACATCGGAGAAGCCAGTCAAGTCTGAGGGATTAACAAGCAGCTAAGGGGATGAGTGGCCTATAGTTCCGCTAAGGGCCTCTCCAGCCACACATTATTCCAAGGAAATGGCCAGCTTGGACATTGTTATTGTGATTATAAATCTTATCACAAAAACAACTTTTAATTTTACAACTTTTTTACTTTGTTTTCTGTTTTTAGCAGTGTGGTGCAAGCCATGCAGCATGAATATGTGTTACGTTTAAGACATTGGCCTGGATATTCAAACTGCACCACTCTGAGGCACAAGCCCTTGCGCTGCTCAAAAAAGATGCACAGGGGTGTGGCCAGGGCGATATTCAACAGAGTTGCGCAATTGAGCAACTCCTCTGAATATCACCCCCTGGCCACTGTGCATGGCGCAGTGGAACTTGTGCCACCGCAAGTGGTCACAGTGGAGCATTCAGATGCGGTGGTGCAAGTTCCATTGCGCCATGCACAAATCTGCGATATTCAAAAGGTGACATGCAAATGGGGCCATAATTTATGCAAGGCGCACGGGGGGCCATTTGCATCTCATTACGGCCCCATTTGCATGCCATTAGCATGCAGGTGCGCCGATCCCTGACGACTTGTGCCTGGTGCCCTGCTAGGCAGCAGCCGTCGGGGACCGACGCCCCCTGCAGCCCTATCGCGGGCATAAAGTAAGTCAACCCCCAGCCCGATCACGGGCATATAGTAAAGTCAACCCCCACCCCCGACTAGCCGATTGCGAATGCATAACTACCAACCCCACTAGCTCAATCGTGGGCATAATGTTTGAAAACCTCCCCACTAGCCGATTGCAGGCATAGGCAACCCCCAAGACCAATATCCTGGTGGTCCAGTGGACTACGCAAGCCAATCGCGGGCATAAGTTCAAACCCACCCACCCCAGTCCAATATCCCTGGTGATCTAGTGGCCCCACCCAACCCACCATTCAGCCCACCACCCTGCTCCCCGTCAGCGGTAGGCGGCAGCACCGCATCTGCCTGCCACCCGCGCCACTGACTAACAGCTCGGTGGGGCTACGCCCGATGGTTTGGGCATGAGCCAATGTGCATGCAACCATACCGTCTAAGGCAGTCAGAATATGAATGAATGAATTCATTCATTTCACATATCTGGACTGCCTTACAATATGAGCTGCATGCCTGATATTCTCATGCTCTGAACCAATGGGTGTGCAGCCCTACCGAGCTCGGCGGAGCAGTGGGGCAGCAAGCGGGTGGGGTGCTGCCCCGCTGGCTGATGGGGGGAGCGCGGTGGGGGGCTCTGAGGGTGGTGGTGGGATGGGGGGCCACTAGATCACCAGAGATATTGGACTTGGGGGTGGGTTTGAACTTATGCCTGCGATTGAGCTTCACGGTCCACTGACCACCAGGGATATAGGTCTTTGGGGTTGCCATTATGCCCGTGATCAGGCTAGTGGGGGGTTTCATACATTATGCCGCACGTCGGGCCTAGTCAGAGGGTTCTTATGTACCGCGATCGGGCTAGTTGAGGGGTTCTTACATTACGCCGTGGTCGGATGAGTGGGGGTGGGGAAGATATCCTTATGCCCGTGATCAGGCTGCTGCGAGGGGGAATACTTCTGCTGCCCGATCGGGCTACTGGGGGTTACTATTATGCCTGCGATTGGGCTGCAGGGGGGGCACCGGGAACAAGTGGAGGGCCATCCACAGGTGGCAGCTGCTGTGTTGCACCCTGCAATGCGGCAGCTCACCTGTGGGTGGCCCTCGACTTGATCCTTTTTTTTTTGGCTTAAAGTTGTGCAGGCGCAGGTAGGGGGTTGCGCCTCCACAACTCTGCAAGGCCCGGCTGAATATCGGGCTGTTCAGTTTATGCATGGTTCCTCCCCCTTCAGTTGCGCATGCCTTCATTAGCATTGCGCTGTTGCTCAGCATGGTTTGGGGGGCGCAACTGCTTCCTGCTGAATATTGCAGAATGGCACAATTTCGGACTTGTGAGAGCGCTACCCAATTGCGCTTGGCTCAACTCTTGTGAATATCCAGGCCATTGTATGTTGCACTGCATCAATTGCAGCTGGGTCAGTCATTTCTAAGACATTAATCACCAATTAAGCAACCAATCTGAAGACTCATGAATATTTAATTGGACCTATAACAGTAATTATAAAATGGACAGAACTAATCTAGAAAGCTGATTAGTCTAGAGGCAGTGCCAGCTGTAATTTTCTCAGTATAACACATGGTTTGAAACCCACCTCAAGAAAAAACTACGTAAAAAGTCCCTTTCTTTTAATTCTAAAGGATCCATTTTATATTCTCAATAAGGCACTCCAGGGCGTGTGTTTTGCTGGTTAAAGTCACTTTCCGGTAGTGCTATGCAGAATTTTAAAATTTCGATGTAACATAATTCCCCAGAATTTCTGAAAATTCCACCTAATTTAACAAAATTCCATTGATAGCAGAATTCCAAATTTTTGAAAGCAAAACATTTTTTGTGGATTAGTAATCCACAGTTTACATAAACCACAAATTCCTTTTTTGCAGCCTGCAGTTCACGCAATCCGAAGAACATAATTTTGCTGCTTATGTAGAAACGCATTTCAGAATTCTGCAAAATTCAAAAGGAAATTATGAAATGTATTTTGGAAGCAGAATTGCCATTTTGCACAAATTCCACTAGCAGAATTCCATATTCTGTGGTTGAAGGCACTTGACTGGGCCTCATACCTCAATATGTACCTGAGGCTTATGGCGTTATCCCAGCACAGCACATGGTCTGCAGACACACAGGTCCAGCACCCTCAGGAGCAACAAAGACATGGCAAGAAACTACAAAATAGTTATTATTTGCTAAGAAATTAGAGAGCAGGACAAAGACTGCCCGAGCACTTCACCTCTCCAAATTGAGACTTCATCAGGGTGTGCTTTACCTCTTATCAAACAGGAAATAATTACTATCTCAATAGAAAATAGAGAGGCTGTAGCTTTAGCCACAGAGGGAGTTAAAAATTGATGAAAAAACATAAGCATCTGCAATGCTTGGGACCTGAGCCAGTTCTCATGCTGCCTCCTAAGTAATTGTTTTAGTCAAACCTGGAGTCCTGGTCAGAAGTCAGCTGTCAATGGCAAAGGGCCAAACAAGCTACATGAGGCTGCAGTCCCCAGGCTGTTGCAATACCGGATGATGCGGCAGTTTATAATAACTAAACATAACTGGGATGTAAAACTGAAGACAGAGCTGCTGCCAAATATTTATGGAAGCAAGGGCATTATTTCCCTGCTGTGCAAAAATAAAGTGCTTTATAAATGAATCTCAACAGCCAGCACACTGTTAACCTCAGCATGCCTCCCTTTCTGTAATGAGTTCCTCTTCAAGGGCTAGGAACAGATTCATCAGAGGACAGTCAGTAGGCTGTATACACTAGTGATTAGAATGCAATGCAGTGAAGTGGAGAGATAGGTTTGAATCCTTCTGCTGGGGATTAGTTGCTGTGGGGCCCTAAGCAAGTCACTTAACCTCCATTTGCTTTGGGGATGGTCAAGGCAGTTGTGAATAAAGTTAAGATTCTGGCCCAGATCCCTGGGGCTTCAACCTAGAAGACCCAGGCCAATTTAGATAGCCCACCTTTGAGACAATCTAAGTCTGAGACAAGTGCAGCTCACCTCTTTCATCTCTGCTTTTGACACCGGGAGAGGTGGTGGTGGTGGTGGGGAGGGGAATAATGGCCCTAAAGTCCCTTCCTTCCTTGAATTATGTTACTATGTTACATATTACTAAGGCTGTGGTAGTCTGCTTCCAATTCAGATCCGGACACTACAGTCACCTGCATCTCCAAGAATTTGACTCAGATGATCCAAGCTGCTACGGATCCAGTTGGAAGGGTTCAGATAAAAAGCCAAACCAGTGTCCCATCCTTACTTTCCTTAACTCTCTCTCTCTCCCCCTCTCTCTCTATCTCTGTCTCTCTCTTTCTCCCTATTTCCCCCTCATTCTCTCTCTCTCTCTCTCTTCTTCCCTCTCAGGGGTGTAGCCAGGAATTTTAAACTTGTACTCAAAACTGATGCCTTGTTGCCCCTTCCCGTTATGGAAACATAAACCAAAATATGCACTGCCACGCCACACTATTGCCCCCCCATTTGCCATCTCTGAGTTCAAGTAATCAGTTTCCTCCTGTGATCCTCCTTCCTTTGTTTTTCCGCCTGTCTGATAAGTTGTTCTTGTTTGTGTATTTGGCTGGTGGCATCAGTGCCTCATAGCGAACAACAAAGGCAAAAGGGCTCAGCGTGACATGGACACAATGTGACTCACAGTGTCCTTGCTTTCCTCTTTTTGTTGCCCCCTGACTGATTTTTTTTACTGTACTCTGCTGAGTACAGTGCGTATGCCTGCCGACACCCCTGCCCCCTCTATATCTCTCCATCTCTCTCTTGCTCTCTCAAAATCAAATTCAAAAATAATGTTATTGTCATGACAACATATACAGGTATTGCCAAAGTTTATACATCAAAAGCATATGATCCTTTCCAGTCTCGGTTTCATGTGGTGCATAGTACAGAGGCCATCCCGGTGAGGATGCTTAATGATCTCCTGCTGGTGAGGGACAGGAGAGACTGCACCATCTTGATCTTCCTGGACTTCTCTGTGGCATTTGACACTATGGACCATGAGGTGCTACTTGACCACCTCTGGTTCTGGTGTGGCTTGTCCGGTAATGCCATCAACTGGTTCAGGTCATACCTGACAGGCAGAGTGCAAAGGGTGATGATGGGATTAGCCTCATCTAACCCGGAACCTCTGTGCTGTGGGGTTCTGCAGGTCTGGTCTTGTCACCCTTGTTGTTCACGGTGTACATGCTGCCATTGGGGAAATTTATCAGGCGATACAGGCTGGGTTATCACTGCTATGCAGATGATACCCAGCTGTACTTGTCCTGTGTGCCTGATACCCAGGTGTCAGCCTCTGTATTATTTAACAGCTGCCTCAATGAGATCCAGTCATGGATAACTCAGAACTGGTTTAAACTTAACCCAGACAAGGCAGAGGTACTGGTTGTGGATCCAGGCTGTCAGGGCGGGGGGGTGAGAGGTTATCCCCTGGCTTAATGTTCCCCTTGCCCCATCTAGACAGATGAAGGATTTGGTCATGGTCCTGGATGACGGTTTGACACTTGATGCACAGGTGTCAGCTATCATCAGGAGTGGATTTCCCATCTCTGAAATCTCTCCCAAATCCAAGCCCTGATCCTGCCTGAAGACCTGAATGCTCTGATGCATACTTTTGTCACTTCCAGGCTGGACTACTGTAATGACCTGTGCATAGGGTTATCTGGAGGCAACCTCCGCAGGCTGCAGCTGGTGCAGAATGCAGTGGCAAGGTTGTTGACTGGGGTGAGATGGTGTGAGTATATCACCCTGGTCAACTGTGGACTGCACTGGCTGCTGGTCAGGTGGAGGACTGTCTTCAAGGTAGGGCTCCTAACCTACAGGACCCTGCACAAAAGGGGACCTGTCTATCTGCAAGATCTCCTTGTCCTCTACCATCTGCCCCAGGCACTCCGTTCTGCTGGTGGAGGCTTCCTTGGAGTTCCCAGGGTTAGGCTGTGGCACTCTGGGGACAGGGCATTCTCAGTGGTGGCACCTACCCTGTGGAACTCCCATTCCTGGTTATCTAAAGGAGGTTCCCTTGGTAGAAGCCTTTTAAAAGGGGGTTAAAAACATACCTGTTCCAACAAGCCTTTACTGGATGATTAAGTGTTGTTTTTAAGGGATGGATAGAGGAATTTAAAAATCTGTTCTAATGATCAACCATTGTAGAAATATTGTTGCGTGTTTTTACTGTGCAGTGCCCAGAGTCTCTGGAGATGGGTGCTTTTATAAATAAAATATCTATCTATCTATCTATCTATCTCTCTCTATCTCTATCTATCTATCTAAACTATGCATAAGATATAAACATACTGCAGTGCACTTTAATATATCTGTGTTGCATTTTGAAGCTGGTGACGGGATGCTATATAGTCTGCAGCTATTTCTGCTATATTGTTGCTTCCCCCAGTAATATACATAGTTTAGCTTCATCATTCATGAGCTGAAAATCCACTATCCTTTGTGATAGCTCTAGAAAGCATTGTTCTCGTATGCCACTGTATTTTGTACAGTAGATAATGAAATGCATTTCTGTTTCAAATTCAGTGATTTCACACCGAGTACAGAGCTGGGTATCTTTAGTTCAGTTTCCAAGTTAATTTGTGTCTGTTTCTGTTTCTAAATTGTGGTCACCAATTTCTGTTTTGTATTTGGTTAGAATCTGTGTTTAACATTTTTAACTGTCTGCAGATAAGCAGCTAGGGGGAAGTTTCTGTGGAGTGATGTGTAACACTCTAGTTTTGAGTTTTGATTTGCTGTTCCCAGTATAGAATATATTTGTTTTTCAGGGCTGTCTCTAGTCTTTGATGTCAATATTACTTAGGAAAAAGAGAATTTTGCTGTCTTAGCCCTTGGAAAACAAGAGTTGCTGGATGGTTTGATACCTTTTACTTCACCAACATATGTCCTGTACAAAGATATAGTACACAAGATTTCAGGCCAAACAGGATCCTTCTTCAGGTGAATTGGCTATTCACTTGAAGAAGTTTCAGGCCAAATAGATTCCTTCTTCATGTGAATTGGCTATTCACTTGAAAAAGTTTCAGACCAAATAGATGCCTTCTTCAGGTGAACTGGCTATTTACCTGAAGAAGGGACTGGTGTGTCCCCAAAAGCTTGTGTACTATACCATCTTTGTACAGGGCATATGTTGGTCCAGTAAAGGGTATCAAACTATCCAATGGGTCTTGTCAATATTAGTGTGACCTAAGAGTGTGGACACATAGGAGTGTATTTTGTTTTTCTCAGGTCTCTGCTTTAAATGATTTAGTGCTTGGAAATGGTAAAAATATTCTTCAGTTTTCTGTAGATGGGGCCAGAATTTAACTATTCATTTCTATATATTTAGCAACAGAGGAAAGTATCCTAATTCAGCCCTGCAGCCATTATTGGGAGCATTTCTTGAAGTCTTTAGTGTGCGCTTATAAAATAGTAATTGTATTCCTGCTGCTGGGGTTTTCACCCATTCTGTATACTCTGAGTTTATTGTTGGTCCCAAACTTAGTCACTCCCATATTAAATGAATGGCTGAATTATACTGACAAATAATTTTTGCAATGGCTTTATAGGAGTGGTGAATGGGTCAAGTCTTTTCTTTCTAGCATAGAAGACACAGAGTACTTTTGCCTATAATGTTTAACAGCAAGATTAAAGTTCCCTGATGCATTTATTGGTAGGCCAAGGTAACTATATAACAGAATGTGATCTATTTCATTACATTAATATGAAATTTAAGTTTTTTTCTTTGGCTTTTTCCAGAAATCCATAGTTTTAGTTTTATTATGGTTTACCTGGAGACCAAATTTGATACAGTATGCCTTTAAAAGACTTAGATGTTCTTGAAGGCCATGATGAGAGGGTGGTAATATGATTAGGCCATCTACATAAAACAGACATTTTATCTCAGGGTCATTCAGTGTTAACCCTGGCACTTGAGATTCATCCAACAGAAAAGGCAGATCATTAAGACAGGAACAGAGGGCAACCATGTGAGAATGAAGGCCCTGGACTTTAAGAGGGTGGATTTTAAAGAAATGGGACACTGCCTCAGATGCTGCCTCATGGAGGGGGGGTTTGCCAGAGAGAGGTAGAGGCACAGTGTGGAAAAATAAGGGAGGACGTAATTAAGAGAACCAGCCTCTGCATGAAAGAAGTGAATAAAAGAAAAAGGAAAAAGAGACCATCAGGGTTCTCTAAAGAAGTGGCCAAGGTGGGGAAGAATAAAAGAATGGCATTCAAGAGATAAAGGAAAATGCAAAGAGAGGAGGATAGGGAGGTATACCAACTAAAATAGAGGGAAGCAGGAAAGGAGGAGAGAGGAGCAAAGGCACATAGAAAAGGATAACCAAAGGGGTAGTTAAAGGGGATAAGACTTTCTTCATGTAAATAAGTGAGAAGAGGAAAACAAGAGGAGGAACAGTGAGGATTAGAGGGGCAGCAGGGAGAGACTGCACAGAAGAGGACCAAGAAAAAAGCTGTCATCCTGAACAGGTACTTCTGCTCACTCTTCACAGTGGAGGGAGAGGGCGCAGAGCAGCAGGGACAAAGGGGGGAGTTGGAAATAAGTCCATTTTCAGAATAAATAGTTTTGAAGGTACTTGCAACTCTGAAGGTGGACAAGGCAATAGGACCAGATGGATACACCCAAGGGTACTAAAGGAACTCAGGGAGCTGCTAGCTGCTTAGCTGATGGCCTTATACAAACAACAATTGACTGAAAACAGGCATACAGTAGTTCTGCAGGACTGAAGGAGAGCACATGTGGTCCCTCTACATAAGAGTGGCAGCAGAGCAGAGCCAACAACTATAGGCTAGTCAGGCTGATTTCAGTGATGTGGAAATTAATGGAAACCCTGCTAAAGGAAAGGCTGGTAGAGTATCTTGAATCCAGTGGGTTACAAGACCACAAGCAGTATGGATACATGGGGTGGGGGGAGTGTCATGCCAGACAAATCTAATAGATTTCTTTTGCTGGGTGACCAGGGAACTAGATCAGGGGAGGGCAGTGGACTTGGCCTTGTTGGACTGTAGCAGTGCCTTTGACACTGTATCACACAGGAGACCAATTAAGAAACTATTTTTTCAAATGGCTGATTGACACCCACTGCACTGATGGTAATTTATGTCTCTAGGTTCTCCATTGTTACTCCTTGTAATTGGATTGCCATTATTTTAGACGGTTTATTTTTGAAATAACTTGCCATTTTTTACTATATTACATCTTGTATTATACGTGTTTTCCTTTGCTGCAGTATATCATTATTTCATACTCCAGTGTAACCACTGATTGTAATTTTGTACTGCCTTTTGTCTTGCATCTCTTGTAATCACTGTGTTTTTTTTTTCTCTACTGTTAATATCCTAACCAGGACCACCTTCATCATTCAGTGGAGCATTTCCTGGTAAAACAAACAAACAAATAAATAAATAGGGATGGGATCCAAACTGCAGAATTGGGTTAAAAACTGCTTAACAGATACAGTAGGTATCTGAGGATGGTGCTTAACGGCACTCACTGAAAAGATGAGAGAGTGATCAGTGGAGTTCCACAGGACTCAGTACTGGGTTCGGTCCAATTCAATGTCTTCATAAGTGACATTGCAGAAGAACTGGAAGGGAAGGTATGCCTTTTTGCAGATTATATCAAAATCTGTAGCAAGGTGGACACTCAGGAGGGGGTAGAGATGATGCGCAGGGATCTTGGGAAACTCAAGGGGTGATCAAGAGCATGGCAGTTGGGGTTCAGTGCTAAAAAGGGCAAAATCGTGCTCCTAGGAAAATGGAACCCAGAAGCTGAGGATAGAATGTGTGGGGGGGTACTGATAATCACTAAACAGAAAAGGGACATTGGGATTATTATGATTGATGACCTCAAAGTAGCAGGGCAGTGTGACAAAGAAGTGGGTAGGGCCCATGGGATGCTGGGCTGCAAAGGGATGAGTATCTTCAGCAAGAGTAGGAGTAAGGAGGTGGTGTTGCCACTGTATCGCTCACTGATGAGACTCCACCTGAGTATTGTGTCCAGTTCTGGAGGCTATACTTCAAAAAGGATGTAGAGAAGGTGGAGGCAATCCATAGGAGGGAAACTAAAAGGGTTGAACCTAAAGTCCTATGAGGAGAGACTGAAAGATGAGAACAAGAGGGGACATTGTAGAGATGCACAAGTACCTCACAGGGAAGAACAGGGTACAGGACGGGTGTCTCTTTCAAATAAGAAAGAGCACTAAGACCAGGGGCATGTGATGAAGCTAGAGGGGGGAGGTTTAAGAGGGATGTGAGGAAATACTTCACTGAAAGGGTGAAAGATGCCTGTAACTGACTGCGCCAGTGGAAGTAGTGGAGGTGAAAACAGTCAAGGGCATCAAGGATGCATGGGATAGACATAGGGGAATATTAGTAAATCGCATTGGTTAAACTGGAAATGTTTAGGTGGGGGAATGCTCACATTTAGATTTCTAGGTGGTGGAATTGTAATTTCTAGGTGGTGTAACTCTTGTATAGTAGTCAATGGAGAAAGATGACAAAGAAGGTGGAACTGTCATACAATTTTTCAAGAGGTGGTGGAACTGAGTTCCTCTGGGCTTCTACCCAATTTAACACCTGGTAAATTGGCAGAGAGTAGGGAGGGAGGGTTGCAGGAGACCAGTTAGGGTCTGCAGAGATGGATTAGGCAGGGAGTGGGCTAAGTGGTCCTTTTCTGATGACACATTCTATGTTTCTTTCTTCCCTCTATGCTACTCTCTCTCATTCTCTCTGTCTCTCCCTCTATTTCTTTCTCCCTCTCTCCTCCCATTCGTTCTCTCTATCTCTCTCTCCCTCATTATCTCTCTAGTAGTAGTAGTAGTAGTAGTAGTTTCTTAGTTCTTAGGCATCCAATCCAACAGGCTCAGGGAGCCTTACAAAAGAATGTCAATAGCAAAAAAAAAAAAAGCAGCACAACAAGTCAATAAATAACAGCAAATTCTAAAACTAACTGTGCAGTACCTTAGGTCTAACAGAGGTATGCTGTTAAAAATAAATGATATTTCAATCCCTATTAAAATAGTCCTAAGCTCACGAGGCAGCTGATTCCAAAGAGCAGGTGCCACTACTGCAAATGCAAATGCACAATCCCTAAACAATTTATGACGTGATCTGGGAATCCTCAGGAGGCCCACCATGGAGGAATGGAGGGGTGGTCAGGAGCATATGGATGGAGGAGCTCTTTCAGGTTGCCTAGGCACACATCATGTAAGGCTTTGTATGTTAACAAGCCTATCTGGAAGAAGACATGCTGCCTCTTAGGAAGCAGTGCAACGTCTGCAAAACAGGAGAGATGTGCTCAGAGTGAGACACCCTGGCAATCAATTGAACTATGTCACTCTGCAACAGCCGGATAGAGATCATCAAACCTCCAGATAGCCCGAGGTACATGACATTATAATAGCACAGTCTGGATGTCACAAAGGCATTCACTAGTGTCATTAGGTCCAGAGAACTTAGGGCTTGATCTGGGCAATATTCCTAAGATGGAAAAATCCACCATGGACCACCGCTGGCACCTGATGTTCTAGTGTCAGTTTCTGGTCCATAATGAAGCCCAGATTCTTCACCCTATCTCTGGCTATGAACGGGGTGGAGCCACAGTATAAGCCAGCCACTACCCTACCTTATCTTGCTAGGGTCCTGATACCCGCATCTACCAATAGCACTTCCATCTTGTCTTGATTCATCCTTAGCCAGCTGGAGGCTATCCAGTCATTGATAACAGAAAGGCAATCATTTAGCACATGGACTGCATTCCCCTCCTCAGGGGCAAACAATAGGTGTAGTTCAGTATTATTAGTAGAGATGTTGCAAAGTTTTACTTCACTGGTGAAGTTCTGGCAAAGTTGCAAAAATTTGCCTTTGCGAATTACTTCATGAAGTTTCCACTTTGTAACATCACCTAACTTTGCCTGTAAACATGGTGAAGTTAGGCAAAGTTCCAGCAAAGTTAGGTGAAGTTGCACAAATTTAAGTCAATTCACCTACAACAAGCATTTGTCAATGCCAAATGTTTGCTTGCTGGCATTGGCATTGGTGGGGTGTGCCTTTGGGTCATCAGGCATATCGGCCACGCCATTTCACCACACCCTATCCTGCAGACACCGACAAGTGTCACGGTGTGCCTTGGGTGTTTGGCCCTTATGCTCACCCCATTCCATCAGGAAATATGGTGAAATGGGTGCAGTATAGGAGAATGGGGTGAACTCTGGGGCCAAAGAGCTCAAGGCACACCTTGATGCCTCTCACTGGCTGCAGGGTGTGGGTGGGGGTGGAATGGTATGAGCATTACAGGCGACAATCCCAAGTCACACCCCTGATGCCTGTCAGTCTCTACAGGGTGGGGCGTTATGGTTGGAAACCCTAATGCCTCAGGCGTTCGTTGGTATTTTCACTCCAAATTTTCAACATGGGTTTTTTGTGACACCCACCTTAATCAGTCACCTTATTACAATATCAGTTTGTTAGCTGAAAGCTGATTTTGCACAGTGACTATGGCATTTGGAACCACAGGTGCAAAACACATTTTGAACAGGATGTGAAAAATGACAGCTGTACTGTTCATGGGGAGGTGTAAAAAATGGCAATGTTGAAAATCTGCAGTGAAAATAGTAAAAAAAACTGGTGAAGACATGAGCGTGCATAGAAACTGTGTGACGCACACCCTAAATGTAATTAGTTTGGGGATTTTTTACAGCAGATTGTCAACACAAGCATTTTGGGACCTCCGCTCATGAACAGTGTCACTGTGATTTTTTTTAATCTGTCTCGAACAGTGATTTCCCACAGCGACCACGCATTTCTGTGTAGAAAGTGTGAAAACACATTTCAGCCATGTTGTGAAAAATGACAGTTGCACTGTTCATAAGGAAGTGTGGAAAAATGCGAGTGGTGAAAATCTGGACTGAAAATATTAGACATTCATGAACTTATAAGGGTGCGTGGAAACTGCGCAATGCTCGCTCATAACACAGTCATTTTATGGAATTTTTTCACCAAATTTTTCATATAGCCATTTTAACACCTCTGCTCATGAACAGTGTCACTGTGATTTTCTTAATCTGTCCCAAACATTGATTTCGCACACCGACTGTGACATTGTGCGCTACATGCACGGAAACACGTTTTGGGTGAGATGTGAAAAATGACAGCTATAGTGCTCATACAGAGGTGTGGTAAAATGGCAATGTTGAAAATCTGGTTGGAAAATATTGAAAATTCGCGAACTTACGAACGTGCATAGGAACAGCGCAACACATGCTCTTAAAACAGTCATTTTGGGGAATTTTTTCACCAAATTTTCAACATAGCCATTTTAAGACCTCTGCTCATGAACAGTGTCACTGTGATTTTCTTAATATGTCCCAAAAATTGATTTCACACACCAACTGCGCCATTGTGTGCTACATGGGAGGCAGTATAGCGCAGTGGTTTAAGGCTCTGAGCTGCAAATCTGGTGACATGCAGCAGACCAGACTTGGGTTTGAATCTCACAGCTTCCACTTGCATACTGTGTGACCCTGAGCAAGTCACTTAACTTCCCTGTGCTCTCAGGTTGCACCTGTAAAAAAGCTTTCAGCTTAGTGTGCTACTCCTGGTTAAACAATCTTAAAAAAAAAAAAACATGCACGGAAACATATTTTGGGTGAAAGGAGAAAAATGACAGCAGTAATGTTCATAAGGAGGTGTGGTAAAATGGCAATGTTGAAAATCTGGAGTGCGAATATTGAAAATTCATGATCTTATGAGCGTGCGTATGAACTGCACAATGCACGCTCATAAAACAGTCATTTTGGGGGATTTCTTCACCAAATTTTCAGCATAGGGTTTTTGGGGGCCTACCTCATGAACTGTGACACTGTCATTTCATAACTCAGTCCCGAAAGGTGGTTCAGCGCAGTGACCGTGAAATCACCTTTTGGGCCCGATTAACAAAATGACAGTGACAGAATTCATGAGGAAGGGTCCGAAAAAATCCATGTTGAAAATTTGGTGAAAAAATTCAAAAAAAATGCCTGAGATATGCATCAAAGTTGAAAAAACCCTATTTATTCCATTGTACAGCTTACCGGCATTTCCTCAAGTCGCGGTCGGCTTTGAAGAGTGCAGATGTGTTCCCGGTCCACTGAAGATCATTGTGCTGGACTCCAGAGATAAGTATGGGGTGAGGTGGGGGGGTGTGGGGAGGCAGGGTGTGCAGAGAATGGCCGTGGGTGGTAGAGGGGGGTCAAGAGAGTCAGTGTGGGACTGTTCTTTCTTTCTAGGTTTATTTTTACTTGTAGGAAGATGATGTGGGACATTTGCCACGCTGGTGTGGGTTCCCAGCATGGCAGCTGGATTTTTTTTTGGGGGGCCAGTGGAGCCGATGGGGGATTGGGCACCCCTGTCAGCCATAGAGAGCTTTGCCACTGTGGGGTGGGCTCCCAGCGTGGCACCTGGAAGGCCGTTGGGGGCACTGGAGCCGATGGGGATTGGGCACCCCGTCGGTCATACTGTGTGTGTGTGGGGGTGTGTGAGTACGCTAGGGTGGGCTCCCAGCATGCTACTTGTTGGAGGGAGGAGCTGTCTATGACAGCTCTTGCACTCAGTGTTGATGTGGAGGCACTTTGCATACTGCCGATGGTGGCAGTATGCAAATTGCCTACATGCTGCAGCTTGCTCTTTCAACTGTATGCTGCTACATTTGCAAATGCTGTCATAGACAGCTCTTACATTCATTGGTGTGGTGGGGCCGTGCCTGCAAAAGGCAGCAGGGCACTGGAAGTGGGGGGGTACACCTACAAATTCTCATATGGTGGCACTATGTTTCTTGCACATGTGTGCAAGCAAGCATAAAAAGGGCAACTTCATCTTGCAAAAACTTCGCAAAGTCCACACTTCGCGAATTTCATCAACTATGTGAATTAATTTTTTCCACTTCACCCATGTCGAAAATTGACATATCATTGAAACTGCAGACTATACCTATTAATACCTATGAATGACATCACCCAGTGGCAGCATATATATCACAAACAACATGGATGACAACACTAAGCCTTGAGGGACCCCTGCAAGTCAAGGCAACTGGGCATGACAGAAAATTGCCCCATGCAACCTGCTGCATTGTACTGTAAAGAAAAAACTCAAACCATCTCAACATGGTACCATTGAGACCAACCAAGTCCCTCAGCATTGGTTGCTAAAATCCCATGGCCTATGATGTCAAAAGCTGATGAGAGGTCAAGATGAACAAGAATGGGACCATCTCCTCTATCTCTACCTAGGAAAAGGTAGTTTTGCACCATCACAAGTGCAGTCTCTGTGCTATGATGCCCCCTGCATCCAGACTGGAATAGCTCATAGACTAAAAAAGCCTCCAGGTGCATTGCCATTACCACCATCATCTCGATTACCTTCCCAAAAAAGGGAAGGTTCAAGACAGGCCTGTAATTGGCTAAGACATCTGGGTCCAATGATGTTTTTTTTTTAAGAAGAGGCTTCACCCGCCCTACCAGCACAGCAGTAGCACTACCGCTCATGACGCAGATGACCCAGATTCGGAAACGAGCCTGGGTCAATGGAGTGTTGGCCAGGGGAAGATGAGTAAGCATTCCACAGGACACTCTTTTCCTCTGGATAGGAAAGGGGATCACTGTTGTTGTTCTGACTGCCAGCTGTGTGACCACAGGTGATAGTGCAGGTTAGTGCAGTTATGAGGTTGGGGACAGCTTATTTGGCTGAACAGATGTACACACCTTGTGTAAGCACATCCATCAGCCAGCATTCCTAGGAGGAGAAGGAGGAGGAGGCTCTGGGTAGCCTGCAGCCCCACAACCCTCCAGCCTAGGCTCATTCCAGGAGTACCACAGGTAGCCTTTCTGAGGGATCTGGTCCAGCCTGAAGACCTCCACCGTGGGGGGGCCATGGTTCCACACTACTGGAGATAGGTAAGCCATGGGAGATAGAGGGGATGAAATGGTTGGGGCTGCCCAGGACTCCAAGAAGGACTGCTGCCATCTGAGAGAAGGATAAACAGAAAACGGGGGGTGACTTCACCACAGCCATTTTCAGAGCTGTTGGGAAAACACCCTTCTCAAGGGAACACAGACCAATCTCAGCAATCACCAGCCCTAGAGAACCCCACCAGTTCACCAACAGCTGTCTGGGTCCAGAGTCCATTGAACAGAAGGTGGGGTTCAACTTCATGATCACAAAGAAGATTTATCTAGTTGGCATTGGATGAATCTCCTCCCAGACAGACAGAAGGCCTCTACTAGTTACAGACTGGACCAAGCTGGGCCCTGACAACCCACTTGTGGAAATCGAAGACCGAATACAAAATACCGTATTAAGGAATAACTGGTCAAACTACTCACATTGCTCAAGTGTCAAAACTCCTCTGGACTGCAAGCAGGCCAGATATAACAGCCTGTCTACATGCAGAAAAGTTGAGCTGGTCTGTTTTTCCCTGCAGCAATCACCCATGCCAAGAACTCTGTCTTCTCATAGTGATTGCCCTTGATACTCCTTATAGTGGGCCTTCAGGGTTGGTCTAGCCTCCATCGATCTCAGTCTCCACCAGAACATTCCAACTTCCACTATTTGGCCTCCAACCATCTAAGCCCCTCACTGAACTGGGGAGCTCTGACAGTAGACTCCTGGGCATACACAAAATGGAGCAATGGAGTCAGCAACTGCAGAAATAGCATGCTATAAGCCCCCACTGTGATCTTGACCACCTCAGCACACACCTGCAACAGGCTTGAGCAGCTTTGTACTGACAAGAGCCCTGAAGGCTCCAGATTATTTAAAGTACAGTACTGAACTAATACTACAGTGGGGTTATCATGTTTTGGGGGTTGGGGGCACCCTGATCTGAAAATTTACAGTGTGATGATCCAAACAACTGTGACCAGGGAAGTAGTCATGGACTCCTCTGCATTTATGCATCTGACTTTCATCTGAATTGTTTGTTTGCTGACAACAGTTGCTGCTTATTTTTTTGTGTTTTTGTGACTGGATCAACCCTGACATTAAATATTTCTAGTCCCAGTGGAAAGACCAGGTCCACGGTGTGACCGATCTGGTGCATTGTGAGATAATCACCTACATGAAGCACAACAGATCCCTCTGTCAGAGGAACTGCTACCTGGGCACAGGGGTTTCGTCATTAGCCCAGACATTGAAGTCCACCAGCATATGTTACCTGAGGCACTCCAACATCAGGCTGGCAACAAACTTCCCAAATTCCTGCAGAAATCCACTCTCATACCTAGGCAGGTGGTATACGCGAAGGGTCCTGCCCCCACACCTGCATCAGCCTTGACAGCCACATATTCAAACAACCTAGTCTGACCCAGTGGGACACTGCAAGTCTCAGACCAGATATGAAACAGATGGCCACCCCTCACATGCTCCCACTTGGTGCAGTGCAGCACCTTATAACCCTGAGGAATAGCCACCTCTAGCACAGGGCCAGAGTCAGTCCCAGCCAGGTCTTGGTGATGCACACTAGGCCTGCCAAGGAGTCCACAACAAAATTTGCTATTATCACAGTCTCATTCCTGAGGGATCTGGCATTACAAAGAATTGCCTGTATGGGAGGAGCTGTGCTGGTGGGCTCATTGGATACCTCATCCAGTGAAATTTCTGAAGCCTTCAGGATTGGAACCAGGCAGGATACTCTGCTATCCCAGTTCTGTTTTGACCCAAGGCAGATCCTCATCCTACTGCTGATCCTACCCCACCCCATCCCATCTTCATCTCCAGGAAAAAATCTGCATCAGTGACCCTGCCTTCTTGTGACCCTTACATCCCCACACCTGCAAACAGCCACTGAAGGGATTGGGAATAGTTGAATGGACTGAGTTGGTGCAGTTACTCTAAAGAATAGGAGATATAGGAATGCCACTTATCCCAAGAAACATACTGACCAGCATAAATCCCACTAAAACCGTACAATCCCCCAACCATAAACCCTAAAAGGAGGCAGTATGGCATAGTGGTTATGGTCACTGAGCTGCAAACAAGGAGACCTGGGTTTGAATCCCATCAGCTCCCACTTGCATGCTGTGTGACCTTGAGTAAGTCACTTAACTTCTGCGTGCTCCCAGGTCATACCTGGAAACAAGCTTCTGCTTAGAGTGCCTTTCCTGGTTAAAGAAATCCCCCTTCCCTTACCTATAACAACAGTAATAACCCAGTAATAACCCCAAAAATCTCTCCCACCCTCATCTCTCTCTCTCTCTTTCTATCTCCCCCCTCTCGCTCTTTCTCTCTTTCTCTCTTTCTCTCTCCCCTCTCTCCCATTCTTTGTCTATCTCTCCCCTCTCTCTTCCCCCCGTCTCTCAATGTCAATGTTGCTTTACTGGCATCACTGTAATAAAAGTATTGCCAAAGTTATTACAGACTAATAACATTAATAAATACTGTACCAGAATTGCATGTTACATAGTATCTGATTCATACAATATATATCAAAGTTGATATTACTGAGCTTTGGAAGTATGCAGGTGAAATACCAGGATAGGTCCAACTACTGGAAACTGCCAATAGGATTGCAGTACTGGGCACAATCTAGAATGACTGACTCCTATCGAAAAAGGTATCTGTTAATCTTACCAGAAAAAATCCTCCAAATGTGATGTCCTGGAATGTATCTGGACTCAAAAGTAAGTTGGCAAATAAAGATTGTCAATCCTATATTAATAACTTTGATTTCATTAACTTACAAGAAACATGGTTAAATGAAGAGGTTAATGTCAATGGATTTAAGTCCTATTCAAAACACATTAAGTATAACAAGAAATATGGTAGAAACTCTGGAGGTCTACTTACATTATGCAAATTAAACAAACGTTTCAATACTGGAGAAATTGAAATTTCCAGTGACAACATATTGGAAGTTAGGACCCATGGCAACAATACTGAGACTGCAATCCTGAATGTATATATGCCACCACTTGATAAGTCCAAGGATAGACTAGTAATACAAGAACAAGTGGAGATGATTCTGGATAATGAGATGAATATCAGCCCATTAACAAGATATATTGTATTAGGGGATTTCAGCGCTACAGTGGATCACTTTCAAATGAATACAGACAATATTTCTGACTTCCTTGCCATTAGTAACAATAAACAAATAAGAGATATTAGAAATGCAATGGACAAAGTAGATAATGATAAAGGGTGGAAACTGTGTAGTATATTCAAGATTAGAAAATGTGTACTGGTAAACAGATTAGCCAGTTTAGACAACATGGGTAGTTATACCTTCATAAGTCCCAGGGTAGCCTCAGTAGTAGACTTGACATGGATTAGTTTAAACTTGATCCCTGACTGTCTAAATATGGAAGTAAGTAAAAGGAGGAAGAATGAACACCTTCCACAGGAGCTCCAAATTCTTATGGGAAGAGATCAATTGCTAGTAAATGGAAAGGAAATAGATATCACCCAGCGAGTAAATAAAACTAGAAAAGGAATTAGCTGGGATTTAATAAATAGCAAGCAGTTTATAAAAATTATGGAAGAAAGAGGAATCACACAAAAAAGGATATATTATGTTAGCCCTAAACTCGATATCCTGAGTCTCAGGATACAGAGTTTATGGGCCTGAAATGCATACTCCTGAATCAATCAGATGCCCAACAATACAATGTTGGGCATCTGATCGAAAACCACAAAATGCAATTCAGGGGGCTTTGTTTCCTGAGACTTCCATGTGGAGAACTCCTCCCCAACACCCCCGTAACTAAAATAACAAGCTCTGAGGGGGAGTAGGCCTCAGAGTTAAACAAAAATAGTTATGGGGCGGAAAAAACTAAATGGATACAGCACAGACCAGAACCCGGACCTCCCAGGGCATGCTGGCTGAGCTGTCACTGATTTAGCCTTCAACACCACTGGATCAGCTTTCAGTTCCAATCAGCATTTATGGACCATGTGCAGGAGGTAACGTAGCAACCCATCACATCCGCTACCTTACCCCTGTAAATGTCTATCGGCTTTAGTCTCACTGGTATTTTCACTATCGGGATACTGCACCTGTCTGGCAATACTGCACGGGCAGGTGAGTGTCGGGATAGTGAGTCTCAGCATATCATAAGGATACCACAAAAAAATATTGCATTTATGGATCTAGAAAGTAACCAGGATTATATAATTAAATATGAAACTATAGCGGCACAAGTGGCAGAAGTCATGGTAATAGAAACAATGATTTATGAGAAAAAAGGTGCACCTTGGTTCAATTTGAAGTGTGTAGTAGCTTAGAAGAAGCTAAACAGGCAACTACAAAGAGATAAAAAATATTCCAATAGAGAAAATAGGAAATAATTAGACTAAGACAGAACTATAACAAAATGATCAATCAAAAAGAAAAATATAGGGAGGCCATGTGGGAAACATTGGAAAAATACAATATATAAAAAAGATAATAAACAAGCAGAGCTTGGGGAACATTTAGGGAACACAAAAACTTATATTGAACCAACAACATGGATTCAGCATTTTAAATCTGCATGCTTCTGTCCTGAAGAAATAGCAAACTGAACAATAACCTAAAAAAATGGATGCCATTAAAAAAAAAGACTGAAACAAAGAGATAATCAAGTCCATCCTAGCATTTTCCAAACACAGAGCCCCAGGTCTAGATGGCATCCCAATAGATGCCATCATCAATCAAATCAATCTATGGGTCCCCATACTACATAAATTATTTAATCATATTATTAAAACAGGGAGGACCCCAAAATCTTGGAGAGATGATAATCATTGCCATATTTAAGAAGGGAGATAAATGAGATCCCACGTGTTACTGGCCCATAAGTTTATTAGATTCTACACAAAACATTCACCAGGATCTTATATCATAGAATATTGGAATAGATGAAGCCCAAGCAGGGTTCATAATGAAGCACTCAACAATCACTCAACATTTTACATTGACTCATTTGATCCAAAAATCAATAGACAGAAATATGGCAGCTTAGATTCAATGCAAAGAAGTGCAAAGTAATGCACCTGGGAAACAAAAACACAGGGGAAGAGTACACAATGGGGGTGAAATACTGACAACAACAAAAATGGAAAGGGACCTGGGGGTAGTCATATCAGATGACCTAAAGGTGGGCCAGCAATGTGAGAAGGCAGTAAGGAGGTCTGGGGGGCCTACTGGGATGCACAGGGAGAGGCATCACCAGTAGAAAACAGGAAGTTGTTGGCCTTCTGTACAGACAGTTGGTAAGACCACATCTGGAGTACTGTGTACAGTTCTGGAGACCCCATCTCTGCAAAGACATAGACAGGGTGGAGACTGTCCAGAGGAGGAGCAACCAAAATGATGCAGGGTCTGCATCAGAAGACATATGAAGAAAGACTAAAGGAACTAAGATGTATAGCCTCGAGGAAAGGGGGTATGATGAAACTTTCAAATACCTCAAGGGAATCAACGAAGTCCAAGAGAGTAGCATCTTTCAGAAAAAGAGATGTGCAAATACAAGGGGGCACAATTTGAAGATAGAGGGGGGATGGCTTAGAGGCAATGTGAGGAAGTGTTTCTTCACAGAGAGGGTTGAGGATACATGGAACAGCCTTCCTGAGGATGTCATAGAGTCAAAAACAGTGGGAGAATTCAAGAATGCATGGGACAGACATAAGGCAATTCTAGTGGTGGTGTAGGAGGAAGTAGGCTGTTGGTTATCTAGGATCTGCAGCTTATCTGTTAGGTAGGGAAATGGACAGATTAGGTGGGCCAAGCTGTCCTTATCTGCCATCAAATTCTATGTTTCTATGTATTCAAATGCTTAAAAGCAGCCTTTGAAAGTATCTATATGGATTTGTTTTGGAAAACATTGAACAATGCAGGTATGGACAAATCCATGTTAGATCTCTTGATCTCATTATATAAAGACAACCAAATCCAAACAAGATATAATATCAAGGGTGGTATAAAATAACAGTTTAAGGAAACTAGGGGAGTAAGACAGGTCTGCATCCTGTCTCCCATTTAATTCAACTTATTTTTGAATCAAATTTTGATTAAACTGTATAAATCTGAATGCCATATGCCCAGGAGAGGAAAACGCTGTTGCCCTTTTCTGGCATTTGTTGATGATGTGGTCTTCTTATCAACATGTTTTCTTGGGAATAAGACATTAGTAGAGATGTTTCAAAGAAAAAGTCATGGGGCCTCCTTGCAAATATATTATGGGAAAAAAATCAATAGTAATACTTCAGAGTAGAAAAAATATCTATTACTCATTAAGCACCCATATCATAGAAAACTTTTCATAAAATATAGATCTGAATATTACAAAAGCAAACAATTTGAATATATTATAAATAAGAATGTGGCAATCTCCAGTGGAAGATGTAAGTGCAAGTTAGGAACTGATGATATAGTACATCAATTCTGTGCCCATTATATAACAAACACAGAAAGAGAATACTAAGAGGTACCATTGGACAACTGAAGAGGAACCCAGAAGAATTAGTAGTATGCCTTTTAAATTCTAACTCTGTCAAGTATTAGAGAAGATTGTTTAATTTTTTAAAGTGGTCGAGAAACAGAAATTATATCTAAGGAAAAAAAAGAAATTACAGAATTTTTTTTTGCTCTTGTGGAATTTCAATATAAAATGTTGAGATCAAGAAAAGGAATCAGAATTGTATAATGATTAAGATATTATGATGTGAGATTAGTTAATGTTTAGTTGTATATTATGATTTGTTTATGTGTAAAGTATATAATTTTATAGATTTGTAATGACATAACTTGTTATACAATAAACTATTCTGAATCTGAATCTATTACTGAGAAAACAAACAGAATATTGTTAAGGGTAGGGTGCTGCCTCAGAATGTCTGATATTGTGACACTTTGTTAGGTACATACTCGACAGTTAATTTTACAGTTTACATATTTCACCAAGAATAATATGCATTGTAGCCTCATCATACAAAATGTTAAAGAGCAGCTGATGCCATTAGGACAGATTTAACAAAATGTGATGTTTAGATACAGTTCAGCTTGTATTTCACATTAGTTCTGTATTTCTCCTCCCCATTATTTATTACTGAAGCCATTTGCATGAAAACAGGGTCTTTGCTCCAGAAAAGTTAATCTATTCCTGTTGCTTTCTACCTACCTAAGTTCATAATGCTCTTTTGTGACATCACATTACTCCCATGGCAAAAGATTGTGATGTCACAACAGAGGACTATGACATGAAGTAGGGAAAAAGCTAAAGAAGCAGATGAACTCTAAGGGATACAGAGCATGTTTCCATGCACATTTCTCAGTAATAAGTAATGGGGAGGAAAATGAGCTCACACATAGCATGCAAGCTAAATTGTACCTAAATATTATGTTTTTCAAAGTTTTCTTTGAGGCATCAATAGCACTTTACATGTAGTATATGTCTGAGAGAAAGCTGTAAAATACTGATCTCTGGTATCAGTGTATGTGGCACAATTTATAAGAATATTAGTCTCCTTTTAATTTGACCCACATAACACTGGCTACATAGCCCTGTTTTCATTTGGTTTCCAATATTGTTTGTGTCTACCTTGTTCTCTCTCCCCCCCCCTCTCTCAATCCCTCTTTCTGTCTCTCTCTCTCTCTCTCTCTCTCTCTCCCCCAACTCCTCTCTCTTTCTCTTTCCCTCTCTCTTGCCCTCCTCTCTCTCTCCCTCCCTCTTTCTGTCTTGCTCCTTTCTCTTTCTTTCTCTCTCTTGCTTGCTCTCTCTTCTCCCTACCTCTCTCTATTTCTATCTTCTCTCACTCTCACCCCTCTCTCTTTCCCACCCTCTCTCTCCCTCCATCTCTTTTTCTTTCCCTTTCTTTCTTTCTTTCTCTCTCCCCCTCTCTCTTTCCATCTCTATCCCTCTCTCTCTATCTGTGCCTCTCTCTCTCTCTCCCCCTTTCTCTTTCTTCCCCCCTCTCTCTCTCACTATCTCTCTCTCTCCCTTTCCCTATCCCTCCGTCACTCTCTCCCTCCTTCTCTCTCTCTAATTGTCACTTTCTCTCTCATTAAAGGGATGTTGTCCCTTCTGAGAAAACTCTAATAAACATAATATTTAGACACAATGCTAATGTCTTATGAATGGCTTTGGTTGACTATTATTGGACCTGGGCTTCTTAATACAAAATGAGTATTGAAGTAGTCAAGAGAGTGCAATATTGGACCACCAATATGATCAACAGTATTGATATTGACAATTTGATGTTTTTGGTGCAGTATTAGCCACTGCTAAACAAGTTAAATCACAAATTGTAGTGAGAAAGAAACAATGTGACCTACTGAGAATTGAACCCAGGCCTCTGGCATACCATCTCAGTGCTCTAACCACTGACAACTGGGCTACAGGTTCACGTGATTGGACTTGAGGTTCCCACACACACTTACTTTCTCTGCTATTGCATATCTTGCAATTAGGAATAATCAAGATGACAATGAGATGTTTTTTGGTGCAGTATTAGTCACTGCTAAACAACTTAAGTCACAGATTACAGTGAGAAAGAAATAATGTGACCTACTGGGAACTGAACCCAGACCTCTGTAATACTGTCCCAGTGCTCTGACCACTAAGTTGCAGGCTCACATGATTGGACCTGGGCTCAGATTCAATTACCAGAATCTGGATGAGCATCTCTGGGGGAGGATGGCCCTCCCCTGCCTGGCCCTGCCATGGGGGCTAATCCATGGGGATCACTTGGGGCTTGTAAGTCCTCAGTGAAAGGGGAAAGGGGAATTGTTTAACCAGGAGAGACACACTAAGCTGAAGCTTGTTTCCAGGTGTGACTTGGGAGCACAAGGAAGTTAGGTGACTTGCTCAGTGTGACACAGTATGCAAGTGGGGGCATTGGGATTCATACCCAGGTCTCCAGGTTTGCAGCTCAGAGCCTTAATCTGCTGCACTATACTGCTTCAGTGGGGGTTAGTAACCAGTTGGGGGCAGCAGAACTGGGCTGAGAGCCACCCACTCAGTCTGGAAAGGATACAAATCTCTATGGGAAAAAATGAATTTAATGGCCAAAGGAAAAATAAATGTGAACCTAAATGTATTTTTCCCTACTACATATGACCTAAAATGTGAAAGCTAACTACAAACCTTAGCATACATACTTATACATTGGATTCATTCAAAAGTGCCAGTTATCAATCCTCCATGAAAGTATAGGCAGAGCTAAAGAAAGATACAATGCATGTACAGAGACTTCTTTGTATAAAGGGAGGTTGATGGCCTTTAACATGTTTTCTTTGGAGTCAAAGAGTCTGATAAGAGACATGGGGCTGGATTCTCAAATGGCTTAGATTGCCAGAAGCTCTGGGTGAGCTGACGATATGGTGCACTGGGCTTGCTGCATTCTAACAGTGTTTTTGATCCCATGTGGCAAATGCCACAATTTAGACAAACTTTTTGTAGTCTAGTTTGCAGCAGTCTGGGGGGGAGGAGGCTGTTTTACACAGCTTGTGCCAGATATTTGGTGCAAGCTACTGCAAAATGTTGAAACTGTCACAGCTGCACCAGAGATTGTAAACTCAGGCACAGTTGTGGCAAAGGAGTTCAGTACACTGCCAGAACTTAAGTGTTGTGGTACAGGGCCTGATGTAAGCCCTGTACCATGCCTTGAAAATCCATCCCATGATCTCAGTCTTCCAGGTACCGAAGGGTATTGATAAGAATAAACAGACTGAGATGTAGAGACACACCCTGAAGTTCAGAGATGGTAGATTCATGTAATAAGGCCTGAGTTTGAGGGCCTGTATAGAGGAATAATAATTGGTGGGAGTACCTTGGTAAACCTCCCAACAGGCGTTGACCTTCTAAAAAGGCCCAAAGACGAGGGCTTTATTGCTATTATAACTTTTTTTTAGATGTTGTTAGATTGTATGTTGTGACCATAGCAACTGACAGAATGATGTGTATTGGAAATTCTCAGGGCATTTACTATCTGATAATGCATGTTTGCTTGACCAAACAGCACACAGGTTTTAGCAGATGACGCTGATGAAAGTTTTCTAATTAGGGGTAATATCAGCATTTCTTATCCAGAGGGTGGTGAATTTATGCCTATCTATTATGATCATGGATAGACCATGGCTGTACTGTACATGGTTAAACTGTGGTTATACATATCCAGCAGCCATAGCCATTCAGGGTTTTTGTCCATGATTTTAACCACATTTATCCATGGACAACCACTGGTGGTAAATGACTTGGGAACAAACCATTGATAACCAATTTGACTGTGATCATCCATAGTTAATAATATCATGGTTTCCTGCATTATAAAACACATTTCTAAACCACTCAGGTAGTTTCAGGTATTGATTTTTATTTGAGGAAGAAAGGTCTATATAAAATCTAGAAAAATAACCTGACTGGAAACAATAGATAAATTTAAAGGCAGAAAATGTATTTTAAAAAATGCAAGCAGAAGGAAATCTTGAAACTAGATTGGCCATGGACAAAAATCCCAAAGCATTTTATCCTCATATCAGTTTATGGCTATGGGCAAAAATTCCAAAGCATTTTATACTTATATTAATCACCCCCCCCTCCAAAGAAAAAATCCAGCAAGCAATATAGAATCACTTCTAATTAATAGCATGCAAGTATCTAATGAACAAGTGATGGCTAAAATGTTGAATGAGTATTTCTGCTCCATATTTCAAGAAGTTTGTAGTGTAGCAATATCTGATCAAATCATGGGTGAAAGCCAGCAAATCAGAGAAGAGGACACACTAAATGATCTAAAGAATATAGATAGCAACATAGCACCAGGGCCTGACATGAATGAAATAAGCAAACCACTGACATACATTTTGAATCAGTCTTTGAATATTGGTATTGTCCCACTTTTAAGGAAGATCACAGAGGTAATCCAAATCAATGAACAAAGATAAAGAGGTGGAATTTCTAGCTATAGACACATCCGTATTACAGGCACACTCGGCAAAACCATGGAAAAAGGATAAAGAAGTTACTGGAAACAGAATGTGAATGAAAAAGTATCAATGATAATATGCAGCATGGATTGAAGGGGAGAGATCAAGTACCACCAGCTTCATATGCTTTTATGAGCACATTAGCAGAACACTAGATAAAAGCTGTCCAGAAGCTATCCTTTTCCTTGATTTCCAAAAAGATTTTGACTTCATACCATGCAATAACCTCACTCAAAAACTACAAGCAGTTAACATAAGCCCTCTATTAGTACAATGGATTAATAATTGGTTAGAAAAGCACTCACAGACAGTAAGAATAAATGGATACAAATCCACCAAAAGCCATGCGGGCAGTGGGGTGCCTCAGGGCTAAATCCTGAGACCAGCACTTTTTGGTTTATTCAAATTCAGACCTTGGAATCAGCACCTCCAACTATTGTGTAAAGGTTTCCAATGATGCCAAGATAGGGGAAGGCTGAAACTGAAGAGGAACTCAGAAATTTACAGGCAGATTTGGACTCTCTGGGTAACTGGGCTAACATGTGAGGGAATGAACTTTAACATCAGTAACTACTATCTTACATTTGGGAAGAAATAATTAAGCAACAATGATCGAGAAGCTGGTCATTCCTGAGGAATTAATGACTGGTTAGGGGAATGGGTGACCTGAGGCACAGCCAAGAGCCACCTCCCTCCAGTCAGTCATTAATCCAAGGAAATGACCAGCTTCGAGGTTGTTATTGCAATTATAAGTCTAATTGCAATAACAACTTTCTTTTTATAAAATTTTACTTAGGATTTAGCAGTGTGGTACAAGCCATTGTTACTCCAGGTCTCTGCACCCTAATTCATACCCCAGAGGTACACCGCAGACAGCTAGCATTTATGAATATGTTATTCTAACATATAGGGCTAAGGACATCTACCGTACAAGAGTAGATGTCAGGATATGTATGCACATGATTGCTGTACACTTTACTTTCTAATATAGACATGTATTTCTTGCTTGCAAGATGTAAGGACACTTGTGTCCTTGTAGTATTATGGTATATGAGTCAGCATTGCCATTTTGTGATGATTTGTATTACTACATGGCCATGTACACAAACTGTACTTCTTTGTTTCCACAAAGTGATGACCGTAATAACATTGTATAATGTTATCTAAGACTGTGGAGCCATCTCTAATGTAGCCAATAGGACTCATCTGTGTAACTAGAACTGTTTCTATCTTACAGTAACTATGGTAACTATCTTAGGTATATAATGAAAGACAGTACATCTTTTACCTCAGAGATCTGGAGACACGGAGATTCCTCAAGGTATAGGGAATGCTTAGCATTGGCTTCCAGTTCCTAATGGTAAGAACTGCTTAGGGCAACTGTGATTTTCCTTTTGGTAGTAATAAGCAAGATGTATTACTCTTATGCAACATGTTTGCGATTCCTTGCATTCCCATTATTGCCAGGAACCTGAGAGTGAGGGTTTAGACTTTGTGACAATTGACGACCACCTGCAGGCAATATTTGGTGTTTGCAACATTTTCACTAGTTGCTACTACTTTCCCTTCATAACGGGGATAGAAGGTGTGCACACCCACATCACCTCTCCCATTTTTCACCCACTTTATAACTACTTGCAAAGTCTGTCTGCTTACTGGGTGTGGTCGATGCCGACTCAACTCACCCCACAGCAGTTTTGAATTGCAAGCTTACAAGTGCACAGTAGCCCACCTGTGAATGAGTGCACCTGTTGTGAATCGATACACAGCACGGTGCATTTTCACAGTTTGATTTTACGTTCCCTCCCGCTAAAATGGCTACCATATCAAATATCTGTGCAGACTTGAGACTCAATGTCTTGAACTTCCTTGCCTCCCATGGAGGATGGGCTGACTTCGTGCAGGACACAAGACAATCTGACAACCCCGTGCTGGGGATTTCAACCAGTACACAGAGACGAGTCAAAAATCCAGAAAGCGTGAAGCCAAAGGGCTATTGGTTGCAGCTCTCCATGCTGCTCTGGAAGCCTCCAAAGTGAGGTTTTGAACCCTTGATCTGCAAGTCTCGTCTCCTAAGCAGGAGATGAGACTGCAGGAGACTGAATGTTTGAAAAAAGAGCAGGATTTGGAGTCTGAGCTCCAAACTCTGCAGAATGAAAAGGATTCACTTTTGTATCATTCTGTTCAGGAAAATGAGCAGGAACTTTATATGTTTAAGCAGGAATGTGAAAGTTTGAAACAGGATAAGAGGCACGCATTGCAAATGAATGATCTATTAAGTAGAAATAATGACCGGATATGTGATGAGTTGGGAGAGCTCCAGGATGAAATGAACCAGGTACATAATGATTTAGGTGTAGCTGCTATGGACAATCATGAATTAAGCACCATGTATAGTGTTACAGAAGCAGTTACAGGATGATGGTGTATCAGAAGGTTACAAAAGTTAGTCATGATGAATGTGAATGTAAACTGGTGAAACTGTGCCATCAGTGAGTGGTTCTGGCTGGCCACATCAAAGTGATAGGCGGCGTAGCCCCCGTTCTGAAGTCATCATCTGAGGAGGAGGAGGAGGAGGATGATGACATTTCTCAGTACAACACCCAGTCATGCCCCTACTATGGCCCAGTAACCCCACCCCACCATCCACAACATGGCAGAACCCCGTCACATCACCAACAGTTTCATCTGGTTCAAAGTCAGTTGGCATTCATCTGTATCCCCTTCCCCCGGGTCATGCCTGAAAATAGGCAGGATTTGTCTAGTGCACTTAACCAGTCAGCAAAAACTAAATAAATAAAATAAATAAACATGACACCACATCCCTATGTCATCAACGGCATGATGACCATCATGGGTTACGCCAACATGGTGACTCCCATGATGGGGGGAGCAAGTTCCAATGGCACCATCGATCACCGTTATTTCTATGGATGATAAGGAAGAGACAGAGAAAATGTTTGATAATGCCTTAGGCAATGTGACCCTTCCAGAGAGAAGCAAATGGACTCTCCTAACGCAGATTAAGCAGCTGCTACAGGAGACTGCTACTCGGGAAGGAATGGTCCGCACTGTGGCTGAAGTCGCAGCTCAGGCAGCCCTGTAGGATGCCCAAGACAATCTACCTACGAACGATCATCCCACCAATCCCCTACAAATGGCCTACTCTGCTCAGCAGATAACTGACAGTACTGGTTGGATGAGTCCGTCTGATAACCTCAGTTGCCACTTGGAAAAGGTGAGTGCTGAATGCAAAATGCTTAGTCTCACTGCAGACTACCAAGTCCAGATCCTGCACCAGACCATTGATCCTGGCCTATGGGCAAAACTCCCTGATGCTATCCTACAGAATAGCCATCCCACCTCTGATGAAGTTGCAGCTGAACTCATTACTGCACATAACCCAGGTGTGGTAGGAGTGATGCTCACATTTCCTGTGAAACAGAATGTGAGGGAAAGTCCAGCGATCTTCCACCAGAGGTTTCGGATGGTGTACCGAGCAGGAAATAATCTTGCAGGAGAGGCCACTGATGTGGACCTTATTGAGTACAAAACCTTGTTCCTTCGGAACATGATCCCTGCAGTGTGAGAGAAGGTAGAGCCAACCACTTATCCCACCATGGAGAGGTTTGATGATATTCTTCAGAAAACAGAGAGAGTTTATCAACTCTACATCCGTGATTCAAGCTCTGGCTCCAAAAAGGTAGCTGCCGTGGAATCCATCCTGGAGGCCACGACGCACTACACGATGGAGGGGCAGGCCCAAGAGAAACAGCCCCTCCCCACAGATCACCAACAACCCCAGCAGGCCCAATAACAATCCTGGAGTGGGAACTGGAACTACCACAAAAACAAGAAACACCAGAAAAATAATAAGGGTAAACAACAGAGACCAGGCCCTTCATATAGGGAAAAAGCTGTTGAGAACCAAAGCCTCCGTGACCTTCTTGGGCAAGTGCACTCCGTAGCATATGCTGTACCAGTTCAGGGCCTTGCTGCAGTACAACCAGGAGGGCAGGCCTCTACAGGCCATGGGGATACTGTAAGTCTGCACTCTCAGGCCCCTACAGGCCTGAACCTGGAAGTGACTCCCTATATAGCATCAGTACAGCATGATGAAATGGTCCACAGGAACCAGGCCCAAACACTCTTTCAAGAGCTTCCCCATGCCTCTACTGCCATGGATTGACAATTACAATCCCCAGTCATACTGTAAACAAGCTAGTCTTGGATACAAATGGAAGGCCCTGTACAGAGGCCAAGGTCGAGGCCCGCCTACTTACAGTATTGCTGGATACAGGCACGGCAGTGTCTGTATTGCAGGATGTCAACCCAGACACATCACCTTGGTCCACCAGATGGAAGAGCAATATGTCTGGTGTAGACTGAACTAGGCTACATGCATACCACTCCCTGTCACTATCTGTGACACTGTGACACCTGAAGGCAAATCATACCTTTCAACTGATGGTACTGCATGATCACTGTAGTATTATCGGAATTGACTTCTTGATGCCACACGGCTGTGTGGTAGACTTGGCCAACATGTTGCTGATACAGATTCAGGGACAGTACCACATTGTGTTGATTTCTGACTTACATGTGGTTGCAACAATAGCTGCCAATGACAGAGAATATGACGTCATAGATTTGTTTAAGAACCACAAGCTTTTCCCAAAGCTCCTTCCATCCTACAAAGGCATCTGGATGCATATGCCACCAACAAGCATGACTGTGGCAAAATGCACACTGTCATTGAGGTGACAGGTCCAGCCCATGAGAGGCAAAGGCAATACCCTTTTCCATCAGAGGCCTTGCCTTCTCTTAAGGAAACAATCAACTCACTTCTCAAGCAAGGTGTAATCAGGACATGTGTTTCCACTGTGAATTCCCCAGTGTGGCCTGTGAAAAAATCCACTGGTACATGAAGACTTACAATTGACTACTGGGGACTAAACCGGGTCACCCCTAGTTGTGTCCCAATGGTGGCATCAGCACCAGATGTGCTATGACTACTGACCCCTGACCAACAATGGTTTAGTGCCCTGGATATTTCTAAAGGATTCTGGTCACTGCCATTGGCTCCCAAGAGTCAATATAAGTTTGCCTTCACCTTTAAAGGTAGGCAGTACACGTGGACTTGATTACCACAGGGTTTCCATAACAGCCCCTCCCTATTCCATTTGCACATGATGGATGCTCTTGAGGGTTTCTCTACACCCCAGTGCCTCTTGCAGTATGTGGACGACCTGTTGCTGGCCACAGCCATGCAGGAACAATGTCTGGATTTCCTGAATGAATTGCTGACCCTCATTCAGAGGGCAGGCCTCAAATGTAACCCAGCAAAATCACAACTATGCTAGAAAGAGACACTCTTTCTTGGTCTGAGGAGAAAAGACAAAGGCAGGAGCCCTACCTGGAAAAAGAAACAGGGATTACAGGACTTGGCACTTCTCACCAATGTGGCCACCCTTAAGAAGATTTCTAGGTATGGTAAATTATTCCAGAGATTTTATTTGTGATTTTGTTCAGAAGGCCACCCCTCTTTATGAACTACTGAAAAGGGATGTTATGGAATCCCTGTGGTAAGCAGGTCCACATGTACTGCCTACCGTCAAAGGTGAAGGCAAACTTATATTTACTCTTGGGGGCCAATGGCAGTGACCAAAATCCATTAGAAATATCCAGGGCACTAAACCATTGTTGGTCAGTGGTCAGTAGTCATAGCACATCTGGTGCTGATGCCACCATGGGGGCACAACTAGGAGTGACCTGGTTTAGTCTCCTGCAGTCAGACCAAGAAAGAGTACCTCTTTCTGGCATAGTTGTGCTTTTGCTGGGTTACATTTGAGGCCTGCCCTCTGAATGAGGGTCAGCAATTCATCCAGGAGATCCAAATGTTGTTCCTGTATGTTGTGCCTGTCTCCAGGGAATCCACCAGACTGAGTAGTCAGGTAACCTGAGGGGCTGCATCACCCACCAATCCACTGAGGGTGGTGCTATGCAATGCCAGATCGATTTGGAACAAGACCACAATTATTGCGGACTTAATTTCCTCAGTCAATATGGCTTGCATTACAGAGACTTGGGCTGGGGATGATGCGGGCCCAGTTTTTAAGGCCGCAGTCCCACCTGGGTATACTGTTGTGCACTGCTCCAGAGTGGAATGTAGGGGCAGTGGTGTAGCCATTTGTTTTAGATCCAACTTGGCTTTCACCATGCACCCAGTGGGAACTCCAGGTTAATTTAAATGTGTGGCTGTTTGTGGGGGTTCAGGTGCAGGCTGCAAGATTTTCCTTATTTATCACCCTTTGGGAGTGATGGGGAACTTCTTGCAGGAGGTTACTGAATTTACATTGGAAGCCCCCATATGTATTTTTCTGGGGGATTTCAATGTTTGGGCTGACGACGAATCTTCCAGGTGTAGTTACAACCTCCTCCAGACTATGTCTTCTCTGGGCCTGACACAAGTTGTTGCTGCTGAGGTGCATCAGGACAACCATATGTTGGACCTGGTGTTCTCATTGGGGCTTGAAATTGATAATCTCAAGACTGATTGAGTATCTTGGTCTGATCATTGCATGTGCAGTTCATGTTTGGGGCTCCCTTTGGATGCTCTCTCCCTACTGAGATGATGAGTTGTTGCCCTTTGTGGGGATTGACCACTGACGGCTTTCTGGCAGCAGCTCATCTATCTAGTGTGGGTGATGCATACATCGGAGGCATTGGTGCTGGGGTTGATACCTATAATAGGGTGTTATTTGACACCATTGACTCCCTTGCACCTGTCCGTGTACGACCCAAATCTTCTTACTTGAGGTCCCTGTGGTATGACAGGGCTCTCAGGGAAATGAAGAGGAAGGGTCAGAGGTTAGAGCACTGCTGGAGGAGATCCTGCCTGAATGGGGGGCAAACTGGCCCTGAGTGTGCATTATAATGCATACCAGGGGGCAATAAACCATAATAAGGCAGTGTTCCATTCCTGGGAGATTGCTACTGGGAAGAACCGGCCAGCTATACTTTTTCGGACTGTGGACAGGCTACTTCATCCTGCCTGTCTACAGTCCAAGAAGGTTTTTTCTAATACTTAGTGTAAAGAGTTTTCTCGGTTCTTCTCAGACAGAGTGCCCAGTATCTGGCAGGTGATTTCTTCAGCCAGCAATGTTGTAGCAGGCAGTGGTCGCTAAAGTGTTCTGAGTGCACTCCGCCTAGTTGGGAAGAGTTTAGACTGGTGGAGGTAAGTGAGGTCATTGAAGCAGCAACCAACTTGAAGCACACCTTTTGTGAACTGGACCTGGTGCCGATGCATTTCTTAATGAGATGCATTGACACCGTGGGCCCGGTGTTTGCTCTGATTGTCCGGTGCTCCTTATTCAAGGGGTACTTCCCTAATGCCTTGAAGAAGGCATGAGTGAGACCCCTCTTAAAGAAACCATCTTTGGACCCAGAGGTCTGGGCAAATTACTGACCTATATCCAACTTTCCCTTTTTGGCAAAGGTAGTTGAAAAGGTGGTGGTGCTTCAGTTGGAAGAGCACCTTGTGACTCATGAGTTATACGAACCTTTCCAGTTGGGATTTCAGGTTAGGCATAGCACAGAAACCGCACTTGTTTTGGTGCAGAATGATGTCCTCAGAGTGAGAGATCATGGGGACAAGACAATTCCTGTTCTTCTTGACCTCTCCTCAGCATTTGACACTGTGGACCATTGTGTATTGCTTGACCACCTTAGGGAGCTCTGCGGACTCACTGGCATTGTTATTCACTGGTTTGAGTCCTTCTTTCCAACAGGAGGCAATGGGTTGTGATGGGGAATTTTTCCTCCACTCCCAGCCTCCTATCTTGTGGAGTTCCTCAAGGGTTGGTATTGGCCCTAATGTTGTTCTCAGTGTACATGCTACCCCTGGGAGGGATCATTAGGAAGTACAGCTTGGGTTTTCATTGTTAAGCTGATGATACCCAGCTATATATTTCCTTTGCCCCAGGAACATCCAACACAGCGGATGTGCTAAACATCTGTCTTGCTGAGATCAACGATTAGATGGCCTCTAGCTGGTTGCAACTGAACCCCGATAAGATGGAGGTATTGGTGGTGGAGTTGAACAGAGTGTGTGATGGGATGGCCTCTGATTCAGCAACTGGAATTGTTCTGGGAGCGGTTTCATTGAAGGCCTCCCCTTGGGGTGCAAAACCTTGGTGTTATTCTGGACAGGAATTTGACTATGGAGGCACATATATCCTCCATGGTCTGCTCCTGTTTTTTTCCATCTCAGAAATATCACCAGAATAAAGCCCCTTGTGCCACCTCTGGACCTCCCTACCTTGATACATGCCTTAGTTACATCAAGGCTTGACTTCTGCAATGCGCTCTACCTCAGGGTCTCGGGAGGATCTCTCTGCAGGCTGCAGCTGGTGCAAAACACAGCTGCCTGGTTACTCACTGGGAGCAAAAATTTTGCCACATTACACCAGTGCTGCGTGAATTGCACTGGCTGCCGGTAAGGTGGAGGATCCTCTTTAAGGTGGGTCTTCTCACCTATAAGGCCCTACATGGGCAGGGCCCTGGTTATCCGTTAGACCTTCTTGCACCTGCTCTCTCTGTCTGCCCCTCCGCTCTTCCAGTAGGGGCCTCCTGGCAATTCTCAGAATGAGGCTGAGATCTGCTGGTGATAGAGCTTTCAGTGTAGCAGCTCCAGTTCTGTGGAATTCACTGATTTTCAGGGTTAGGGAGGCCCCTACTGTAGATATCTTTAAGGCACACCTGAAGGCCCTACTATTTTCGCAAGCTTTTTGGGATTAATTATCTAATTTAGTAGAATATGATTAATTATATGATAGGCCAAAAGGTTTTATCTTGTGTATATAAATATGTGATGTATTATATTTTGATGCTGTATTTATTTATTTGTACAGTGCCCAGAGCCTCCGAGATTGGGCGTTTTTTAAATAAAATTTGCCTTGCCTTGCCTTGCCATACATACCCAAGCTGTGATGTCACTGAAGCAGGCCCTGGCCTCAGCTCCAGCTTTGGTTAACCCCAATCCAGCCTTGCCATTCCATCTGGAATCTGCCACCTCTGACATTGCAATGTCTGCAGTGTTGGCCCAGAAGGTCCATGGCACCCTAAGGCCCATTGCATATGCCTCACAGCTCTTGACCCTAGTGGAACAGAAGTACAGCCTTTGTGAAAGGAACCTTCTGGGTACCTACTGAGTTGTCAAGCATTTTTTGTATACCATTGGGTATTCCCCTCTGGTCATCAATACAAACCACACCACAACAACCTTCCTACTCTCAGACAGAGTAAAGGATGGATCAGTCTCTAATACCAGACTGACACACTGGTCCCTCCTTCTCCAGGATAGGGACATCAAGGTCCACCCAACCAAAATACCATCCATGCTGGTGCACGGCCTCCTTTTCCAAGGAGAACCACATGACTGTGCACTGCAGCCACCTGATATACCAGATCCAGGCCCTTTTCTTCCTGTTACAGCACAATCACTTAAGAATACCTCATTGTGTCGCATTTTTACAGATGGATCAGCCTCCTATTATCAGGGAGAACAAATAGCAGGAATGGGTATATATGTGGTTTACTCTTTTGGAAACACTGTTAGAATTTTCAAACATTGCAGTGTAGCATCATCACAGTATGCAGAAATGGCAGTGGTGTCCTGTGCCCTTGAGTTCATTCAGCATGGAACCGGGGATACCATCATTTTTACAGACTCTAACTGGGTTTGTTGTTCCCTTACAGAATTTCTCCTTTTCTGGCAGAAAAACTCCTTTACCTCTTCTGATGGCACCCCAGTGAAACACAAGGAACTGATAATATACATTAATTCACTGGAACAGTAACTTGCACACAAACTCTATGTACAAAAGGTTAAGGCCCACTCCATACATGACCCATATTATGCCTTTAATGACACAGCTAACACCCTTGCTAAGGAAGGGTCCCGAGGGGGGGACATATGGATGATGGACCATCCAGAAGCCAGATCAGCTGTGCACATTGCAGCTGTCCGGAAGAAACCTGAACCCTTTTCCCCCTTGGATTTGTCAGAAGCCCAGCATACTGACTCTGAACTCAAGGATGCATTCAGACTTTTGGACAAAGGCACCGAGAAGAATCTACCTGCCCATAACCTATATCGAAGGCATGAAGGTAAGGTACACCTGTCCCCGGATGACAAGCTCATTTGGTACTAATCAGATGACACCAGCACAAAACTTTGGGTGGTTCCCCATCATCTTAGGCCTGAATTTTTGCACCAAGTACATGATACCCACACTGTTGCCACCAGGGAGTGGAAAACACACTTCAGAGGCTCAAGACCACCGCATGGTGGCCTGGTGTTAACAAGGATGTCAAACAGCACATAGATAACTGCCTTGTTTATGAACAAAACAACCCCATCCCTACCAAAAGAAATGCCAAATTACTACCACAAAGGCATTCTGGCCCTTGGCATGCTTTACAGATCGATTTTTTTGGTTCCCTTACCAATACCAGTAGAAATAACAAATACGCCCTTGTGGTAACTGATCTCTTTTCTAAGTGGGTTGAGGCTTTTCCCACCAAGACATGCACTGCAAAAGCCACTGCCAAAATACTGGAGGAACAGATTTTCTCCAGGTGGGACCTACCTCTTAAGGTGGACTCCAACAAAGGAACTAGTTTTACAGATGAGTTGATGAAAGACGCCCTTGAACTCCTTGGAGTTCACCAGAGGTTCCACATACCATACCACCCACAAACATCAGGTCAAGTAGAGAGGGCCAACAGATGGATTAAGCAAATGCTTTCCAAATTTATTGAGGACAATCCTAAGGATTGGGATTCCCTACTGCTGTTACTCCTTATGGCAGTTAGGGGCACACCCTCAGCCACCACTCAGTTGACACCCTTTGAGGTGATGACTGGCAGAAGTATGAGATTACCTAAACACCTGTTGTTTGACCTGCACACTCCCACTGCAGATCATGTCTCTGTGGATCAATATGTTGAAAAGTTGAGAAAAGACCTAAAACACACTCATTTGTATGCTGCAAACTGCATGGGCAAGGTCCAGGAACAGTCCAAAATTCAGTTTGACAAACACACACAAGAAGTGAATTGGCAAGTTGGAGATCAGGTAATGGTTCTCAGATTTGTGCATCTAACACACTCTTTCTCTAACAAGTGGGAAGGACCCTACCCAATTGTCAACAAGCTCAGTGCAGCAGTCTACCAAATTAGACTAATCAAAAACAACAAATTGACTGACAAGTGGTTACATTCAAACCAGTTGAAACTGTATAAAGGAGTATAATTACTTTTCTTCACCCCCATTGGATGGAATAGTACTAACCTTGCTAATGTTTGAGTTTCCTTTTCAGATACACTGATAAGATGGCTATTTTGTTCCATTTTCTCCTCATTTCAGGAGTAATCCCCTGCATTCAAAGCACGGTAAAGCACATCCTTCCTCATCTTGATCCACCTGCAACTACCCCACCGGGAGTCTCCATCAATGTCCCTGACAATATGACTACAGTTTAGAAAGGTTCAGATGCCTACCTCACTGCCTCCCTTGTTGCTCCTGATAAATCTACCCCACAAACTGAGTGGCAAACCAAGTCTCAAGGACAAATACTCCCCATGGCCAAACTCTCCAAGGGAACTTTGCATGGATGGCCCAACACAAAAAATATCCCCAAATGGTACCTTGTCCTTGCACCAAACCTCTCTTAGACATTCAGGATTATACAACATTAGTGCCTAAATTGACCCTTCATATTGTAATACACTCTCTAAGGATTCTGCCAGGAAATTTTGTGCCTTACACAAAATGGCCTCAGCTGCCATGTATTTATCTGTGTTACCCCCCACTGAGAAACAACTTTTGGAATGTTCAAAACAAAACCCTGGTCCTCGTAGTGGTTTCACAGCCACTGCTTCATTTGGTACACTTATTAACAGCTTACAATAAATGCATATACCTGTTTTGTTTAACTTGGCTTACTGGAATATGAAAGAATTTGGTATGTGTCATACTACTAACACATCTTTATTTTATAATACTTTGTTACTTGATAGTTTAGCAGTTTTTATTTATTTATTTAAGAGATTTACCAGGAAGGCATGCTGAGCAGAGTACCGCTCCATTCCAGATGCGCCCTGGGGTTAAGGGGTTATAGTGGAAAATGATACAATCAGAACAAACATACATAATGTGTCAAATTCATAATCAAGACCTATTGCCAGGGTACATACCACTGAGCATAGAGGCAATTTTAGGAGAAAACCCATTTCTCAGAAAGATGATTAAAGTAATGAAAGAAACACACATGACACACCAGATGTCACTGGTGCCACAGGCACCCTTACTGGTCTCTTTGGTACTACAATGTCTCTGGAATAAAGCAGACATTGCTGCTATCAAAGCACATTCACAGAAGTTTGAAGCTGGTATGATCAATGACATCATACATCCATTATTGCATGGTGTGGATGGCCTTAGTCAGGAAGGAAGAAAGATGCACTGTATACAACATGCACAATATTGCTAAGGCATTTACAGATTCTAAAGAAAAGATTAACGTCCCTATTGCACAGAACAATAAGGAGGCAGATAAGCAATACATTGCCTGTGAAATACTATGCTCTGCCTTTGGATCATATATTATCATTACCATCAACAATCTCTTCCATAATCTGGAATCCGGAAGAATCCCTGATATCATACATAATAGACATATCTCTAAATGGTACTGCCCTCATTGCAAATCCCCTAACTGTGTTGCCATGTGTATGTTACAATCTGTTTCTATTTCTGTTGCTACTGCTAGGAATTTGGGATTTGTGACCAGGCACCCTAATGCTAGTCCTTGCACTACTTCCAAAAAATGTTCCATTAAGGATACTATGTTTGTGTCTTTTACTGTTTCTTTACCATGTTTTGATCCCAGTACAGCTACTGTATATTTGATAAACTAGCATCCATACACTCCATTGGGCACATTGATGAAGACATCTACAGAGAACGCCTCAGCTTTCCACCTGTTCTGGTTTTTCATCCTCTTCTGGATGCATGGGCCTCACCGCACACAGACTGTTGTGCTAAGAAAGGGTATATTTATTTGTGTCAATGTGACGTATTTGATGTTATTAAACCTCTATGTGGATATTACCCAGACAGTATGGACTGGTCCTTTTCCATAGATGATGACATCACCACCAATGACACAGAATACCAGGACTCAACATCTACTCCAGACGCTTCTCCATTGTACCAGTCTTACTGGAAGGAGGTTCATCATCTGTCAACACAGATTTCCGACCAGACTTACACTTGCCCAGTACAACTACAAAAATGGAGACTACCTACTGTGAAAATGCAATATAATTCGGATGGCAAATTTTGTGTGGTAACTAATTTTAAGTAATTTACTTATGGAAAACAGTTATGTGTTATTACTGAACCCAATTTCTGTTTCATACCTCACCAGACAACTGTTATTGGGCACACAGTTATCACCCAGTTCCCCTTGTGGAACCAGATGTCATTGATGGTGACCCTGATTAACTTCTTACTGTTTCAGAGTATTTACCTTACTTTAATGTACACATTGATCCTCTGACTTTAACACTGAAGTCACTTTTAGACAGGAAAGATACACACCTCATCCACATAAGCAATAATATGACTAAAGCAAATGAAGCCACATTTTGATCTTATTAATGACGGTGATTTTAATAGTGCACTTACTAATACTTGGTTAGAGATTACCTTTAAAGGTTTTGTTATTATACAAGCATTTTTGATATTTTTCCTTATCATCATGCTCTGCTGCCTACGGCACACACTCTGCCAACTACGGCGCACACTCTGCCAACACCATGAGCAGCTGGAGTTCCTTTACAAGGCTCGTGAGTCGGGTCTGTAATCGACACCTGCTTTCTCTCTCTCACCACTTCCCTTTTGTTTGTGTTACCCCTTCTGAGGCAACAAGGGGGGAATGTTACATGTGGTCCCTGCACCCTAATTGATACCCTAGAGGTACACCGCAGACAGCTAGCATTTATGTATATGTTATACTAACATATATTTTATTTATTTATTTATTTAATTTTTATTTTAGTCTTCGGTAACTGGTTAAGGCCCTCTAGGCACAAGTGCCTGTTTGCAGGGGTGACCTGGGAGCACTGGGTAGTTAAGTGACTTACTCAGAGTCACACAGTATGCAAGTGGAGGTTGTGAGAATCAAACTCAGGTCTGGTCTGCTGGATGTAGCAAGCTCATTCACACCTTGTTCCTCTAACCTCTAGGCTATACTGCCAGCCTAAACAGCCCATATAGGGCTAAGGACATCTACCATACAAGAGTAGATGTCAGGATATGTATGCACATGATTGCTATACACTTTACTTTCTAATTTACACATGTATTTCTTGCTTACAAGATGTAGGGACACTTGTGTTCTTGTAGTATTATAATATATGAGTCAGCATTACTATCTTGTGATGATTTGTATTACTACACAGCCATGTACACAAACTGTACTTCTTTGTTTCCACAAAGTGAAGACTGACAAAATTGTATAATGTTATCTAGGACTGTGGAGCCACCTCTAATTTAGCCAATAGGGCTTATCTCTGTAACTAGAAATGTTTCTATCTTGCAGTAACTATGGTAACTATCTTAGGTATATAATGTAAGACAGTACGTCTTTTTCCTCGGAGACCTGGAGACATGGAGATTCCTTCAGGAATAGGGAATGCTTAGCATTGGCTCCCAGTTCCTAATGGTAAGAACTGCTTAGAGCAACTGTGATTTTTCCTTTTGGTAGTAATAAACAAGATTTATTACTCTTATGCAACGTGTTTGTGATTCCTTGCATTCCCATTACTGCCAAGAATCTGAGAGTGAAGGTTTAGACCTCCTGACACCGTGCATGCCACACGGCATCAGTTTGCAGTGGGACTGGTTATTTCTAAGATGTTAAGGACCAATCCAGTAACCAATCAGGAGCCTCACTGGGCTGATGAATAATTAATTTGCTAAACAATGGTCCAGGAAAGTAATCTTGGGAAATCACGGGAAATGAAGATATTTATAAAGAACTTAGAGTCCTTAATTCTGCTGCCTCTTCAGATGTGTTCTCTGACCAAATTCTGTGAGCCCCACATGTATCGGGGTGGGGGAGAAGGGTACAAACTAGAAAAATTCACACACGTAGATAGTTCTTCTGTATTTCAGGTATCTGATTCCTTTATTGTAAATAATGGCCCAATTCCTCTACGTAGACAAAAGCCCAAAGTTAAGCATGGAAAAAGCATGCCTAAATGGCTAGCCACTCACAGGCAGGCCTCAGGACTGCAGGCAAGACATCCAAAGACAGCTCTTGGAGGTGTACCAGGACATGCTTCAGGCACCCACACAAAGCATTCATGTCAGAATGGATGAACCCTGAGCCACAGGTGCTGGGTCACCACTAGGAACCATCCAGGGAACAACACCCTACATCACAACCTGGATGTAGACACTCAGCAGCCACATGCCAGTGCTGTCATGTGACCCAAGGGTGCACCAGTAGGGTGGACAACCACACTGCAGCACATGAACCAGGGGCCATGGCCAGCACCCATGCAGCCTGCAGGGTGCTACCTGGTGGTGGCATGCACCCAGGGTTCATTTGTGGCAATGGTGCCCATGTTTTCTGGTGGTACTAGTGGCTGCATGGTATAGGCCAGGGACCATCCAGTGGCACACACCCATGGTAGTACCCCATGGGTGCACACAGGTGGGATCCATCTACCTGGCTACCTGGTCACTGTCTACACACTGGCATCCCTTGCAGTGTCCACCAGGTACCTCCCATAATGGGTCGTGTGGGGCACTGCAGGTGATTGTATGCAGCATATGGAGTGGGTGTGTCACATGCATGTGGTAGCCTGAGCTGCCTGTGTCACCCTGTGCCTGCCCCTGTTGCATGTCCAGGTGGCCCCTGTGGCCACTGTTCAGATGGGCCCCCATACCCCTGTCTGACCCTCTACATGGCTATGCGGTGTGGCACTGTACCCAGACCAATGCAGTCCACCCTCCCACACACACACAAACACTCCATCACACCTGCCTGCTAGTCTGCAGTTCCTTCTGTTCACTTTTGGGAGTGGTGGGGCAGCCCTGCAGGGCTGGAACTGAGCATGCCCAGGGTATGAAAATGGCCTAAATACATTCCAGTAACAAGATACAAATGTTGGACATAGCTTGGAATGTGCAATGAGGTCATTTGCATATCTTGGCTGAATATTGCAACTTTGTACACTGCTCAAGTGGCTTTGCATCATACACTTCCCCATGCTTCACATAAGGCTCAGATCACCTGCAGCACCGCACCTCTCCCACACAGCAATCATGCATCTTTGGGATATTCAGCAGGACATGCATGAGTGCATCTCATGGCACATCTTCTGAATATCTTATTTGTTTGAGCTGGCACGTCTCAGATGCATGGTGCAGGCACTTGCACGATTTTGCAGGGGATTTCTGAATATGGGGGCTGGTGAGTTCACATATTAATTTTTTATGCCCAAGTAGTAGGGACATACAAGGGTCTGAGTCACACTTACGTAAAGACATTGACTTGGGCCCAAGGAAGAAGGAATTGTTGCATCACCCACATTAGTGGGACAAACCCACAAGGGCAAACAATCCCATAAAGGGGAAAAAAAGAAATTGCTTATTCTGGGAAATCCATGATTCGAGGGGTCAAATCATACCTAAACAGGACCAACCAATTGGAGATCATGATCAGATGTCTTCCTTGGGCCACAGCAAAAAGGGTTGCAGGTCAACTTGAGAAAACATCCATGAGGAGAAAAATATCAGGGCTGTCATCGTCCACCTTGGCACAAATGATATTGCCAGCCAGTCTGTTGAACAGGTCAAGGAGCACATGTTACAATTGAGTAATAGACTGCCTTCTTTTTCATCCACCCTGACCTTCTCCAAGGTACTCCCAGTATGGGAGAAAGGAGGAGGGGAGAGACAAGTTAGAGTCACTGAAATCAAAGAACTAAATGCATGGCTCCACATGCTGTGCTTAGAAAAAGGATACTCCTTTATCAGTGACTGGAAAGAATTCTAGGAAAGGGCATACTTTAAATTCTACAGCCTTCACCTTATCAAGGAGGGTATAAGGGGCCTTAGACAAGAATTCAACATATTCACCAGTAGTTTAAACTAGAAAGTGGGGAGATGGTGGTTAGATGGAGCAAGAAAGCAGAACCTTGACACCAACCCCCCACCACCTTCAGAGACAGGCAAGGACACCTCCTATTGGCCAGAAAGGTGAAAACAAAAAGAACATGGTAACGTCACTCATGGGAAACAAAACTCAAGGGAACAAAGGAAGAAAGATGTCAGTGTATGTAAGGCAATGGTAACAAATGCCAGGAGTCTAGCTAACAAAGTCCCATAACTCTTAGCCATAATGGTGGAAGCAGGACTGGAGTGGGTCACAGTAACTGAGACATGGCTAAATGAGAGCCATGAATGGGATGTTGCTATCCCAGGTTACAGGTTATTCAGAAAGGACAGAGAGGGATGATGCAGAGGAGAGGGGGTTGCATTTTATATAAAGGAAGACATCAAGGCCATGGAAGTCCAAAGAACTCAGGAAGAACCTGAGGCTCTGTTGGTCACTCTCAAACCTGGCACAAACTCAGCCTTCAGATTAGGAGTGGCTTATAGACCCCCCAGCAAGGGGCAGTGGCAGACAAAGCTTTGCTGGAACGCATAGTAAAAATGGCAGAAAAAGGAGAAGTCATACTGATGGGAGACTTCAACCTCCCAGATATAGACTGGTCCTCCTGCATGGTATCCACAGCCAAAAGCAGAGATTTCATGGACACCCTGCAAGTTGCTGGACTCAATCCACTCATCACAGCACCCACTAGGAAAAATGCAGTCCTAAATCTGGTGCTAACAAACAGTAGCAAGGTCAAGGAGTAGGAGGTGGGGTGCTACCTGAGGACAAGTGACGACAAATCAGTCTGGTTCAAGGTCAAAACTAAGGAGGAAAAAAAATCACTCTAAGACACAGGTCATGGACTTCAGAAGGATGGATTTTGATCAGATGAGAATATGCCTTAGAGATATCCTCAAGAGTAAACCAAAAGGGAGGGGTGGAAGTATGCTGGACTAGCATAAGAGAGGCAATAGCAGAGGTCACTGACAAATTTTACAGACTGGTCAGTAAGACATGGAAAAGAAAAAAATCCTCTCTGGTTCACAAGACAGGTGGCAGCTGCAGTAAAAGCAAACTAGCATTCAAAAAATACAAGGGATCAAATAGCAACAAGGATAGGGACGCTTGCAAAATCCGCTTGAGGGAGGCTTCTAGGGTGATTAGAGTGACAAAGGCACAAACTGAGGTGGAAATTGCACAGGGGGCAAAAGGAGGTAAAAAAACCTTCTTTAGGTACATAAGTGACAAAAGGAAAAACAGGAGTATTGTTAGACTAATAAGCAGTGATGGGATGAAGATAGAAAAAGACAAAGAGAATGAAGATGTCTAAAATGAGTGCTTTTGTTCTGTCTTTAGAAAGGAGGAGCCTGAAAATGGGCAAACCACTAAAGGAGTTAATAATTGCACAAGGGGGGTAGACACAAGTCCTTTCACAGTAGAGAGGGTAAGGTCTGAACTCAATAAACTAAAGATAGATAAAGCCATGGGGATGGAGGGCATCTACCCATGCACATTGAGAGAACTTAGGGATGAACTGGCAGCACCTCTAGCAGATCTTTTTAGCAGATCCCTGAGAGAGATCATTGTTCCACAAGACTGGAAAAGGGCAATGGTGGCTTCCATACATAAAGGAGGGAGCAGGGAGGTGGTCGGTAACTACTGCCCTGTCAGTCTCACCTTGGTGGTTGGCAAGATGATGGAAACCCTGCTAAAGGAAAAAAATTAACTTTCCTTGAAGAGACTGGACAGCTGGATATCAGACAACATGGCTTCACAATGGGAAGATCCTGCCAGACTACTCTGATTGAGTTTTTTGACTCAGTTACTTAAATAGTGGACCAGTGGGAGCTTTGGATATTATCTATCTCAACTTTAGCAAAGTCTTCTACTCAATCCCACACAGAAGACTGCTAAATAAGTTTGAGCATACAGGAATGGGACAGGAAGTGGTATCATGGATTAGGAGCTGGCTTAGTCAGAGGAACCAGTTGGTGATGGTCAATGGGGCAGCATCAAGGAATGGGGGGGTGACCAGCAGGGTGCCACAGAAGTCTGTCCTGGGTCCTTTACTCTTCAATATTTTCATAAGTGACATCACTGAGGGGCTGGTGAGTCTGTTTGCAGATGACACAAAATCTGCACCAGAGTGGACATTGCTCAAGGAGTGGAACAAATGAAAAGTCACCTGCTCAAGCTAGAAAAATTGTACAACATGTGGCAGTTAAAACTGAATGCCAAAAAATGCAAAGTGATGCATCTGGGCAGGAGTAACCCAGGGACAGTCTACTATCTGGGAGGGGAACAACTAACAGTCACCAACCAGGAGCGGGATCTTGTGGCCATCATCTCTAATGACTTAAAAGTGGGCAGACAATGTGAAAAAATGGTGCAAAAAGCCAGAAAAATGCTGGGATGCATAGGAAGGGGCATCACAACTAGAAAGAGGGAAGAGATCATGCCAATATACAAGTCCTTGGTAAGGTCCCACCTTGAGTACTGTGTATAGTTCTGGAGGCCTTATCTCAGAAAGGATGTGGATAAACTAGAAATGGTACAGAGGGCAACAAAAAGGGTACAAGGGCTCCATGAATTGCCATAGGAAAGCAGATTATGGCAAAGGGTGACACGATAGAGACATTCAAGTTCCTGAAGGGCATAAAGTGAGTCCCTACCCAGGAACTCTTTCTGATCAATAACTCCACAAGGATGAGAGGTCATGAAATGAAATTAAGGGGAGGGAGGTTTGGGGTAACATGCATAAGTTCTTCTTTACATAAAGGATGGTGGCTCCATGGAATAGTCCACCTGCAGAAGTCATTGACTCCAAAACAGTAGGGCAATTCAAATCTGCTTGGGATAGGCATAAGGGTCATGCCTGAAAATGGTCCCCTGGATCAGTGCACTTACCCAGTTACCAAAGACATAAATCAATCAATCAATCAACCAATAAATAAATACATAAATAAAGGGATTGTCTTTAAGAAATTCTAAGGGGGGGTACCACTCAGGGCAGACTAGATGGATCTTTGGTCCCCATCTGCTGTCATGTTTCTATGTAAATTTCCTTGTGCAAACCTTATTAATTCTTCTTGAAGAAGTCCAGTCCCAGTACTGAGTCCTGCAGCACCCCGTTGGTCACTCTCCCATCATTAGAGTGAGTGCTGTTAACCACCATCTTCTGTATCTCAGTAAACCAGTTTCTAACCCAATTCACCACATTGGATGCCACCCCTAGACTGTGTGACAGGGAGATCCTGCCACTCTTGAGGACCAATCTTTTCTTAAATTTGTTGCAACAGTTCTTCTATTTCTCAGCCTAATCTATCCTTTATAATTTTTAGTCCATAAGGTTGGCCACCTATGGGTACCCCCTCCCCTTTCTTGACTGAGCTATAGTGCCCTCTTTAATTTTTATTTTTCCTCTCAGGTCCTCGCACCAGGAGGTTATTGTGGTGACCTCTGAGCTGATGTAAAACATTAGACTGTGTTCCTCATTGCTGTATTTAGTATGCAATAGCACTACATCATAAAATACCTTGATGTATATGCCTTATGTGTATGAAACCCGTAAATACTGAAAAATGCCATGGCACTAGGTGTTTTTGATAAAGGTAAAAAGTTACTAGTGGACTGTATTATAAAAAATAAGTTACTAGGGTAGATATTTATTTAAAATTTGGTTTCCAGGAAAGGCACACTGAGCCAAGGCTCATATCCAGGTGCAACCTGGGTACAAGTGTACACTGAGTTATACAGAGGTACAAAAGTATTTAGGAATACAGGTGGTATGTACAAACATCAGAAGAAGAACAAACAGTATTACAGATTACAGGCATTTAGTACAACATCAGAAAATCAGTAAAGGCATTTAAACACTTTGCAATATGGTAGAAACAAGTCCTGGAGTTATACAATAGAGAGGCATGAATTCACTGTGGGACCTGCTGTACAGTGATGGCCCTAGTAGCCTCTGAGAGTTTGGCCCGAGTAGTGGTGGGCCCCATGGAGCATCTATGGCAGGGAGGTGGGGGGAGGAGCCTAAGGAGTTGTTTAATGGTTGAAAGGGAGGAGGCCTGATGAAGGTAATGTGGAAGATTGTTCCATAGCAGGGGGAGATTGTATGAAAAGGCAGCTTTGCAGGCAGTGTTGTGGGGGCACGACAGGTGGAAAGTGCGTGCTTCCCTGTGGCAGAGTGAGTAGTCTAGAGAATGTGCAGGCGAAAGGCAGGAAGTGAGATGGGGGGTAAGGAGCCTAGCCTATATTTAGCTATGAGGGAAACACTGTGGGCAGTTCTCCTGTGTGAGAGCGGGGCCAGGGAAAGGGTGGTATAAAGAAGGCAGTGATGAGTAAGTGGGGGGGAGGCAGTGGCAAAACAACAAAAAGAGTTGAGTAGAATGTCTAGCTTGCAAAGGGATGAGGTTATGGCCATTCCGTAGATGATGTCTGAATAGTCCAGCATGGCAGGATTGTTTTTCACATGAGTTCACTATGGGTGGATAGGGGAAGACTGGCTTTGTGGAGATAGAGAATGGCAAGCTTCGGTCAGAGTTTGGCACAGATGGCCTTGACCTCGACATGGGTGGAGAAGTTGAGGTGGCTGTCCAGCCAGACTCCCAGGTACTTGAAGGCAGGGACCAACTCAAGGAGAGAGTTGTCCAGAGTGGTGATTGCAGGAGGGGCAGGTAGGGAAGAAAGCTTTTGTCTGGAGCCAAAGACCGTGGTTACAGTTTTTTTAGCAGTGAGTGTAAGCTGGTTTCTCTGGAACCAGGACTGGACTCTGTTGAAGTAATTTTGAAGAGTTGAGTGGACACTGTCATGGGAGGGGCCTGAGGCATAATGATAATGTCATCAGCGTACAGGTGCACATTTGAGGAGAGACAGGCAAGGGGGAGATCATTTATGAAAAGGGAGACGAGGACAGGGCCAAGCATGGAGCCTTGGGGGACTCCTGAGAGGATGGGTGGGGGGGGAGAGGGTGTCTCCAATTTGTATGGACTGCTGTCTGTTCTGGAGATAACAGTGGAACCAGTTGATGGCAGGTTAGGCGAGGCCAAAAGAGCTAAGTTTGCAGAGCAGCAGGGGGTGGGAGACAGAGTCGAAGGCTTTTGCCAAGTCGATGAAAATGGCAGTGGTGGTTTGGCTGTTGTCCATGGCAGTGAGGATAGAGTCAGTAACTCTCAGAAGGGTAGTGATAGTGGAGTGGTGTTTTCTAAATCCTGACTGAAAGGGTGAGAGGGAGCTGTTGGAGGAGAGAAAAGTAGACAGTTTTGAGAGCATAAGGGATTCCTGGATTTTTGCGAGGGAGGGGAGAAGTGAGATGGGCCTGTAGTTACCTGGGAGGGATCACCACCTTTGAGCATAGGGAGAATCTTGGCTCTTTTCCAGGCCTTCAGAACTGTGGCTGTGACAAGTGAGAGGTTGAGCAAGTGAGTTAAGGGTGCATCTATGGCTGGGGCTGAGATGCGGAGCAGTCTGGGGTGCAAGATGTCAGGGCTGGATTTGTACTGGTTTAGGGAGGTGAGAGCATTGTAGACTTCCAGGGAAGTGAAGGGAGAAAAGTGGAAGCAAGAGGAAGTGAAAGAGGATGCATAATAGTTAGGTAGCGGGGGGGGAGTCGGGCAGGGCACAAGAAACAAAAAACGAGTTGAGCAGCTCTGCTACTGAGGCAGGATCAGAGACAGATTTGCTGTCAATGTTTAGGACAGGACAGGTCTTCTTTGGGGGTGGATTGGTGAGGGAGTTGATTACCTTCCAAAAGGACGCGGGGTCATTTTGGTTCTGTGTAAGTTGCACTTTGAAGTAGGAGCATTTGGATAGCCGAATGGCTTTTGTATAATTGTTTCTAAGGTGTTTGTAAGCTAGGAGGTCACAGGTGGCAAGGAAGGCTTTATATAGCCTTCAGGCCTTGTCCCTAGAATGGCACAGGGCAATGAGGTCGGATGTTATCCAGAGGTGGTGGTGCCATTTGGCTCTAGCTTTCCTGAGAGGAGCTTGGGTGTCCCAGATACTGTGTAGGATGTTGCAGAAGTGGGATAGGGTGAGGTCCACATTGTTGCGGAAAAGACTGGAGACCAGTCTGTTAATGTTAGGTCATGCTGTAGGGCCACCTCATTTAGGTGGTGTAGGGGGCAAGACAAGATGAATTTTGAAGGAGAGTGTGGAGAGTGGATTTTGTGGGTGCAATAAGTTATACAGCGGTCACTAAGGGCATCCGAGAGGATGCCTGAGGAGGTGATCCTGTGGGGATGGGTAGATAGAATCCAGTCCAGGAGAGAATAGCTTTGGGACCGGTGGTTTAGATGGGTAGGTTCTAGGATTAACTGGGAGAGATTTAGGGCCTCAATCTCCTTAGGGCAGTGGGTTTAGTGGAGGAGGAGAGCAAGTTGAGGTTGAATTCACCTAGTAAAATGAGTTCGCCATTAGAAGTACTTGAGGAAATAACCAAGATGGCCTTGACAAGGGAGTCAGGAGAGGATTTTGGCGGGGCGTGCAGAACCCCAATGTAGAAGTGGTGGACAATGGAAAGGATAGGTGAGCAACCATGGATTCATGGGAGGAAGTGCAGGCTTCCTTGAATATTATGGAGCATGTGATGGTGTGCTTGACATACAACGCTACGCCCCCTCCATGCTTCCTGCAGTCCTGGTGGAACAGGGTATAGCTAGGGATGTTGAGGGTGGGGTTGGAGATTTTGTGTGGATAGCCAGGATTCCGTGATGCAGAGTATGTCTGGTCAGTACTGGGTGGCCTAGATGGTGAGGGTGTCAAGTTTGGGAAGGAGGCTTCTGGCATTGAGGTGAAATATATGGAGGCCCTTGGAGAGGGAGTCAAGGGGCATGGTGGGTGGGGGTGTGGAGCTCGGTGAGGTTGGTGAGGGTGTTAAAGGTCTTGGGTTTGGATGTATGTCACCAGCCAGGAGTAGGAATAGGAGTGGTATGGTGAGAAGGGGGGTTGTTTTCATTTACCTGATCTGCTCCTGGAGGGTGGGTCACAGAGACTTAAGTACCAGAGAAGAGCCTCAAGATTTAGTAGGTTCAAGTGGAGCAGTGAAGGGTGTATGGAGTGGAAGTGGGAGTATAGGGGTGGGCCAGGCAGGGGTAAAGGAAAAAGTGGAGGATGGGAGGGTGTAAGGTGGGTGGTCGCTGGAGTGGGAAGCAGAATATGGGATAGGTATGGTAGTGGAAAATGGAATAAAAAGAAGAATGCACAGTGGAAGGGACTGGAGCATGGTGGATTTAGATAGGCAAGCAGTGGAAACTGTGCTAAAATGCAGTAGCAGCCACTAGTGGCAAAGCAGGATAGCTTGCTAATGGAAAACAAAGCTGATTGGTTCTGAACGTCATGTGTCTGCTACTATATAGATCAATGTTGACCAAGGGTGGGGGTGGGGGTGGTGGGGAGCCGACATGCAGCGTCGACGGGGACCTCCTCAGCCGAGCATGGAGAAAAGCCGATCGGGTCAACTGCTTACCTGTGGGACTGACTGCTGTGGGGGAGGGCTTCTTCCTTCAGCACTTATGACCCTCAGGGGCGTGATCTGTGGATGTGGAGGAGAAAAGAGGGAGAAATTAAATACCAGGTAGGTTTGGGGAGGGGCTGCAACACAATGGGGAGGGGTTCAAATGTCTGGGGGGCTGCAAAAAGATTGAGTGTCTCAGCAGGGCAGAGGAAAGTATGGAAATTACTTCCCAATCACTGTTTAGAGCTAAAATTAAGTACACAGCAAAAAGCTGCAGTGGTTCCAGAATTAGCAAAAAACAACACTCTGACTCTAAGGTTTGCTCTGCTTCAATACACGTACATGCAATTCAACTGGCTAGCACAGGGACAGTTACTATTATCTACTTTAGGTAGGTTAAGTATATTAAATCAATTCAAGAGAGCAGCTGGTATGAAGTTTAAGGCGCACAATCTTGTTTGAAAAAAAAAGGTGCCAGATGTCCTTTGTCCTCCTCAGCTTAGCACGGAGAGAAGCCGATCGGGTCAACTGCCTACCTGTGGGACTGACTGTTGAGGGGGAGGGCTTCTTCCTTCAGCCCTCATGACCCTCGGGGGGGCGCGATCTGTGGAGGTGGAGGAAAAAAGAGGGAGAAATTGAATACCAGGTAGGTTTGGGGAGGGGCTGCAACACAATGGGGAGGCGGTCAAATGTCTGGGGGGGCTGCAAAAAGATTGAGTGTCTCAGCAGGGCAGAGGAAAGTACGGAAATTACTTCCCAATCACTGTTTAGAGGTAAAATTAAGTACACGGCAAAAAGCTGCAGTGGTTCCAGAATTAGCAAAAAACAACACTCTGACTCTAAGGTTTGCTCCGCTTCAATACACGTACATGCAATTCAACTGGCTAGCACAGGGACAGTTACTATTATCTACTTTAGGTAGGCTAAGTATATTAAATAAATTCAAGAGAGCAACTGATATGAAGTTTAAGGCGCACAGTCTTGTTTAAAAAAAAAAAAGGCGCCAGATGTCCTTTGTCCTCCTCAGTCGAGCATGGAGAAAAGCCGATTGGGTCAACTGCCTACCTGTGGGACTGACTGCTGTGGGGGAGGGCTTCTTCCTTCAGCCTTCATGACCCTCATGGGGCGCGACCTGTGGGACTGACTGCTGTGGGGGAGGGCTTTTTTCTTCAGCCCTCACGACCCTCAGGGGCGTGATCTGTGGGACTGACTGCTGTAGGGGAGGACTTCTTCCTTCAGCCATCATGACCCTTGGGGGCGCGATCTGTGGGACTGACTGCTGTGAGGGAGAGCTTCTTCCTTCAGCCCTCATGACCCTCGGGGGTGCGATCTGTGGGACTGACTGCTGTGGGGGATATATCAGAAATCCCCTTGTGTTATTCAAATGCATGAAAATTACAGATTGTTTGAGAGGCCCTTTGGCACCATGCATTCCTGCTTTAAGCAGAACCAGCCTAAAACTTTCATGGTGATTTGCATATACAGTGAAGCCCACCAGGATGAAGCCTAACTCTGCAGAATTTTGCAGTCGAGTTACTGCAGCAAACAATGCAATTTCAATGGGAGTTAATCTCTTTTGTCAGTGTCCCTTGATTATAGCGACGGAATAATCACGAAGTGAATATTAGCGACTACATTATAGAGAGTGTTATAATCGCTACCCGTTCAGTTCAGTGAGCCAACATTTAAGCGACTTTCATTAATTGCGCATGTTAGAATGGCGAATTGGCAGGCAAAAAGAACAACACAATCAATTAGATTGAGGAAGCGATTTTTATTAAAACGGCACACACACTGTAGTTAGGATTCCCTTAAAATAGATTATGGAAGGCACACAAGCTAGCTACACCAATTCAAACTTTCAATTGGAAATTATAAGCTAAGCCTCGCAAATAATCGTACTTGCTTCTTGTCGAGTATTGTGACAAGATCTTTTCAATTCTGATATTCATGTCTTTATATTTCCTTTTTTGCAAGCAACCTCCTGCCCCAGACACCATCTGCTCAATCTTCAGCTCTGTTAGCTGTTGTTTTTCTCTGAAGCATTCTATCAGCTTCCAAATACTAGGATGGCAAGCACCGAGGCAGCAGTTAAAACCTTGGTGCCACCCTTCAACAGCATTATTGGTTCTCACAATACCCCTGCTGGTGAAATCAAAACAATTCCACTGCTCTGGTGGGAATACAGCTGCTCTTTTCCCAGCGTGACCCCTTGGTCTTCTGATCCATGTTGACTAGTAATAGTCAAGAAACGGTGTCAACATTTCCTCATGTTCTGTGAAAAATTCCCACTCCCTCATCTCATCGAAGCAGGCAACAACATTGCCTGTCGGTACAAAGGCCAAGGATAGTAGCATTCTCAGATGCAGTGCAAAATCAGGGTCTGCTGTATACTTCTCATGGATGTCAGGGTACTTCTGTATCTTTCTCCATATTGCTTGAGCAAAATGGAAGAAGCAGCCTCATACCTCTGTATTTGGAAATGCAGTACTGAATGATTTCCATGCAGATCTTTTGCAATCCATAATATCAGAGGCAGGTTTTAAATCAGGGCACAACTCTTGTAGCTGGCTATACACTTGTGTGTAAGAGCTGCTTTTCCTTGCACACATGAGCACAAATACTGCTGTGACTACAAATCCTGATCTAAGGCAATGACTTGTGTACAGCTGATCAAATAACAAGGGGCAGGACTTAAACATCCCATCAAGCATCCAGTCAGTACTGTCCTGTAGTAGTTTCAAATTGCTCTCGGTAGCAAAAATAACAAAATGGTCAGGTTCACTGCCACTGTCATATAACAAAAAAGGAGCTCCTGATTTTGTAGTTCTAAACTCTGGAAGGATAATCAACTCCCGAACAGTGGCAGGTATTGCAGGACAGCCTCTATTAACTTGTCTTTATCTCTGAACCGTCCATTTTATCAAAGGAACAGCAGGCAGATGACCAACTAACTATCAGCAGCACTGCTGGTGCACTGAACAACAAATTGAAATGTTGATTCCATGCTATTTCTTGCACACTCCCTGATCTGTGTTATTACTTTTCATGCCCCAACATCACCTGCATCTGGGACATGTGTATGGTCTTTAATTACAGCACAAACCTGGCTGCCCTTGGTGTGCAGTCGACCCAGGCACTGATACTACTTATGTGCATCAACACAACACCAATAGATTTTATCATTTGCTTCCTTGTCCTTACAATAGACATAGCCATTATATATTGCTAGAAGCCTACCTTTTTGGCTTTCAATCAGCTCGAACTTCATCATGCAATCCAATTACAATACCAGAACAGGAACCAGAACCCAGCAATCAGTGGTGATATTTAACTAACAGGGAAGGAGGAGCATCCACAATACAGGAAGTAGCGAAACTACAAGAATCAAAGGGAAAACATTGACTGAATAGAAAATACAATGATCGCTTATATTCACTATTAGCTATACTATGTGGTGCCATTATGTAGCGTTTCTATTTTGACACTCACTATAAATACGTTGCAACTATTTTCCATATTATTAAGCAGTCACTATTTTTACATGAAACCCTTTTGCATGTAGGAAACCTGTGACACTGCGCTTCATCCAGGCAGGCTTCACTGTACATCCCATGATGCTTTGCATTATGGGGTTTTGTGTGATGTTGTGGTTCTTAGAAACCTGACTATATTGCCAGTGCCCTTTGGGGTAACCCTTGCTTCAGTGCATCTGCACTGAGGTTCTTTATCTTTAGCTTGTCTGGGTTTTTTTCTTGCTTTGAGCTCCCCATCATTCAAACACACAAGACCAACATAGGGAATGAAATGATTTTCACTAAAGAGATAGAACAACAGATCAGTAGATCAGTGGGTTAGTAGATGCTGACCAAGTGCAGAGGCAGGACATGCATAGTCTGTAGCTGCAAACTGATGTATTGAAGAAGGGATATGCTATTGCTTAAGATTACCCCCTGTGTTTTAAAAAAAAACATCACACAGAGATTGTGTGTTGAACCTGAAGTTCTGTGTCTGGTCCATCTGTTATCCCACAACCCCTCCACAGACTGCTCAATATCTTCATCAATTTCCTAAGTGGCACAATGTCAAAGGCCTTGCTAAAGTCAAGATAGGTCCATCCACTGCCCCCGATTCATTTCCCAGGTCACCCAGTCAAACAAATGAATCAGGTTAATTCAGCATGACCTCTCCCAGTGAATCCATGCTGTCTTTGGTTCTGCAGCTCATTGGATTTAGGATACTTTACCAAGGAACCTTTCCTTGTAATGACCAAAATGCTTTAACTAAGGTAAGGAAAGTAACATAGCTGCTTAACTAAAGTTATCACTGAGTGTAGAAACATGTCAACGCATCTGTTTTACTTGCTTTTTACCACATATGAACATAACATTAATTCAATGAGTTGCAAGCACTTTATTATGGGTATGCAAGTGATATCATTTGTATAACATCATCTCTGCCATTCCATGAGAAACAAAGTTCTAAACAGTAGCTCATATGAAAGTAGTAAAAAGTAGCATATGAGGAACAAAAAGCATAAGATTTCAAGCAGGAATTAGGAGCTGCACAATAAAACCTTCTACCTTGCATTTTTCAGCTTTGTGATTGGACAAAGGAGGAGAAAGGCAGAGACTGGGTGGAATTAGGGAGGATAGTCAGTATTCTGGATCTTTGATAGGTGGAGGAGAAAAGCACCCCACAAAACCCTCTCACAGATCAGACTGATACCATTATGCTTGCATGCTTTGTAAGCAAACTAACTAAAAATAAATCAGGAGAGTCATATCTGTAATCTGTTCTTCACACTGGGTTGATACCTTTGACACAGCTTAAAAGTACCCAAACACCTGTAATGGGATTAAGTGGACCCATCTTAAAATGAGCATAAACTGACAAACTGAAATATTTTACAGTTTTACTGCAGAATCAATACCATAAGTAGTTTAAATGGTGTAACTACTAATGTGATAAAAAAAGTTTATGTTTCAACCAGGGTACCATCCATGATATAATTTTAAACAGGACACAAAGAAAATAAATTTGATTACTATCATAATTAAAAATATAAACCATAAAAACATTTTAAATATGGAAACTGAAAAACATATATGGATCATGGACAAGCTATTACTCAAAAAAAATTGCAATTGTATTATATTAGAATTTATATTTTCTTTAATTTAGTTCTCCAGTTTAATCTCTCCTGATGGTCAATTTTTTCAGACATCTGTACACGCTCACTAACTGCATGGGAAGACTTACCCAAAAAGCATGGAAAAACTATGGATGGAGTTAATCAGTGACAAATATTAGGGACAGAGCAAGGATAACATTATCATGGAGAAAGACGAGGGACAGAGCAGTGATGGAGTCATCATAGACCAAGGTCAGAGACAGAGCAGGGATGGAATCATCAGGGACAAAGATTTGGGACAGACCAGGGATGGAGCTATCATTTACAATGACCAAGAACAGAGCAGGGATGGAGCCATCATGGACAAAGATCAGGGGCAGAGCACGAATGGAGCTGCAATGGACAAAGATCAGGGACAGAGCAGAAACTGAGTCATCATGGACAAAGATCAGGGACAGAACATGGGTGGAGTTATCATGGAAATGATCAGGGACAGAGCAAGAATGGAGTTCCCATGGACAGAGATCAGGGACACAGCAGGGATGTGTTTGTAATGGACAAAGATCAGGGATAGAGCAGGGACAGAGTTAAAGACAAAGATCAGGGATAGAGCAGGAGTAGAGTTATCATGGATAAAGATCAGGGACATAGCAGGGATGGAGTTATCATGGACAAACATCAGGGACAGAGCATGGATGGAGTTATGGACAAAGATCAGCGATAGAACAGGGGTAGAGTTATCATGGACAAAGATCAGGAATAGAGCAGGGATGGTGTTATCACACACAAGGAGGGATAGAGCAGGGATGGAGTTATGAACAAAGTTCAGGGACAGAAAAGGTATGGAATTATTTTGTTTTTGTTTTGTTTATTTAAAATCTGGAAAAGTCCATAGGCCAATCATCCATTTACATGAGCAACAAGAACAATTAGCAAGAATAGAATAGAAAACAATAAACAGTATATAATACATCATTCAATAAATATAGTCCAAGGCTAGATATTCAAAGGGGTTGCACCAGCACAACCCCAGAACTGCTCCACAGGGCAATATTCAAAAGTGTGAATTGTGCAGCACAATCTCTAATGCGCTGCTGTGCAAAGATAATGTATGCGGCACATCTCCAGGGGGCGTGCCCATGCATATGTGGCACATCCCAATATTCAGCCCAGGATGTGTAGCGCATCTGCTGGCACAACCCCAAGATGTGCTTCATACATTGGCTCAAAGTTGAGCCCATAAAAAACAGCTCAAGTGCCCTCCACCCACAGGCGGCTGCTGTATTGCTGTGTGCAACACAGCAGCCATCAGCCGTGGCTGGCTATCCCCCCAGAACACTGTGCACAAGCACCCACAGATGTCCCTGGTAATCTAGTGGTTCCCCCTCCCTACCCCTACCTCTGATCACCATATTTTATTACAATTAATAGCCCTGGTGGTCCAGTGGTCCCCCGATCACTCGTAAAGCTGACACCGATATCCCTGGTAGGCTAATGGTATCCCCACCCTGCCGGTAACCCCAATTGCCCAAACAGTTCACTACAACAATTCCCTGGTGGTCTAGTGGCACCTCCTACCTCCACCCACACAGGGCCCCCAGCCCACCCAGCCCCCATCATTGACAGGCAGCAAACCCACCCATATATCTCCACAGCTGCCCACTGAATGACAGCTTACAGTAGCAGCTGCAACTATTGGCCCACACTGTGGACCAATGGGCTTGCAGAGCATATTGTAATCTTCATTCCATGGCAGAAGGTGAAATTTCACCTATGGAAGGTGAAATTTCGCCCACCTAGGCAAAATTCTGCCTAATGCAGAACATTTTGCGAATTACTCCATGTGGCGAATTTGGCCACTTCGCCGGCGGAAATGAAATTTGCTGCATCTCTAATATAGATATATACAGGTGGAACAGATTTCTTTTTATCACTCCAGCAGCACTACACTGGACTACGATCACTGGTACAATCATGTAAAACACCGGTTAGTAATATTTTTGAAGTGTCAGAAACCAGTATCCAGTCCAATACAGATGAAAAACCAGTCTTGTAATGTACCCAGGTAACAGCTTCAATTATCTGTGAAAGTCTAAGATCAATTAATATGTCTCTATACTTCTTTCCTGGAGCAGTTCACATTCAGGTCTCCCAGGATGACCAGCTCATGATCCGATGGGATAGTCCTCCTGTGAGCCCAAATCAGGTTTAGTCCATCTTTTTGTTTGCCTGGTGGGGCATAGATAACTACAAGGGATAGATATTTCTTATGACCCATTTTCAATGTTAATGGTAACATTTCACAGGAGGAGAAACTTGTAAGAATCTCATTCTGAATCACTGACAAGTGATTTTTGACATAAAACATACAACTACCCCCTCTATGGCCAACTCTATCACAACACAAAATGTTATAACCCTCCAAATGAATCATGGCATTTGGTATTTTATGTGATAGCTATGTTTCAGATAATGAAATAAGGTCAAAATGATATTAAGAAGTCCAGGCTGAGAAATTTAAATGTGCAAAGTTTAAGGACTGCTTAGGGAAAAGATCTGAAGGTGAGGGATTATAAAGGGTACCAGGATTAGGGTGGATTGAACCAGAGATTACTAATGACAGGATAATCAAATTTATCTTTAAAACTGCAGAGCATTGATCTAAGTTGTAGGAAATTACTCTGGAATGCCTACTGGGTTCCTTAAAAATTGAAAAAATATTATGAAGGGTTTGCCAAAATAAGAACTCCCTGAGGCAATTATTTATATAAAAAAGACTGGACACAACGGGCTCAATTCTCAAAGCCCTGAGAATGACACAATGCGCCTGCACCAAACATAAATGGCCCAAGTGGCACCTTGTGTCACAAACTGCCCCCTGAGCAATTCACAAAAGCAGTCTGAGTCAACTGCAGGATGCCTGCCCCGAACAGAGCTTGTACCACTCATGCACTCAATAATGGTCTGTGATCTGGCTCTAGAAGGCATGTGGCAGACGCAAGATGCCACATTCCCGTAAATGGGATTCTCTAATCTCCTCCAGGGGATGATTTTCTAAGTACACTTAGACTAGCCAGGGTTGATCTAAGGGTACTTAGAAGAATTTCCTCTGGTGGAGTTTTGCTAGTTGGCAGTGTGCCACATTCCTCTAACACACACACATACACACGCCCTGCCCCGATATGCCTGATTTAGTGGTTTGATTTATTCTTTTACCCTGGTGGTCTAGAAGTCCCTCCCCCACCCCATATGCCCATTGTGTGGATTTAATTATCTTTTACCCTAGTGGTCTAGCGGTCCATCCCCACCCCACCACCCTGGCATGTAAGCTACCTCTCACCTCACTCTCCAACCCATTCCCCAAACTAGCACTGGCACAGGCCTTCTTATACCACCTCAGTTGGTGCCGACTGAACTGTCACTGAGCGCTGTACTGCAATACAGTAGTGCTCATTGGTTGCAATTGAGTATGTACTGTATTATAGTACAGCACTCAGTGATAGTTCAGTTGATGTTGGCCGAGTCTGTGTGAGGAGGGCTGTCCAGTGCTGGCTTGGGGTATGGGTTGGGGTGGAGTGGGGTAGAGGGCACTAAATGTCAGGGTGGGAGGGAAGGGATCACTAGACCACCATAGTGAAAGAATAATTAAATCCACAAAATTGGGCATATCGGTGTGGGGGGGCACTGCTACACCCCCAGGGTATAAGAAATAATAAAACAGTAGCAATGGGCATATTGGGGTGGTGGGAGGGACCTACAGACTACCAGAGTGAAATAATTATTTAAACCACAGCAATCAGCATATCGGGGTGGGAGGAGGGACCACTAGACCACCAGGGTAATAGAATTATGACAGTTACATTAAAGAGCATATGGGTGCTGGGTGGTGTAGGTGGGGGGCCCTGCTGGACTAGTGCACAGCTGCCCCACAGCTTGCAGCAAGCCCTCCTGCTGCACCCTTTGTTTGGTGAATGGCCAGGATTGCCAAAAGACTAGGGACTTTGCTGTTGGGACCCTGCCACTTAGAGAATTGGCTGAAGGGTCCCTGGTGCACCGGGCTATGGTACAAGCTTCTATTTGCCTCAGGTTTCACCAATCAAAGCATTCTTTGAGAATTGAGCCCAACATTTTCTTATGTATAAAATGTCTGGAACAGAGCAGATTTTGCCTCATGAGCAAAGTATGTAAATGCACCTGGAAAGTTAGCAGTCAGTTGCTATTGTAATTCTGTTATTTGAAAAATTAGATTTAGTTAATGAATTTAGCCCAACCCATGCAATTAAATTCAGTGCAATCACAAGATAAAACATGCTTAAAATAACTTGAAGCAAAAACACAGGCCCCTTAAATTAGGCCAGAACTATCAAGAAAATCATAAAAACCACTGCAAATTATGTTCCAGCTCATATGCTCCTAATCATTGAACTGCCACTTTGGAGGGTCTGGATATTGTTCAAGTGGATGATACTATGCTGGGTCAATGATGGGGACTGCCAAAGGGATCAGAAAAATGTTAAAACTGAATCAAATGCAACTACTGCCACTAGATGAATTGGTTCAAACACAAAAAATATAAATTGACCTGAGAAAAGGGGGGTGTTATTGCTCAAGAGCGTTAATTATAAACCATAAACAACCAACAAGTGTGCACAATATGAATTAACCTGAGGGAAAAAGGGTGTACTATTGTTCAAAAAGTGCTAATCGTAAGCTATAAATAACCAGCACATGTGCACAATATACTGTAAACAGCTGAATAGTAGTCAAATATCAGTTCGTAAATAGTTTTTATGACAAGCAATGGGAATAATGTATGGTTCATCTGCAACAGCTTGTAGCCTACAGAGGGGTGCCATGGCGTGACCATTCAAACCTCAAGAGTGAAGCCTGAGAGGTTGTGGTCACCATGGCACCCTCAAGGGGGCTACATAAGCCTGTTGCAGATACAGAACCATACATTATCTTATATATTGCATGGTTTTGTATTTATATAAAAATCTTTTGAATTGGGAATCAACCTTGCGTATAACAGATCACAACCACACCCACCACCCAGTTACAAAGCACCAACTTTGTGCATAGCGGAGCACAACCCCCAATGTCCACATCAAAAAGGAAAAAAAAATACATAATTCTCTGTATAGCATCATTTCTTTACTTGGACAAGGCTGACAGTATCGACAGGAATGACATTTGTGCTGGTACAACATTAATTACACTGAACTAAAAAACTACTCAATTGTTTACCAAAAACAGCAAAAAAGACAAGTCTTTCAACTTATTCTGCAATGGTGGAAACATAACACCACATTGTGTCCACATGACAACCTCTGACCCTGCAGAAACAAAACAAAAGAGGAAAAAAAGTTCAGAAACAGGCATGGGGGAAACTGTATATAGAAAGTGTTTTGTATTACTAATCTGGCACTCACCTTATTCAGAATCTGAGCTACTCGTGTCATGGATAACGGCAACTCTTCTCCTCAGACTGCTATGGTACTTCACTATTTTTACATTGAATCCTTGTTGAAAAACACAATTAGAAAATGAGAAGTTAGGCATGTCACCATGCTGAGTTTTGGGGGGCTTAGGAGGTTGAAGTTCAGTGTCAGTGGAGAGACATTCAGGAGCAGACGATGTTGATGGTTGCATATTTGCTCCACTGAAAATTACACTATTTCAGTTTTGTTTCTCATTGGAAATGACACTGTATTTATTGATTGCAGTGCCCGGTGCCCAGAGACTTGCTACACCTCTGTGGGTGGCATATCACTATCGATCAGTCTCTGTATTGCAGTATTTTAAGTGGAGTGATTTGTTATCATTTTGACTTCTGGCAAATCAGCTTGTTTTTTGATAACATGCATCATACCTCTGATTTTATTCTCCCCCACAGCCATTGCTCAAAACCACTTAGACATTCTCTGTTTGTGAAATAGGTTGGGCACCAGATAAAATGGTGCAACAGGGTGCTGCATGTTTAATGGTCTCTCTGAGGCATATTTACTGAAGGCTGCTACTGGGCATCTCAGGGTTATCCTTGTTTGCATACATCCTGGGTTTTATGGCACAGCTGTTTCTTGGATTTTCACCTGTTCTTGTTTTAGTCTGTCGCTCATTGAACTGGATAAACTGTGTGCCATCTGTGTTTGTCAGGAACTGCTGGACCCCCCATATTAGTCCATACTGTTTAGCAGTATGGTGGGCAAGGTATATAAGTCATTGCAAAAAAACACCATGTTTAACAAGGTGGGGGCATTGTGGAGACCAAGTGTGCCTGTACTGTATAGCATGTCAATATCTAGCTGGGAGAGTGCTTCTGATCGATGGGCTTTGTTACCTATCCCCATTTTCTTTAGATAATTCTGCTTTGCTGCTAGTGTTGTTAAGGTTTCACAGAAGTAAGAAGTGTTTCTGTGAAATATTGAAAGCCTGTAACTTTCTTTTACTATGTAGTGGTCTATGTGATGCTTGGCCAGCTGGTTATGATTGTTCTATGAAATTTGTAATATAGAATGTGATATGTGAGTGGCTCACATGAGACATCCTATGCTATGGGTGCCCCCCCAGGTCAGTGAAGTGTCAAGTGACCTGAAATCAGGAGGTAATTAAAAGACTAGAGAGACTTAATTAAGGGTCTCCTGTTTCTGACTTAATTAGAACTGACCCAGCTACCAGGATATAGGGCTCATAAACTTTTATGATGTCTTAGAGGGAAAACATGTTCCCACCATGGTGCTAAAGTTATAAAAATCCTTTGATACCTTGGGAACAGGAACTACTCTAGATCAGAGAAAATGTTAATTAAGACTATCATAATTTGGGAAAATAGTTTTTGCAGAAGTCACAGTATTTAAAATACCTCCTGATAGGATATCCTGTTTTGTATATTGTTTATGTTCAACAAGAAAGAGCTAGATGACACACAAAAGGGGTGGGAGAGAGACACAGTTCAACTAATACTTGTACCTAATCTTTGTGGCATTTCTTTTTCAGCTCTTAGGAAACAAGTTCTAACTATAAGCACTATAGAGGTACTACATTAGATAGAAAAAGTCTGATTGTATTGTGGTAGGAGTTTGTGTTTATACTTTTCCTTGTTTTCTTTAAGTGATTGTATGCTTTTTGATATAGTGTTCTGTGTTTACATTTTATATATTTTTATCCATTTTAGCAAAAATATAATTTTGAAAAACTGCCTGGGTGTGTCTTCGAAGTTCTTTTTGCATGTGACATATAGAGGGTTAAGACTGACAAAAACTGTTCAGAGCTCATGGTGTTACTAAACTGGGAAAAGGTAAGAATATACCTAAGGTCTTTTATAGAGTTTTAAGAGTTCATTTTGGATACCTGGTTAGGTGCCCTTAGGTGAAAGATGTCTGGCATCTCCCAGAAGAGCAGATCATCTGATCCTGTACATTTGGGTATGCTAGCATAAGGGTGACAGTTTGAATCCCCCCCAGAACTTGAGACTAAAGGTGATTTGGACCCACAAGCAGACAGCAGGGTTACCCTGTCTGTTACCTGTTCACAATACTGCACTCAAAGGTTGGCACTGAGGGAGCAGAGGGCCTGACCTCCTGAGTGCATTTGTGACAGTCTATACTACCAATTATGCCACAAATTGTACTTGGCTTGTATTGTCCCCCATTTATGCACTCCACTTTGAAGATGAACTCTGCAACTAAGTTGTCTAGCTCTCTTACTGGTATTTTTGGTTATTTTATGGATTTCTCCGGCCACTGCTAGGAAACCTTTGAACACGTTCATGTCTACCTCCATGTTTTTTTAATGTATGGGCATTTTCTTGATCTTGGACAAACTTTTCTCTTGCTGTCAGCTCCTTTGAGAATACCACAGCTGCCATTGTCTCAGTATGTAGTGCTGTGTGAACTGTCAGATTGCCATTTGAATCACACAGTGCTACTGACTTCAGCTGTGGTTATCAGATGTCATCTCAAGACTGCATTCCTAACATTCCTTTGCTTTTGTGCTGCAGTAGATACATAGCTGATGCAGCACAACAGCAGAATGATGCATCATACACTATAACAATGTTATGCACATTATATTAATCAGAAATAGTGAACTAAAGCAATGATGTGAACTTAATGTCCAAACTCTGATAGAGCCCTTAAAAAAACTGCAGTTTCCTGTTCAGGTAATACGTTATTAACAAAGGAAATGTATACATACAGTGGAAACCTGTATTAGCAATACATGTATATGTTACCAGAGAAGAACAAACTCTGGTCAGAGCCACTATGGATTCCAATGCATTAACTTGATAAAGGTGTTTCAAGGGCTTAAATGTAAAGAAGAATTGCTATAGTCAGCTTTGTGGGTAAATTGCATTTTTGGTATAGTTAGATCATTTATTCGGTTGATCCTGTGTTTCCCATATGTTTAAAATGCAAGCAGTGAGTTCATCTTGTACTATGTGGGAAAAGAGAGGGAGCTCTGCACCAAGGTCTTCAAGTTATGGTAGAAGAAATGGTGCAGAGAGGAGAGGTATGGCTACAATGGGGACTGAGGGCCAACCTGGAAGGATAAGAGCCTATATCAAGGTGATGGCCAGCTTCAATTATTGAGGGAACCATAGTGCACAGTTAAAATGTTACTTCAATAGACATTTAAAGTAGCCAAGGGGTGATGGAAGAAATGAGGAGGAAGAAAGTCAGCCACCACAGGCCATGATAGAGAGTAGGGAGATCCCAAGCAGGGGGTTAGCAAAGGAGGAAGAAGGGAAAAGGAGTAGTCAAAGAAGAAAGGTGAGGAAGGAGGAACAATTGGAAAAAGGAGAAAGTGACAAGAAGAAAGCTGAAGGATATCAAAATGGTGCAAGGTCTACACCAAGAAGCTCCTTGAGAGGAAGCTAAAAGAGTTCAATATGTACACCCTGGAGGAGAGGTGGGAGAGTTGGGATATGATGGAGCCCTTTAAATACCTCACGGGGGTTAATAAGGTACAGAAGGGAGGTATGTTTCAGAGAAAAAGGCACTGTAGAATAAGGGGTCATGATATGAAGCTGGAGGGAGGTAGAGTCAGGAGAGATGTAAGGAAGTACTCCTTCACAGAAAGGATGGTGGATTTCTAGAACAGCCTTCCATGGGAGGCAGTGGGGGTGAAACCAGTGGTGGGTTTCAAAAATGCCTCAGATAGGCACCAAGGAACCCTGGGAGGGAGGAAGGAAGGAAGGGGATGGAAGAGAAAGTGCAGTAGATCAAGTCTGGTCTCCAGCAAAACTGTTCATAATAAAAAATGGGCAGACTAAAGCCAGAGCTCTCACAGGCATGCCTAATGAGGTGTGCCCTCTCACCTCCATAATAGGTGACCCAGAGTTTGCTCTGGTATCAATGGACCCAGTGTTCCATAGATGGAACCAAAGGAAACTAATAAATTATAGATCTCTGGTCCAGAACAGAAACTTAATTACATTTGGGGAGCTCAGGACAAAATTTGGTCTCCCAAGCCAAGACCTCCATGAGTTTCTTCAAGTCAGACACTATATGCTAGCGAAGCAAACAATTTCTAAAATAGACAGGGACTTGACCACACTGGAGAACTGCCTATACTGGGCTGCAAATATTTGGGACCCCTAGGGCAAAGAGTCAGGGGCATACAAATCCTTACTAAGCCCAGATGACAAGCCACTTGAAGACCACCAAGGATAATGGGAAAAAGAGGCAATGGTGGGAATACCTAGTGAGAGCTGGAAGAGAGCATGGGAAAGAAGCTGGAGAGTTATAGCTTCTTCTGGGTGGAGAGAATTTAAATGGAAGTGTACGACAAGGTTCTTCCATACACCTTCAATCACTAGACTCTTTGCTGTGGGGAACTCAGCCTTATGTTGGATGGGATGCAGCCAGGTGGGAACTCACCACCACATATTCTTGGCATGTCCATGTGTGAGGAACTACTGGGGTAATATACAGGCAGAGGTATATAAGCTATGTGGAGTCCAGATTCCAAGTGATTCTCACTACCTGGTATTGGGCCGGAAGGTAACAGAAGTGAGGGACCCCAAGCCTCAAAGACTCCTTTGAATTCTATGCCTAGCAACCCTGAAGGAGATTATAGAAAACTGGCTTAGGACCATTCCCCCAGAGTTTGAGTCCTGGACCTGAATGGAACATCTCACAGAAAAACTTAGGCTCCAGACCAACAAGCATAGGGATACGTGGCACAGTTGGTTCACTACTTGGGGGCAAGCACTGGGAGTACATGGGCAAGGTGCTAGCACAGAGAGACTGGAGGAACCTACATAAGGGGAACTAAGGGCATTGGACAGCAACCAGAGAGAGGCTGTGAGGTCAAGAAAAAAGACAGAAAGGGTTGAGGGTAAAGGTGAAAGAGTGAAGTGACAGGAGATGGTGGCCCCCAAGGCTTGGTGAAAACCCTCTTCCTTTTCCCTTTGGGAAAAGCACACTGATGGAAGGAATTGGAGCTAATGGGCAGTCCATGGCATTAGAACTTGTGCTTCATAGATTCATAGAGTCATAGATTTGTACAAGTTCAAAAGGCGTTAGCCCATAAAGAACTCTCCACCATCGTGTCAACAGTGGAAGGTATATTTCCTGTCCCCCATATATGAGTCCAATCTTTCTTTAAATTGCTCTATATTTTTTCTCATAACAGTGTTCTCTGGGAGTGAATTCCATATGGGTGGCACCCTCTGAGTAAAAAATCTGTTACGTTGTACGGTTTTACATAAAAAAGTTTTATGCTTGTAATTATGAGATCTGGTATTATTTGTAATGACATTTCTTACTAAACCATTTGTATTTAGTGTGTATTCATTTTGGAATGCCTTAAAGATATAAATCAGATTGCCTCTTAGAGCTATATATTCTAAAGAAAACAGTTGAAGTGATTTAAGTCTTGTTTTGTAATGTAGAGATGATATAGTCTGTATTCTTTTAGTTACTTTGCGTTGGACTCTTTCTATTGTACTTTGGGACCCTTTAGATGTTGGTGCAGAAAAAGAGGCACAGAAATCCAGGTGTGGATGCACAAGACTAGTATACAGTGGAAGAATTATATCAGAATTTCTACTTTTGATATGTTTGAAAATATTACCTAGGATGGAATGACATTTCTTGACTACTTTATTTGTGTGTGTGTTGAATTTTAAGTTATCTGATATTGTTATGCCCAGGTCTCTTTCTTCTGATATAACAAGTAACTCTAAATTATTCATTGAATACGTAGCTTTTATATTGTTTCTCCCCATGTGCATTACCTTGCACTTTGAAACATTAAACTTCATGTTATTATGGGCTGCCCAGGCATGTAGATTATTTAAATTATTTTGCGTAGTTATTACTATGCTATCCAATTTGCAGTTATCTGCATATTTATTAATCCATATCCCATCTGACAACTGCATACTGGACACTACAATATTTAACAAAAGGGGTCCCAAAATGGATCCCTGAGGAACTCCACTAGTAACAGGGATCCATTCAGACTTGTGTCCTTTACTAACCACTCGCTGTTGCATTTATCCAGCCATGATGTGATCCACTTTATTAGTTTTAAATCTAGATTCATTTTAAATAACTGTTCTATCAGGGTTTTGTGGGACATCGTGTCAAATGCTTTTTTCGAAATCCAAAAATACAGCATCTACAGACAGACCACTATCAAGGGCAGCACTAATGGGTTTGAAAAAGTTAATCACATTTGTAAGACATGATCTACCTGCTGTGAAACCATGCTGAGTGATATCTGTATATCCTGACCTAGTAATATGGTTTACAATTGTATGATGTAATAATTTTTCCATTATTTTACTCAAAATAGATGTTAAGCTAATAGGTCTATAGTTACATGGGTGTTGTTTACTACCTCCCTTAAAAATTAGGGTAACATTTGTTTCTCTCCAAGCTTGCAACACTTTTCCTTCTTTCAAGGATATATTAAATAGTAAACTAAGAGGGCCTGATAATTCTTTCACGAGTTCCTGAGTGCTGTGTGGAATTTTCAAATTCTGGTAGAATGAAATTCTGCAGAATTTTCAAAATTTCACCAAAATTCTGCAAAATTTTGCCAGAAATGAAATGGTGGGATTCCACGACAGAAAATAGTTGCAGAATGATTTTCCATGGAAAAATGTTATTTTGCGGAATATTATTCCATGACTCTCAATATTTTCTGTGGAAATTGTTGCAGACTAATTTTCCACAGAAAAATACTGTTCCATGGACTATATTATTCAACACATCACAGTAGACGGAATTCTACAGAAGAACCAGCAAAATTCCAGTGGAAATTCTGCCTGAAGAATGATTGTTCCACGCTAATTCTGCTGGTGCAGTTCTGCATTTTGCACAGCACTAATTAGAACAGGGGGTGAGTGACTTAGGCAGAACAAATAAATGAAGGAGAAGATCAAGACCATATACCAGTGTTTAGTTTATTTTTTTCATAGGGTTATAGTAATAGTTAGTTCATACTCAGGTTGGAACTGACCATATGGCCAGTTTGGTATGTGGGTAGGCTGTGGTTGGCTAGACAGCACTTGTTAACATTAAGGGTGATGGGGAAGGGTGCAACTCATACCAAGACAGCATTCTGAACCAGCTGCAGATGGTGGAAGTTGCTCAAAGAAAGCCCAAGGTACAGGACATTGCAGTAGTCCAGCCTTGACATGACAGAGGCATGCACCAGGATGCGCAGGTCCTCAGTTGGTATCAGGGCCCAGCAATGTTCCTCAGATGGTAGAAACTGCTTTTAATGATGTCTGACACTTGTGCATCAAGCGTCAAACCATCATCGAGGACCATGCCCAGATCCTTAACCTGAACAGAGGGTGACAGGGGAAATCCCCAAATACTAGACCAGGGGAATCTTCAGATCCCCTCCCCGTCACCTCGATGGCCTGGATCCACCACCAGTACCTCCATCTTCTCTGGGTTGAGTCATAGCCAGTTTTGAGTCATCCAGTTCTGGATCTTCTCCAAGCAGACATTAAACACTGAGGCTGACATCTGGTTTCCAGGTGCACAGGACAGGTACAACTGGGTATCATCAGCGTAACAATGAAAACCCTTCCAATACTGCCTGATAATGTCTCCCAATGGCAGCATGTACACTGTGAGCAACAAGGACAACAGGACTGAATCGTGTTAAACTCCACAGTGTAGAGGCATCAGGTTAGATGAGGATTACCTCATCATCATCACCCTTTGCACTCTATCTGTGAGGAAGGACCTAAACCAATTGATTACATTTCTGGTTAGTCCACATCCATTCTGTAGTCAGTCCAGCAGCACCTCATGGTCCACGGTGTCAAACACCACTGAGAGATCCAGGAAAACTAAGATGGTATGCTCTCCACTATTTCTCACCATTAGGAGATCATTTAGCACCTTCACTAGGGCAGTCTTCGTGCTGTGCCTGGATGTAAACCCAGACTGAAAATAGTCATAAGTGGTGGAGGAAGCAAGCTGTGTCTTGAGCTGGATGGTGACAACTTTCTCTAAAACCTTCACTAAAAATGGGACATCTGAGACCGGTCTGTAGTTGCTGAGACACTCCGGGTCCATTGATGGTTTCTTCAGTAGGGGTCTAACTAAGTTCCTATTTCAGTGCTTTAGGAAAGACCTCACTCTCAAGGGAACTCTGGACAATCTCAGCAACCACAGATACTATCAGGTCCATGCATCCAACCAAAAGTCAAGTTGGGCCTGGATCAAGATCACAATATGTTGGTCACAGCCTCAAGACTATGTCAGCCACCTCACCCACACCAACTGGATCAAACTCATCCCATACAAGAGGGGTGTCTTGGCACATCCCAGGTTGAACCCCACAAGTCTTTTGAGTGATACTGGAAGAGATCTTGGTCCTGTAAGAGGACACTTTGTCGGCGAAGAACAGAGCAAACTCTTCACACCTTGTGCTTCAACTTGCACCTCCTGCCCAGAGAGACTGGATGTAATAGCCCTCTCCCCCATGCAGAAGAGCTGAGCTGGTCTGTCCCTTGCTGCAGCAATCTTTCTTGACAAAAATCTGCCTTGTTTTGGGAGATTGCCCCCGATAGTCACCATAATGTGCCTTCAAGGCCAATTTGTCCTCCATCAGTCCAGATCTACTCCAGCACCACCCCAATCTCTGACCCTTTATCTTTAACTCCCTGAGCTCCCCATCAAATCAAGGGGGCCTCTGGTGAATTGATAAAAGTCAGACATGGACAGGTGTGATTGAGTCAATGGCCACACCAATGGCCTTATTATAGGCCACCACTGCCTCCTCTGACCCAGTCACACACACAGTCTTCATACTCGATAGGTCCAGTACTGCCTGTAGTCCTGCTGGGGACAATCCCCATAATGGGTGGTACCGACCATCTCCACAGAGGATGGACCCTCAGGGGGTCCCCAGATGTGAACCTCATGGTGCTATAATCTGACCAAATGACCAGATCAGTCTTGAGGTCATTGACCCCAAGACCCAGAGTGAACACCAGGTCCAATGTGTGACTATGATAGTGGGTTGCTGAGGTGACAACTTGCGACAGGCCCAGAGCTTCCATACTCTGCAGGAAGTCACATCCAAAGGACAAGAGTCCGTCATTGACTCAGGCATTGAAATCCCCCAGAATTAACCATCTGGGGGATTCCAACACTAGGCCAGCAATGAAATCTCAGACCTTCCACAGGAATTCCTTCTTCCCACCCAGTGGGCAGTAAATCAGAAGGATCCTGTAGTCTGTGCGAGGACTACCTCACACAGCAACACTCTCAAATGACCCAGTAGAACCCACTGGTAGCACCGTGAGACCCAGGCTGGTTCTAAAACAAATGGCCACTGCTCACATCTGCAATCCTTCCTCAGGGTATGAATCACAGAGTACCAGGCTGCCACTGCTGCCTCCAAAATGGGAGCAGCATTTCTGTCCAGTCAGGTCTCTTTGATACAATCCAGGTCTACTGAGGAAACCAAGTCTGCTATTACTACAGTCTTGTTCCTCATTGACCTGGCATTGCAAAGTACAGCCCAGGTAGGATGAGGGGAGACTGCTGGATCAACCACCTGCCCACTATCAGAGGTGGAGCCCTTATGTATGGGAATCAGATAAGAAGGACCCCACTCCAATTCCCATTTTGCCCAAGGGCACCCCCTGGGCCTCACTACCAGTATTGACTCCCCAACAGCCACTTGCATGACCCCCTAGCTCAGCCCCCCATGAGCAATCCTTAAGGCCCTTCATCTCCTGTATGTTTCTGCAGAAAATGAGGGGGAGCTTGAAGTAGTAAAGGTTGCAGAGGTGGGATGCCGAGTAACTGCACCTTATGAACTTATATCCCCAGCACATCCTGACTGTTAATTACAACTGTGCACTTGTAACATGGCTGTAGTTCTGTTCAGCCAGTTAACTTTTGGTTTACTTATGCATGCCTCTTACAAGACAGTACTGTATGTATTAATGCCAGTGCACAATATCACCCTCAGGACAGGTTGTGGAGTGCATTTGAATAGATGTAAAAATTTGTAACACTGCATTGTATGTCAAGTAAGAATGGTGTCTCTGATTGCGAGCACTTGTCCCTGATTTTACTAGGCAGTGTCCCTCATTTTGGTCCTGGCAGGGTGAAATGGCTCTCTCCCTCTCTCTCTCTCCCATCACCCGAGCATCAGACCCCCTCCTCTCATGTCCCCATGACTTACCCTTCATAGCAGGGTGGTGGGGACTGGCAGCAGATGGGGAAAGAGAAAGGAGCAAGACATTAGACTAAGGGCAATTGAAGGTGGGAGATATATGTGCTTAAAATAACAAGGAAATAGAGCATTTGGAGGCAGCAGAGTGAATTGTATGGGGAAGACAGTTCCAGATTTTAGGAAAGTGGTAAGAGAAGGCATTCTGTCCCGTAAGGGATTTACAAAACAGGAGCATTAGGGAGCAGTAGCTTGAGTTACGGAGAGAGTAAGAGGAAGGAGGCATATGGGACAGAAGAGAAGTGAGATAAGGGGAAGGGAGGACAGACAGAATTTAGAGATGAAGGAGGCACAGTGGGTTAGGTGGTGATATACCAAGGAGGAGAGGGAGAGATCAGAGTGCAGAGAACGGTGAGTATGAAAAGGACAGGATGAGGCAAACTGGCAGAAGGAGTGAAAGAGGGGATCCACTCTGGCCAAAGCGGAATTGGTTGTAGCACCATAAACTATGTCACCATAATCAAATTTGACACTAGCAAAGAAAACAAATTTTCTAATTGCACTGTTGCAGACAGTTAAACTGCTTCAAAGAAATTGTATAAATATCTTGCCTTTGTGCTTACTCAGTCTTGGAGACACTATCTTTCACATCATTTAAATCAGGCATGAAGAGAATGACTAATAAGCTGAAACTACTAACCATGTTATAACCCAAGTCCTGTTATGCACAAATTAAGATTGAAATACATGTACAGTTACAGTGACCAATATTTCCCATCAAAACTTAAAAACACTGTCAGAGTGAAGGAAAAATGCTTCTTACCAACCACTCCATAATAGCATAGTTACAGATGACTGCCTTGTTTTTATCTCTTGCAGATCTCTTGCAGTGACAACAACCCTTCATTCTGTGTTGATCTGAATGAAATGTAAACCTCATTCCTAACTGGGAAACACTGACTAACAGAGAAAAAAATAGTGTGGCAAACAGATTGCTTAGTGGAGGGATTGCTATAAAACTCCAATTTTATGAAGTCCATTAGGAATTTGCTGAGATCCAGTTTTCTATGTGATAGTAAAATGTCTGAAGAGCTTCACCCTGTAGCCATAAATAATTGATAGCAGACTCCCTGGACCACAGCCTTCTGCAGTTGACTTGTACCAGTGACTCACATCATTCCTGCATGAGCCACTCATGCATGCAGCTACTAGCATGGCTGCACTTAAAATAGTAACAGTCTCCACCCCTCAGTGACACACCTGCACCACCTCCATTGCCAGTAGTGCCTACACTAACCAGAACCTGGTTGGAACAGATCTATGGTAGCAACTGGTGGGCAGGCAGGTCTTCCAGTCTCAGTTCAGGTGCAGGTGCTAATTATAATATGATACTCTCCACAGAGAACTGATCATGCAGCAGGTGATATCTGTTGCTGGTCTGTCTGGACAAGCACAACTATACTTAAAAAAGTAACAATCCCTGACCCACAGTGACATGCCTCCACTGCCTAGTAGCACCCCACTTACTAGGATATTTTGGGATCAGAACTAAGGTAGCAACTAGCGGGCAGCCAGGTCTCCAAGTCTCATTTCAGGTACAGGTGCTGATAATACTGTGCTACTCTCCACAGAGGACTGCTAATGCAGCAGGTGTTGCCTTTTGCTAGTCTGGCTGGCCCCATGTGGCTGTACTTATAACGGTAACAGTATTCACCGCACTGCCTCCACCACGTGGTAGCCCCCTTCCCCAACTTACTGTGAGATGGTAGGATCAGAACTATGGTAGCAACTTGTGGGCAGGCAGGTTTCCCAGCCTTAGTTTAATGGACAGCTCCCATAGACAAAATCAGGGACAGAGCAGGGATAGTGTTATCATGAACAAAGATCAGGAACAGAGTATGGATGGAGTTACCAGGGACAAAGATTAAGGACAGAGCAGGGATGGAGTTACCATTGACAAAGACCAGGGGCAGAGCAAGAATTTTATTTTTTATTTATTTTAGTTTTTGTTGACCGGGTAAGTGCACTAGACAAATTCTGCCTATTTTCAGGCGCAACCTGGGGATACAGAAGAATATCAACTGATCTTGAACCAGATTATGCTGTTGGTAGGATTTTAATGAATGGGGGGAAATTTGGCCAGGGCACCAGGGAAATTCCCCTACTCGCAGGTAGGGGGAGTTGCTGTCTGTGAATGGATGGCCACTAAGCCCTAGATGTCAAAGGAGGAGGACATGAGGGAGGTAGGGGAGAGGATCTCCTCCCCAGCCTCGAGAATACTAGAGACCTAAAAAGAAGAAGAAGTAAATTACTCGCCAATGATGTCCGGAATTGAGGGCTCATCCTGTACAATGCACGGAACCAACATGACTGGAGGTTTATGTTGTGAACAGGCAAGTAAATGGGCTAAAAATTCTGATCCGGAATTGGGAGAAAAAGATGGTGTACATAAACAGCTGCTGGAAGTAGAGTTGGAAAGTGAAGAACTCAGTGGGAGTATTGGAGTGTTCGAGGAGGTCCAACTACCCAGATGTAATATGGAGAATGCCGACAAACTGACTATGCCACAATCCAGGGAAAGAAAGCAGAATGGAGACAATCTGCAATTAGTGAAACCACTGAGAGGGAGAGTAGGTAAATCATTGGTGATGGTGCACAAACTAAGTAAAAATACGGAGAAAGGCATGGGACTGGAAGAGCAAGGCTAACATAGAAACATAGAAGTTAATGGCAGATAAGGACCGCAAGGCCCATCCACAGTCTGCCCATTTCTTTTTCTACCTTATAAATATGCCATCGGCCTTTGCTCTATTTATGGAGCACCGGAAGAAGTTTTGCAAGCTTCGGGCTGGATACCTACAGAAAGCGGATGTTCTCCAGACCCATCCAATGAGACAGTGTGTGAGTGTAACGACATGGTGGTTACTAAGACTGGGAGGATAGTACAAAAAGAACCTGTGAAGGACGCGGTACAGGTACAGAGAATTGCAGTGGTGAACTCAGAGGTGCTTAATGAGACAGCTGACAATGGGAATGCAGAGGATTATATAGGAGAAGAGAAGACTACAACAGGATTTGAAACTAAACAGGGAATTAGTAAAACAAATGACAGTAGGGTGGAAGGGGGACAAGGAAAGCCTGTATTACAGGAGGATGGAGAAATGCTTGCAGTGGGTCTAGGACTTGGCAATTTACAGGATCCTACTAAGAAAAAAATGTTTAAACCGGTGCTGAGAATGGCTGATCTGTTTAAATCTGCTACCAGTGAGCCTGAACCAAGATGAAATGTGATGCTGATTTATAAAGGGAGGTTACAGGACCCATCAGACAGAGTATATGTTGGGAGACGATTGCTAAAAGATTCCTTGAAATTTTATGCATCTGAAGTGTTTGCGTTGATTCACACAGATGACTACAATTATGATATCAGTTTCAAAACTGTAGAGGCATTGGACAGGTTTTGGGTTAAATATAATGCTATTAAGGACTCTCCATTATGGACCCCATTTCTTGCAATCCTGATTACCAAACCCGCAGTGAGAGTGATTACAGTGTTGTTTAAAAATGAAGGGGTGGAAGTGGCAGACATTTTATTTTGGCTGAAAAAAAGATGCAAAGTGTTAGAGCATCCAGTACCTGTAATAGATTCTGAACAATTTTGGACTGGGGGCTGGAAAATCAAGTGTAAGTTGTTTATGACCAACAGTGGGATTGGTCATTTGCCAGGCTGTTTCTACTTGGGGAGAGACAGGGGTTCATTGTTCTACCTGGGTCAGCCCAGATCCTGCCATAAGTGTAGCTCTAGATTGCATCTTAGCAATGCTTGTGACACACCTAAATGTACCCATTGTTTGGAGACGGGGCACCTTGCAGCTAACTGTAAAAATTTGTTTAGGTGTAATCTCTGTGAAGAAAGGGGTCACTCGTACATTAAATGATCATGGGTCTCTCATAATTCAGCAGACAGTCATTCGCATGAAGCTTTGATAACACAGGCCCAGAAAATATTATGTGCTCATGCCTCTGAATTTTTTAGGGCAAAGGGGAATCTTATGAAAGAAACAGACATGCAAGCAGGAGTAGAAATGCAGAAAGCAGGACAAGAACAAGAAGGTAGGCCTCAGGTTGTAGAGAGGAATGAAGGGGAAAAGGACCGAGACATACTGACAGTCATGGATCTAACTACAGAAGGGGTGCAGAAGGAACACACAAGGGAAGAGGTTCAGGAAGAGGGTATACAAACATTGGATATGGAAGTAGAGGCTGAGGTGGTGAATGTGTTACCAGGGACAAGTGGAAGAGAACTTGATCTAGGACATTTGGCTATGCCCCCCTGTTTCTGAGTTGGATAAACCTTTCCAAACAGTGTCATACAAAAGAGATTGAGAGAGAAGAATGGGATTCCAGGACCTAAGGGGAAAGAAAGGAATATAGTGTCAAGAAAGAAAGTGTTACAATTGAATAAATATACTTTATTACTTCAGGATAAAAGACTAGAGGGTACAGTGGAAGACAATGAGGATTCAGGGTCAGATTATTCCTCAGTTGCCTCCTCCAAAGGAACATTTTCAGAGATAGAGGAAGTGGGCAATGGGAGAAGGAAATGGGCTACCAGATCAAAACGTTAAAGACATGAGGATTCTTTCTTTTTTTCATATCTCATGGGTGCCTTCCGTATATTAACTTTAAATGTGAATAGCATTAAGAATGGGATACAGAGAGACTTGTTTATGCATGAATTAAAGCTGTTACAGACAGATATTATATTTTGCAAGATACTAGAATCAAATCTTTTCAAGACATAGCACAATGCAATGCAAACTGGGGACAGGGAGTTACATTCTGGTCCCAAGGTCAGGACAGATGTGATGGATTATACATCTTGTTCTCAAATTCAGATTTAAAAGTCTCTAGATTGGTAGACTTGGTAGAGTTTGGGTTTTAGATGTTTCCTATAAAATTCAGAGGTTGCAATTGATTAATATATACTCCACAGGGAAAGGCACTGAGGGTGGAATTATTTAAAAAAATTCAGCCCTTCTTATGTACAGCATGAATGATAATATGGGAAGGGGATTTTAACTGTAGTATACAAAGGGAGGATGGGGTTTACAGACAAACAAAATGTTTTGTGATTCCAATACTTTAAAAGATATTGTAACAACTGCACATCTCAAAGATGTGTATAGAATTTTTCATGATGCTGGAGGATTTACTTTTAGAAAGGGGACACAAAAAACAAGAATTGATTACTTTTGGGTTTCAACTTTAATGGAGGTCAAAAGGCCAGGGATTATGAATCTGGCCTTTTCAGACCACTCTGCTGTATATATTGATTGCCACGGGGATGAGAGACATATTCCTGAGAAATCTCCATGGAAATGAAATGTATCATTATTAGAGCAAGAGGAAGTGGTTACAGAATGTAAGAAGCAATGGGAAGTGAGAAATTCGGTAAAGTGTATGTATGATTTTTTGACAGATTGGTGGAAGGACTCGAAGAAGGAAATGAAACATTTTTTTCAAAAGTTAGCAGAGAGAAGGAGCAGAGATAACTATTTCAGATACTTACAGTGTAGAAAGCAGTTGCATAGATTAAATCTCATTAACTGACACAACAGGACATGATTTTAGTTTACAGATACAGACAGTTAAAAAGGAGATGTATAAATTTCAGTATGGCAGGGCTAAAACCTTACAGTAGGAATTATGGTTTGGCACTGTTAGTAAAAAGCAAACATTCAACCCATTTAAAGATAGTCAAGATATTTGTAAGAAGAAAATAATGGAGGAATTAAAGGATGGAGAAGGGACACTTGTTGGAGGGAGGACGATTCAGAGGAAACATGAGACAGAATTTCTTCACAGAACGGGTGGTGGACAAGTGGAACACCCTGCCAGAGGAAGTGGTGGGGGCTGAAACAATCACGGGATTTAAGAATGCATGGGATAGACATAAAGGAATTCTAGAGGGCAGGGGTAAGGGGAAACAGACTTCTAGGAAAACAAACTGAACTTACAAGCTCAAATGGGCAGACTAGGTGGGCCATAGGCCCTTATCTGCCGACAGTGTCTATGTATCTATGTAATGCACACAGATAAAATTTCCATATTAAGAATTATGAATGACTATGTGAAGGATACTTTTGTTAAAGAACCTGAGACATGTAATAAAGAGGATTATATAGGGAGACTTGAGAAGGAAAAGGTTTCAAAGGATCAGGAATCGCAAATGGTGGCCTTAGTAACAGAGGACGAAGTGAAAGTTTTAATAAAATTGGCTAGGAATAATAGTACTCCTGGACCAGATGGAATTTCTGCAGAGTTTTATAAAGATTTTTGTGACATTTTGGCTCATGTATTGAAAGATTTGTTTAATGAATTGTTACACTCACCCGACATTCCGGGTTGGTTAGTGTAAGCTGATCTAATATTTTTGTTTAAAAAGGGAGATAGGGTACAGTTGCAAAATTGGAGACCCATTTGTTTGTTAAATGCAGACATCAAAATTTTGAGTAAGATTTTGTCAAATAGATTAGCTAGGAGTGCAAAAACCTTGATTAGTAAAGCACAAGGGTGTGCTATACCCCAGAGAGGAATACAGGATAACCTAATACAATTGAGGGAATTGTTTTATAGAGGCTATAAGAGAAGCACTGCTGGTTTGGTTATAAACCTAGATCAGAGTCAAGCATTTGACTTTTTTTCTCAGGAGTATTTATTTTTGGTTCTAGAGCAATATGGGGTACCACCTGTATATCTTTCTTGGATTAAGAAATTATACAGAGAAGCCACGGTGGTGCCAAGGGTGACTGGATGGAAAGGGGATACAATAAAATTTAAGCGAGGAGTGAAACAGGGGTGTTCTATGAGCCCCTTGTTGTATGTATTTGGTATTGATCCTTTATTACAAAAGATTTGTAATGATTCTTGGATAAAGGGGGTATGTCTTGTTGAATCTCTCCCATCATTGAAAGTGTTGGCTTATGCTGAAGATGTGGTCATTATTGTACAATAATCTACAGAGGAAAGTACAATAGTGAAGCAGCTTAAGAAATTTTCTGACGCCTCAGGATCCAGTATTAATAAAGAGAAGAGTTTAGGATACAAGCTAGGTGGAAGTAATCAAGAAAAGGAACAGTATGTAGGAATACAGTTAACTACTGACCCTATCAAAATACTAGGGATTCAGTTTGGGAATGGAAACACAGCTGGGCTAAATTGGGAATAGAAATTAAAAAAAGCAGAAGGGATTTTGGCAAGATGGGTACATGGTTCACTTTCCAAGCAAAAAAGAATTATGTTGATAATATGATTGTGCCAATTTTCTTGTATGTAAGTCATATCTACCCTCCACCAAGGACAATATACACTAGATTATATAGTCTTTTTTTAGGGCTTTGTGGGGAAGTAGGTTGAACCCCGTTAAGAGGAATGTAATATATAGAGGAATAAAAGACAGCGGTATTGGTATGATACACCCAATAGCATTTTATTTCAGTATGTTTCTTTACTACAATGTGATGGAAATGAGTAGAAAACAGAATAAGGACTGGCACGGCTTGCTGGATGAATGGATTGGGCCTAGTATACGGGCTTGGGAACAGAAGAAAAGTAGACTGTTAACTAAGATTGAGGTAGTTCCAAAAGACATAAAGGAATTGTTTCAACAGGTGATATCTTGGAAAGTGGATTATAACACGGAGACAATGCAAAAGAGGATAGATATTTATGAAGCATTGGTAAAAGCTCAATGTTCAGAGAGAATAGTATTACCATACTGTAGTGAGCAGAACAGTCAGGAGATATTTCAGCAATTATTAAATAAAAGGATGCCAGTGTTTGTATGGGACATGATATGGTTGATTTTACATGGGAAGTTAAATGTTAAAAACAACAATAAGCATAAAGCTTTGCAAGAGAGGTATTGTTTAAGACAAAGTTGCTTTCAGATTTTGGAAACTCAAGAACATCTGTTTTTAGAATGTGTTTACGCAAGGCAGTTTTGGAGTTTACTTGCGGATCATTGGGAGATTCAACAATTTAGAAATATTACATATAAGGAGTTAATATATGCCAATTGGTCTTCAGTTTGGCAAATGTTTTCAAGGGACAATTTACAGGTCTTATTTGCAATACTGAAATATTACTTATGGCAGGCCAGGTGTAAATGGGTTCTGCAGCAACAGTATGTACCGCATGAAACATTACTGAAACTAGTGACAGAAGCGGTTAAACAAGTATATGAGAATGATTTGAGAAGGTATTCAGGAAAGTGGATTAAACAGATTTGGAGGGCTTGTGATAAAATATTATAAAAAAATATATAAAGAAACAGGAACAAAGAAATAGAGCGAGTAGCACAATATTAATGTATGTGGTAAATTTTAGGTAGAAGGTGAAGGTGAGGCATGATGGATGTGTTACAATTTTTAAGTAAATTATAGGTACGGATCAGGGATATGAGGATGGTTGTGTATGTATGTATAGAACTGGTTATGGACTATTATTCCTTTTTCCCCCCAACAAAATTTCCCTGCTTTTTTTGAGAAGTGCCATGGGATCTTTAACATCCACCTGAACTACCACCAGAACAGGCAGATGGGACCTCGGTTTAATGTCTCATCCAAAAGACGGCACTGCAGGAGTGCAGCACCCCCCCTCCATGCTGCACTACAGTGTCAGTATTGGGATTTAACCCAAGTGCCTGGTGTGGGGATAGGACCCACAGTCTTCTGATATCCTGGCCTCAGAGACGAGTGTGCTACCTGCTGAGCCACTGACACTGAAATGGAGTTATCATGACTAAAGATCAGGGACAGAGCAGGGATGGAGTTACCAGAAAAAGAGTAAGGATGGAGATACCAGAGACAAAGATCAAGGACAGGGCAGGGTGGAGCTGACATGGACAAAGATCAGGGACAGCAGGGATGGAGTTACCACAAGATAAAGATCAGGGACAGAGTAAGGATGGAGTTACCACAGACAAAGATCAGGGACAGAGCTGGGTGGAGTTGACATGGATAAAGATTAGGGACAGAGCAAGGATGGAGATGCCACAGACAAAAATCAGGGACAGAGCAGGGATAATGTTATCATGCACAAAGATCAGGGACAGAGCAGAACTGGAGTTATCATGGACAAAGATCAAGAACAGGGCCGGGATGGAGTTATCATGCACAAAGGAAGGAGAAGGGAAGGGGAAATTGTTTAACCAGAAGAGGCAGACTAAGCTGAAACTTGTTTCCAGGTGCAATCTGGGAGCATAAGGAAGTAAAGTGACTTGCTCAGAGTCACACAGTATGCAAGTGGAAGGCTGTGTGACTCAAACCCAGGTCTCCAGGTTTGCAGCTTGGAGCCTTAAACCGCTGTGCTATACTGCCTCATAAGAGATCAAAGATCAGGAACATGGTAGATTGCAGTTATCATGGACAAAGATCATGGACAGAGCAGGGTGGAGTTATCATGGACAAAGACCAGGGACAGAGCAGGGATGGCCTTACCGGGGCAAAGATCAGGGACAGAGCAGGGTGAAGCTGACATGGACAAAGATCGGGGACAGCAGGGATGGAGTTACCACAGATAAAGATCAGGGACAGATTAAGGATAGAGTTACCACAGACAAAGATCAGGGACAGAGCTGGGTGGAGTTGACATGGATAAAGATTAGGGACAGAGCAAGGATGGAGATACCACAGACAAAAATCAGGGACAGAGCAGGGATGATGTTATCATGCACAAAGATCAGGGACAGAGCAGAACTGGAGTTATCATGGACAAAGATCAAGGACAGAGCCGGGATGGAGTTATCATGCACAAAGATCAGGGACAGAGTAGGGGTGGAGTTACCATGGAAAAAGTTCAGGGACAGACCAGGGATGGAGTTACGACAGACAAACATCAGGGACAGAGCAGGGATGGTGTTATCATGCACAAAGGAAGGAGAAGGGAAGGGGAAATTGTTTAACCAGAAGAGGCACACTAAGCTGAAACTTGTTTCCAGGTGCAATCTGGGAGCATAAGGAAGTAAGGTGACTTGCTCAGGGTCACACAGTATGCAAGTGGGAGGCTGAGTGACTCAAACCCAGGTCTCCAGGTTTGCAGCTTGGAGCCTTAAACCACTGTGCTATACTGCCTCATCAGATATCAAAGATCAGGGACATGGTAGGGTGCAGTTATCATGGACAGAGTAGGTTAGAGTTTTCATGGACAAAGACCAGGGACAGAGCAGGGATGGCCCTACCAGGGACAAAGTTTAGGGACAGAGCAGGGTGGAGCTGACATGGACAAAGATCAGGGACAGCAGGGATGGAGTTACCACAGATAAAGATCAGTGACAGAATAAGGATGGAGTTACCACAGACAAAGATCAGGGACAGAGCTGGGTGGAGTTGACATGGATAAAGATTAGGGCAGAGCAGGTTGGAGTTCACATGGCAAAGTTCAGGGACAGAGCAGGGTGAAGTTATCATAAATAAAGATCAGGGACAGAGGATGGAGTTGTCATGGACAAAGATCAGGGACATAGCAGGGATGGAGTTACCAGAGACAAAGATCAGGGACAGAGTAAGGATGGAAATACTACAGGCAAAGATCAGGGACAGAGCAAGGTGGAATTGACATGTACAAAGATCAGGCACAGAGCAGGGATGGCGGTACCATTGACAAAGATCAGGGACAGAGCAGGCATGGAGTTACTATGGAAAAAGTTCAGGGACAGAGCAGGGGTTAGCAGGGACAAAAATCAGGGACAGAGCAGGGATGGTATTATGATGGACAAAGATCAGGGACAAAGCAGGAATAGTGTTATCATGGAAAAAGATTAGGGGCAGAGCAGAGATGGAGTTATCATGGAGAAAGATCAGGGACACAGCTAGGATGACCACTAATATCCATGAATGACCTTTGTTGCCAATGAAAACATAAACAACCAGAGAGCGTGGTGGAACAGTCTATCAGTGAAGACAATGGACGTGAATATAGGAGAGGCCTTCAAGGTAAGCCAGGACAAATTTTGGCTTATCAAGGAAATCACAGGGTACCCTGGGCATTTTAGTAGGTAGGGAATCACAGGATACCCTGGGTAGTATATTGGAAGGGAATCACAGAGTACACTGGGTAGTATAGTGGGTAGTGAAAACAGGGTACTCTGGGTAGTATAGTGGGTAGGGAATCACAGGGTACCCTGGGTAGTATAGTGGGAAGGGAATTATAGGGTACCCTGTGTAATATAGTGGGAAGGAAATACCCATGAATTAGTGTATGTTTGCACAGCATAATGACATGTTTTTATTCCTGATTATAATAAAATGAGGTGGAGGGGAGAGACCTGCAGGAACTCAGATCCCTTCCAACCTTAAAATACTATATTACTATACGTTATGATGACTTGTAAATCATTTTGGTGTACACTGTTTAAGAAACACACTATGTAAAACCAAATTCCTTTCCTTCCTCCCTTCCATTTATTTGCTTAAAATGTGTACACTTGGATAGCCTAATTTAGGTTTAGTACCTTTTTTACAAAAGGGTCTTGAATCCCTGTAAAGTCCTGTAGCTGTGGACATACTAACATACTAATTGCCAGCAGATTAGGCCTTATGGTCTATCGAGTCTGCTCGAACCTCAGATCCCTAGTTTGGTGCTGAGGCCCTCCCCCCCACCTTGTGTTCCAGAAATCCCTATCATCCATCCTCACCCCCCAGGCCAGGCCATCATCTAATACATCCACTTTCTGTGTCTGTCCCACCCTCTCTTGAAGCCCTCCACTGTGGATCTCTGAACCAGCTCACCAGGCAGTGCATTCCAAGGGTCCACCACCCTCTCAGTGAAAAACCTCCTCCTCTTTTCCCCTCCTCACCCTTCCACCTTCCAACTTCAAACCATGCCCTCTGGTGATACCTCCCTGCTTTAGTCTAAAGATCCCCTCCATGTTTACCCTATTTATTCCCTTGAGGTACTTGAAGACCTCAGTCATGTTCCCCTGTCTCTCCTCTCCTCCAATGAAAACAGGCAGAGCTCCTCAAGTCTGTCCTCGTACGTCAAATCCCCTAGTCCTCGTATCATTTTATTTGCCCTCCTCTGTACCCTCTCCAGGAGCTGTATGTCCCTCTTCAAGTGTGGTCTCCAGTACTGTACACAGTACTCAAGGTGTGGTCTAACCAGTCCATTGTACAGCGGCAGAATCACTTCCCTGCTCCTAGAGGTGATCTCCCTTACGATGCATCCCAACATCCTGTTTGCCTTGCTAGTCGCTCACCTGCACTGCTCAGAGTTATTCATACATGCATCCACTATGACCCCTAGGTCTTTTTCCCCTATTGAGGCCTCCAGCGCCTCCCCTCCCAGGGTGTACCTGTGTTTAGGGTTTCCCCGCCCAAGATGCAACACCTTGCACTTGGTGATATTGAAATTTAATTTCCATGTGTGAACCCAGCTTTCCTGGGTGTCCAGGTCCCCTTGCAGGGCCAACCTCCCCTCTTCCCTCTCAGCTACTGCTCCCATCTTTGAGTCATCAGCGAAGAGACTCATTTCACACCCTATACCCTCCCTGATGTCCGATATGTATGCATTAAACAGGATCGGACCCAGGACCGAGCCCTGTGGTACCCCACTACCGACCTCTCTAGGGTTCGAGAGCTCCCCACCGACCATTACTCTCTGGGTGCATCCAGCTAGCCAGTTTTCAATCCATCTGACCATCAAAGAGCCTACTCCCAACCCCATCAGTTTCTCCACCAGACCATTGTGGGGGACAGAGTCAAATGCCTTGCTGAAGTCCATATAAGAGAAACGAATGACCAAGAAACAGAAACATATAGAAACAGAATCTGTTGGCAGAAAGAGGCCTGTTAGCTCATTGTGCCTGAAGTATATACATACTGCCTTCAGTAACTGGTCAGCTGCTGAGAATTACGTAAGGCATAAAGGTTTGTAAGCTCCACATATCAATTCCCAAACATGGGTCTCCAGTTGCACGGCTCTGTGTTCTAAGCATCAGACTAAGCTGTCTCTCATGTCCAAATCTGCTGCTTGTTGTTACCTAATCAGTGCATACTTGGAAATGTCGTTATTTGTATGCCTCAGTGTACAGTACATTTCTCACATATAAATGTTTTATAAATAAAAAGAGTTTTTTCCCATTCTGTTTATGCTCCACCAGAGCTGTGCCCCTATCCTCCAGGGTCCCCAGCCCTGTCTACCTGCTGACTCCAGAACTTACCATCACTCCACACATGTCAATGGTGTCCCCAGCACTGTCACCGTACCATCTCCAGAACTTGCTTTCACTCCACACATGTCCATGGTGTCCCCAGCCCCATGACCCTAGAGCCCAGTCACCCTACTGCATCCAAAATTTACATTCACTCCATACATTCCCATAGTGTCCCCAGCCCCGTCACCCCATTATCTCCAAAACTTACCTTTACTCCACTCATGCCTATAGTTTCCCCATCTCCATCACCCTATCATCTCCAGAACTTACCTTCACTCCAGAAATGTCCCTGATATCCCCAGCCCGATCACCCTACCATCTCCAAAACTTAAACAAACACAATTTGGCAGCACTCACACAAGAAGAAGAAAGTCTAAGTAGAGCTCTGAGCCAATTTGACTAATTTAAACTGCAAGCTTGAGAGCACGGCACAGAGCTCTACTTCACAAACTTTCTTTTTCCTGCCTAAGTGCTGCCAAATTGTGTTTGTTTCTGTTAAACCTGGATATGGCTGGCACTCTCTCACCACTGAGCGCATAGCTTTGTGTGTTCAACTCCAGAACTTATCTTCACTTCACACATGTCTATGGTATCCCCAGCCCCATCACTTTACCGTCTCCAGAACTTACCTTCGCTCCTCACATGACCATGGTATCCCAGCACCATCACCTTACCATCTCTAGAACTTACCTTCACCCCAACAATGTCCATGGCATCCCCAGCCCCGTCACCCTACCATCTCCAGAACACACCTTCACTCCACACATATCCATGGTGTCGCCAGCCCTGTCCCATTGCTGACTCCAGAACTTACCATCACTCCACACATGTCCATGGTGTCCACCAGGATGGGATTATTCTCTGCAGAGACTGGGTTCCAACAGAGGTAGTACATGGACAGTGGGTGTGGAGCCTATGGGCTGTGGGAATCATCCTGTATCCAAGCTCTGTGGGATGGAGGAATCATCCTGTATCAAAGCCCTGTGGAACATGGGAATCATACTGTGTCCAGACTCCATGGGACACAGGAATCATCCTGTGTCCAACTCTGTGGGACAAGGGAATCATCCTGCATCTAGGTCCTGTGGGACGTGGGAATCATCCTGTGTCCAGCTTCTATGTAACATGGGAATCATTCTACATCCAGCTCTGTGGGATGTGGGAATCATCCTGTTGCCAGGCCCTGTGAAACATGGGAATCATCCTGCACTCAGGCCCTGTGGGACACCAGAATCATCCTACTGTATGTCCAGACACCATGGGACACTGGAATCATCCTGTGTTCAGGCCCTGTGGGATGCAGAAATCATCCTGTGTCCAGGACCTGTGGGATGCAGGAATCATCCTGTGTGTCCAGGCCCTGTGGGATGCAGGAAACATCCTGCAACCAGGCCCTGTGGGATGTGGGAATCATCCTGAAACCAGGCCCTTTGGGATGTGGAATTCATCTTGTGTGTATGCCTTGTGCTACATGGGTTCTTCCTGTGTCCAGGCTCTGTGGGACAGGTGAATCATCCTGTGTTCAGGCCCTGGAGGATGCAGGGAATGATCCTGTATCCAGGCCCAGTAGGACATGGAATTCATCCCATGTGCAGGCCCTGTGGGATGTGGGAATCATTCTTTGTCAAGGTCCTGTGTGATGAGATAATCATTCTGCATACAGGCTTTGTGAGGCAAATAATCATCCTACTGTATGTCCAGACACCATGGAACACGGGAATCATCCTGTGTTCAGGCCCTGTGGGATGCAGGAATCATCCTGTGTCCAGGACCTGTGGGATGCAGGAAACATCCTGCAACCAGGCCCTGTGGGATGTGGGAATCATCCTGAAACCAGGCCCTGTGGGATGCAGGAATCATCCTGTGTGTATGCCCTGTGTGATATGGGTTCTTCCTGTGTCCAGGCTCTGTGGGATGGGTGAATCATCCTGTTTTCAGGCCCTGGAGGATGCGGGAATGATCCTGCATCCAGGCCCAATTGGACATGGAATCATCCCATGTGTAGGCCCTGTAGAATGAGGGAATCATCCTGTGTCCAGACACCATGGGACACAGAAATCATCCTGTGTCCAGCTCTGTGGGATGTGGGAATCATTCTTTGTCCAGGCCCTGTGGAACATGAGAATCATCCTGCATACAGGCTCCAGAGGATGTGAGAATTATCTTGCATCCAGGCCATGTGGGATGCAGGAATCATCCTGCAACCAGGCCTTGTGGGATGTGAAATTCATCCTGTGTGCAAGCCCTGTGCGACATGAGTTATTCCCTATCTCTTTAAGCAGAGTGGCAACCATAACACAAGGGGGCACAGTCTTAAGCTGGAGGGTAGGAGATTTAGGAGGGAGGTCAGGAAGCACTTTTTCACATAGAGAGTGGTGGACACTTGGTATGTGCTGCCAGAAGAGGTCATCTCATTGAAGACAGTGGGCAGCTTTAAGAGAGGCTGGGATAGGCATAGGGGGAAGGTAAGGATCATGGGTAGGGAGGATGGGAGGAGTGGGGAGTGAGGGCAAGGACATTAGCTCAAGCTGTGGACCCTGCAATATGAGCAGACTTGATAGACCAAATGGCCTTCTTCTGCTGGCTTCTTTGTATGTTCTTATGTGTCCAGGCTCTGTAGTATGGGGGAATTATCCTGTGGCCAGGCTTTGTGGGATGCGGGAATCATCCTGCATCCAGGCCCTGTGTGCAGGCCGTGTGCAACATGGGAATCATCCTGTATCCAGGCTCTTTGGGGCATGGGACTCATCCTGTGTCCAGGCTCTGTGGGAAGTAGGAACCATCCTGTGTCCAGGTTCTGTGGGATGTGGGAGTCATCATGTGCCCAGGCCCTGTGAGACATGGCAATCATCCTGCATCCAGGCTCTGTGGGACATGGCAATCATCCTGCTTCCAGGCTCTGTACAACATAAGAATCATCCTGCATCAGACCCTTTGGTATGTGAGAAACATTCTGCATTCAGGCCATGTAGGACTAAAGAATCATCCTGTGTCCAGGCTCTTTGGGAAGTATGAATCATCCTGTGTCCAGTTCTGTGGTACATGGGAAGCATCCTGCATCCAGCCCCTTTGAGACATGCACTAATCCAGCATCCATGCTCTGTGGGACATGGGGATCATTCAAAGTCCATGACCTGTGGAATGTGGGAACCATCCTGTGTCCAGGCTCTGTGGATGTGGGAATCATCCTGCATCCAGGCTCTGTGGAATTTGGGAATCATCCTGTGTTCAAGCTCCATGGGACATGGGAATCACCCTGCATCCAAGCCCTGTGAGATGCGGGAATCATCCTGCATCCAGGCTCTCTGGGACATGGGAGTCATCCTGCATCCAGGACTGTGGGATGTGGGAACCATTCTACATACAAACTCTGTGGGTCATGGGAATCATCCTGCATCCAGGATCTGTGGAATGTGGGAACCATTCTGCATAGAAGCACTGTGGATTGTGGGAATCATTCTGCATCCAGGATCTGCACATTTTCCCTTATTTCCTCCCCTGAGGATGTCTCAAAGTGACATCCTGGTGGACTCCCCAGTTGATGCCAGAGCCATCCTCCACCAATCTGGTGACAAATACTGCACCCCTTCCCCTCGTGGTCACCGTGTTATAGTAAGGAATGGGCATCATCCCCGTGGAGGGAAGGAGCATCTGCACAGATGCTCAGTTTTCCTCCCCACAGCTGGCACTCCAGCATCCCATGCTCACTTCCAGACCCAAGTCTGTGAATGGTAGTGCTACCTCTGCACCAGCAGAACAGCCATAAATAAACAGATTTTAAGAAATATTATTTCAATAATTTAATTTCGAGCATTATTAGCATATAAGTATAGTTTTAAAAAGCCATGGTTACTACTGGGATTGTGTTTATAGAAAGGAAAGAAGTGCAAGGAAACACTTAAAAATATGGCTATCATTCCTGAGCTACATTCAGAACATCTGGAGTGTGTATACTAAAAACTGGGATGAGTGACTAAGCTACATAAATAAACATGCTTTAATCTAACACTCTTTGTCCCCAAGTCAGAATTAAGAGAGGGCTAATCTACAACAATAACAAGTAGGTAATCACAGTTTGGGATTAACTTTTGAACCCGCTCAAGCCACAATGGTTTTGGTTCCAAAATGTAAAAGATTACTACCTTGCAAGAAATCTAAAACTTGATGTTACTCCTTCTCTCAATAACGTATGGTCTGGCTTAAGGTTATTATGCATGAGGTAAAAAATAGCAGGAAGCAGTGATGTGTTAGACTATGGGTAGGTCAAACAGCATGTCTGTTCCACTGTCTCTGAATACAGCTGTTTCATATATAACACATGATCTAATTTAGAAAGCCAAAGGTGTCCCAAAACAGGGAAATACTGCTGTGTTTTCTCTCTTAAATACAAGGAATATAGCTGAGGGGCTGAAATGCCAAGTTCACCAATTGGGTGTGAATCAAAGTCCAACTTCAAGTACATAAGGCTCCAATCTCATCCCTTCAGTGAGCAGAGACCTGTTTTCAGTTCCTCTTATTGCATTTACATGCTGAGACTGTTTCTATACTACTCATTTTCAGTTTTTCATTCCCACGGTTTCCTGTACCGAATTGAAAACCTCTTTTGTTTTTATGGAAACTGAAAACTCTGCATCCCTTGGTCGCATCATCTTGGTAGATGCCAGATTCTAGTGAAGTCACATTGCATAGGTCATTACGAGAACACATAAATGCTTTCACATCACAGTTTATTGAGTGTTTTTTTAATAAGCGGAAAGCTTGGAATGTGAAACATTTTCCATGTTATTAACTCAAACACAAAGAAATGGAAAACAGCAGAGGTATAAATGGCAGGTATTCAGTGACTCTCAGGAACATGTCAAGATCAAGATTGGATGCAAATATGGAACTCTAATCACCTTTATCCACCAATCCTATTTTAATTCTTTCAAAAATGTAATGTCTGTTCTCTTGGGTAAATAAAACTGCAGAAATCATTGTAAAGCAAAATAGCTGTACATTTCACTGGCAATGATCTTGAGTTGTACCCAGTTAGAGTGAAATAAAGTGACAATATTTGGCCTAAAGGTTTGAGGGTACAATAAGGCTGGACAAAATCTGTAGAGTTTGCATTGGCAATTTTCATGAAAAGAGGCAAAAAACATCCTGAAAATGGGCCCCCAGTGACTAAAAGGAAGCATGTCATGCATCCATGCAGGTGAAGCAGGGTCAGGAATGAGGTTGAGTTCTTGCAGCCAACTGGCCTGGGAAAATGTTTCCACTCAGGGAGGAAAAGCATTATTGCTCAGCACAACAACAGACCTCTTTGTGGGTTGGGTAGACAGGTCCCTTCAGATGTCAGAGGCGTTGCATGGAACAAAAAGAGGATTACAACAGTTCTGAAGGATTATATAAGGCGAACAGAGGTCTACAACAGTATAGAGGGTTTATATGGAGCAGAAAGGTATACAGTACTACAGGTTGGAGGTGTTGCATGCAGTAGAAAGGAATACAGTACTACAGGTCTGTGAGGTTAAATGGAGCAGACAGGTATATATCACTACAGGTTGGACTGGTTACGTGAAACAGAAAGTTATGTAGCATTATATGTCTGTGAGGTTAAATGGAGCAGAAAGGTATACAATACCTCAGGCTGAAGGGGTTGCATGGAGCAAAAAGATATACAGTACTACAGGTCTGTAAGATTAAATGCAGCTGAAAGGTATACGTACTTCAGGTCAGAGGTGTTACATGGAGCAGAAAGGTATACAGTCGTACAGGTTGGAGGGGTTACATGCAGCAGAAAAGTGTACCATACTACAGGTTGGAGGGGTTACATGGAGCAGAAAGGTGTGCAGTACTACAGGTCAGAGGGGTTAGGGTGTGTGGGGTTACATGGAAAAGAAAGGTATACACTACTACAGGTCAGGGGTTACATGAAGCAGAAAGGTATACAGTAGTACAGTTCTGTGGGGTTACATAGAGTAGAAAGGTACACAGTACTACAGATCAGAGGGGTTAGGGTCTGTGGGATTACATGTAATAGAAAAGTATAAACTATTTCAGGTTGGAGGGTTTACATGAAGCAGAAAGCTACATGGAGCAGAAGGGTACACAGTACCACAGGTTTGAGGGGTTACATGGAGCAGAGAGGTATACAGTACTACAGGTCAGAGGAGATACAGTACATGCAAGCAGAAAGGTATACAGTTTCACAAGCTGGAGGGGTTACGTAGAACAGAGTGGTATACAGTACTACAGGTCAGAGGGGTTATATGGAGCAGAATGGTATACAGTACTACAGGTTGTAGGAGTTACGTGGAGCAGAGAGGTATACAGTACTATATGGTCAGAGGGGATATATATGAGCACAAAGGTATACAGTACTACATGTCAGAGGGGTTACATGGAGCAGAAAGGTACACAGTATACCAATCAGTGAGGTTACATAGAGCAGAAAGGTACACAGTATACAGATCAGTGAAGTTACATGGAGCAGAAAGGTATACAGTACTACACGTAGGAGGGATTATATAGAGCAAGAATGATATGCAGCACTAGAGGTCTCTGGGGTTACAAGGAGCAAGAAAGGTATACAGTACTACAGATTTGAGGGGTTACCTGGAGCAGAAAGGTATATTGTACTACAGATCAGAGGGGTAACCTAGAGCTAGAAGGGTATACAATACTGCAGCTCTGTGGGTTTACATGGAACAGATAGGTATACAATACTACAGGTCAGGAGGGTTACATGGAGCAAGAAAGGTATACACAAGGCCTCAAAATTTCCATGGTTCCGAAGCCAACTCCAGAATTAACCACTGAATTTGCAGCCAGCCACATAATTCATGGCTAATCACCAAATTCTCAGCTGACTGCAGAACATGCTGCCGTACCACAGAATTTAAACACAGAGACCTGCTCTGAGCTGACACACACACACCCTGTGACTTACAAGCTGTGACAGCAGATAATGCGAAGGCAAGGATGTGTGAATGTGTGTGATTACCTATGTTGTCCCCACTTCCTTGCTCAGCTGTTCTTGTCGGGCAACCTCCCTCCCTGTGTTGAGCAACAACAGTAAGCAGTGGATTGGGAAAAAAGCTGCTTCTATGTCACATGCAGCACTTATCAGTCTTACGCGGACTTCTTCCCGACTCCGTCTTGCAGGCATTTTGGTGCTTCAGCACTGTTCATTCTTTATTCTGGTCTACGACCCTCCCCCACTGAATCCTGACTCTCTCAATTTGTAAGGCAGTCTGTTATTATTATATGAAATACAGACATTGACTCTTCATACTGTAGTTGTTTGTGGCTTGAATTATTTGGTGTGTGTAATTATTGTGCTTGGTTTGTTTACAAAATAAAATAAAGCAGCAGTTAGAATCATTATTTGGTTTGAATACCAGATTCACTGCTTTACTACAAGTATCTGCACCCACTCTGTATCAATTATCAATTTAAATTGTGAAGTCTTTCAGCATCTGCATCAGCAATCTGGTCATGTCTCAGCCGGATCACTTTCTTCTCTTGCGTCTGGAGTACCGGCTCAAACTGATATGGCAAAATCACTCAAGGATTGTCTGCCATCTTTTCATGTACATGCTGTTCATGCAACCCTTCAAAATCTTCAATGCATCCTCACATAAACACCAGCAGAGCGGCCACTGTCTGACTGTGAATTGTTCTCTATTTGGGGCTCTCTTTCTGTAAAGCCAGACAGTGCAGCTTAGTTCAGACAGCCTACAAATGACGTAAATGCTGCTGTCATGCTCACTTTACAGTTTCAGGTAAGAATTTTGACATGGTTGTGTGGTGATCCTAAAACGATCTGATACTGAGCTCAGATCTGATTCTTAGAACCCATGAATGAGACACAAACACATACTTGGATGATAGATGATATAATTAAAAGAAAAACACTGACAATCTCTATGAGGAGCTCTTTAAACCTTTAGCATCTGATAGCCTTCTTCAGACTCAGGCTTTGAGGGGGAATATTAAATTAAAAAGTCCATCCTGGGATGAAACCCCACGAAGACCCCCATCCCAAAATGTGACCCCCAACAATGTGACACTGGGGTGAGTGTCAGCCTTGTTTCCTTATTTTATTTCTTAGTTTAACCCTACAAAGCAGAAAACCTTCTACTGATGTATTTTATGGCCAAACCCCCACTGAGACTCCATCCCAAGATTACTCAGCCATGCCCAACAATTTGGCACTAGGGTGCCAATCCTCAGTGTCACCCATGGTCCCTCTTTTTTTTGCCTTTTTATAATTTTAACCCAGCAAAACAGAAAACTGTCCATTCATGTCTTTTATGGCCAAAACCCTACTAACCCACCCCAACACCCTACTCAGCACCCACTACCCCACACCCTCCCATTGGGATGCAGTGGAGCCCTGTGTGATAAATTATTTATTTATACTAGTGCTCTTAGATCTTGGGTAACCTCATGAGTGGGATAAATAACATTTATCACACACTGTCCCCTCTATGTATTTCATTTATGCAATAGAATAAGATCTTGTATGATATATTTATTTCTAGCCTTTTTTAAAAAATATATTATTGATAAATGTTTGTGGGTTTATTTTGAGAAGTAGTGATTTTGCCCATTCCTCCATCACCATTGCCATAGCTATTGGTATGGCTACGGTGTCTGAATGATGAGCTGATGCAGTGACGTGGCAGTTTATTGTTGCTGCAGAAATGCACCAAAAATTAGAAACCACTGTCACAGAAGTTCTGCAGCAAATGCTACTGTAACCCTGCCACAGAATTTGGTCCCAAAGTGCTGCAGAAAAATTGGAGCCTTGGGTATACAGTACTAGAGTTCTGTGGGGTTACAAGGAGCAAGAAAGGCATACAGTACTATAGGTCTGAGGGTCACATGGAGCACAAAGGTATACAGTACTACAGGTCTGAGGGTTACATGGAGCAGAAAGGTATACAGTACTACAGGTCTGAGGGTTACAAGAAGCAAGAAAGGAATACAATACCAGAGATCTGTGGGGTTACAAGGAGCAACAAAGGAATACTGTATTACAGCTCCATCGGTTCACATGGAGCAGAAAGGCATACAGTTCTACAGGTCTGTGGGTTACATGGAGCAGAAAGGTATACAGTACTACAGGTATGAGGGGTTACATGGAGCAGAAAGGTATACAGTTCTACAGGTTGGAGGGGTTACATGGAGCAGAAAGGTATATAGTACTACAAGTATGAGGGGTTACATGGAGCAGAAAAGCATACAGTTCTACAGGCCTGTGGGTTACAGGAAGCAGAAAGGCATACAGTACTACAGGTATGAGGGGTTACATGGAGCAGAAAGGTATACAGTTCTACAGGTTGGAGGGGTTACATGGAGCAGAAAGGTATATAGTACTACAAGTATGAGGGGTTACATGGAGCAGGAAAGTTTACAGTTCTACAGGTCAGAGGGGTTACATGGAGCAGAAAGGCATACAGTACCACAGGTCTGGGGCAATATGGCATAGAAAGTATACATTACTATAGGTTGGAGTGGTTACATGGAGTAGAATGGTATAGAGTACTACAGTATTGAGGGGACACATGAAGCAGAAAGGCATATAGTACTACATGTCAGACAGGTTACATGGAGTAGAAAGGTATACAGAACTAAGGGTTAGAGACATTGCATGGAACAGAAAGATATACAGTACTACAGGTCTGTAGGCTACCTGGAGAAAAATATGTACAGTTCTGTGGGGTTACATGGAGAGATAAAGGTATACTATTCAACAAGACTGTGAGATTACATGAAGCAGAAATGTGTACAGCACTACTGGTCAGAGAGGTTACATAGATCAGAAAGGTATATAGTACTACAAATTGGAGGGGTTACCTGGAGCAGAATGGTATACAGTATTACAGGTCAGAGGGGTTACATAGATCAGAAGAGTATACAGTACTACAAATTGGAGGGGTTACCTGGAGCAGAAAGGTATACAGTACTACATGTCAGAGGGGTTACATGGAACAGAAGGGTATGCAGTATTACAGGTCAGAGAGGTTACAAGGAGCAGAAAGGTATACAGTACTACGGTTTACTGTGATAATCATGCCAACGAAATGGTGTGGCACAAAATTGCACATCGACAATAGTGCCAACTGTATCTTGGGGAATAAGTAATATATTTGATGGGTTACCTACAGCAGACTGGTATAGAGTGCCACATGTAGGACAATGACATGGAGCAGAAAGCTATACAGTACTACATGTCTAGGGGAGTTACATGGGGCAGAAAGGATACAGTACTACAGGTCAGAGGGTTACATTTGGCAGAAATGTTCACAGTTTGCAGAACTATAGGTTGGAGGGGTTACATGGAGCAAAAAGGTATAAAGTACTACAGGTCAGAGAGGTTACACATGAAGCAGAAAGGATACAGTACTGCAGGTCTAGGGGTTACATGGAGTAGAAAGGTATACAGTACCACAGGTTGGAGGGGTTACATGGAGCAGAATGGTGTAGTGTACTACAGGTCAGAGGGGTTGCATGGAGTAGAGCGGTATAGAGTACTATAGATCATGGGGGATACCTGAAGCAGAAAGGTATGGAGTACTGCAGGTTGTAGGTGTTACATGGATTAGAAAGGTATACAGTGGTACAGGTGAGAGGGGTTATCTGGAGCAGAAAGCTATGCAGTACAACAGGTCAGAGGGGTTACATGAAACAGAAGGGTATACAGTACTACAGGTCAGAGGGGTTGCATGGAACAGAAAGGTATACAGTACTACAGGCCATATGGGTTACATGGAGCAGGAAGGTACACAGTACTACATGTCAGAGGGTCACATTGGGCAGAAAGGTCAACACTACTAAAGGTCATTGAGGTTTCTTGGAACAGAAAGGTGTGTAGTACTACAGGTCGGAGGGGTTACATGGGGCAGAAAGGTATACAGTACTAAATGTCTGTGGGGTTACATGAAACAGAAAGGTATACAGTTCTTCATGTCTGTGGGTCACTTAGAGCAGAAAGGTATATAGTACTATACGTCAGAGGGATTACATGAAGGAGAAAGGCATACTGTACTACAGGTCGGAGGAGTTACATTGAACAGATAGGTATAGAGTATTACAGGTCATTGGGGTTGCCTGAATCGGAAAGGTATGGAGTACTACAGGTTATAGGTGCTGCATGGAGCAGACAGGTATACAGTACTATAGGTGAGAGGGGTTACCTGGAGCAGAAAAGTATGCAGCAGTACAGGCTAGAGGTGTTACATGGAATAGAAAGGTATACATTACTACAGGTCATAGGGGTTACATGGAAAAGAAAGGTATGCAGTACTACATGTCAGAGGGTTACATTGAGCAGAATGATCTATGCTACTAGAGGCCATTGTGGTTTCTTGGAACAGAAAGGTGTACATTATTAAAGGATGGTGTGTTTACATGGGGCAGAAAGATATACAGTGCTACAGGTTGGAAGGTTTTGTGGAAGCAGAAACGTACCCAGTACTACAAGTTAGAGGGGTTACATGAAACAGAAAGGTATATAGTTCTACACGTCTGTGGGTCACTTGGGCAGAAAGGTATATAGTACTACAGGATGGAGGAGTTACATGGAACAGAAAGGTATACAATTGTACAGGTCTGTGGTTTAGATTGAGCAGAAAAGTATGCAGGTTTACAGATCTGTGGCTTACATGGAGCAGAAAGGTGTACAGAACTACAGGTCAGAGGGGTTACCTAGAGCAGAAAGATATGCAGTACTACAGGTCGGAGAGGTTAAATGGAGCAGAAAGATATATAGTACTACAGGTCAGAGAAGTTACATGGAGCAGAATGTCATACAGTACTACAGGTTGGAGGGGTTACATTTGGAAGAAAGTTTTGCAGTAGTACAGGTGGGAGGGGTTACATGGAGCCGAAAGGCATAAAGTACTACAGGTTGGAGGGGTTACCTGGAGCAGAAAGGTATACAGTATTACAAGTCAGAGGGGTTACACAGAGCAGAAAGTTATATACTACTACAGGTTGGAGAGGATACTGGGAGCAGACAGGTATAGAGTGCCACATGAAGGACAATTACCTGGAGCTGAAAGTTATACAGTTCTACATGTCTGTGGGGTTACATTGAGCAGAAAGTCTTACAGTACTACAGGTTGGAGGGTTACATTTGGCAAAAAGGTTTGCAGTAATACAGGTTGGAGGGGCTACATGGAACTGAATGGTTTACAGTGCTACAGGTAAGAGGGTTTACATGGAGCAGAAAGATTCACAGTACTAGAGGTTGAAGGGTTTACATGGAGCAGAAAGATATTGACTACTACAGGTCAGAGGGATTAAATGGAGCAGAAAAATTCACAGTACTAGAGGTTGGAGGGTTTAAATGGAACAGAAAGGTACAGAGTGCTATAGGTCAGAGGGGTTACCTGAAGTAGAAAGGTGTGGAATACTACAGGTCATAGGTGTTACATGGAGCAGAACGGTATACAGTACTGTAGGTGAGAGGAGTTACCTGGAGCAGAAAGGTATGCAGTACTGCAGGTCAGAGGGGTTACATGTAACAGAAATGTGTACAGTACTATAGATTGGAGAGGTTACATTGAGTAGCAAAGTCTACAGTACTACAGGTCATATGTGTTACATGGGACAGAAAGGTGTACAGTACTACAGGTCAGAGGTATTACACATGGCAGAAAGGTATACAGTACTACAGGTCAGAAGGGTTATGTGGAACAGAAAGGTATACAGTTTTACATCTCTGTGGGTTACTAGGAGCAGAAAAGTATGTAGTTCTACAGGTCTGTGGGTTACATGGAGCAGAAAGATGTACATTACTACAGGCCGGGGTGGTCACCTGTAAAAGAATGGTATAGAGTAATACAGGTGCTAGGGATTACATGAAGCAGAATGGTATATAGTACTACTGGTTGAAGGGGTTACATGGAGCAGAAGGGTATACAGTACTATAGGTAGGAGGGGTTACATGGAGCAGAATGGTATACAGTACTAAAAGTTGGAGGGAGTAAATGGAGCAGAAAGGTATAGAGTATTATTGGTCAGATGGGTTACCTGGGTAGAAAAGTATACAGTACTACAGTTCAGAGGGCGTATATGGAACAGAAAGGTATATACAGTATTACAGGTCGGAGGCATTACCTGGAGCAGAAAGGTATACAGTACTACAGGTCGTATGGGTTACCTGAAGCAGAAAGGTATGTAGTACTACAGGTCACAGGTGTTACACAGAGCAGAAAGGTATGTAGTACTACAGGTGAGATTGGTTACCTGGAGCAGAAATATGTACAGTTCTACAGGCCAGAGGGTTTAAAAAGAAAGGCATACAGTACTACATTTCTGTGGGTATACATTGAGCAGAAGTGTATACAGTACTACAGGTCGGAGTACCTACATGGGGCAGAAAGGTATGCAGTACTGCAGGTCGGAGGGTTTACATGAAGCAGAAAGGTGTACAGTAACATTGGTCGGAGGGGTTACCTGGAGCAGAAACGTATATAGGACTACATTTCAAGGTGCTTACATGGGACAGAGAGGTATACAGTACTACACGTCAGAGGAGTTAAATGGAGCAGAAGGGTATACACTACTATAGGTCAGAGGGTTGCCTGGAACAGAAAGATTTACAGTACTGCAGGTCAGAGGGGTTATTTAGAGTTAAAATGTATACATTACTACAGGTCCGTGAGGTTACCTGGAGCAGTTAGCTATACAGTACTACAGGTCAGAGGTGGTACATGGGACAGAAAGGTGTACAGAGCAAGGGGTCTGTGGGTTACATGGAGCAGAAAGATATACAGTACTACAGGTTGGAGGGTTACATGGAGCAGAAAGTTATATAGTACTACAGGTAGGAGGGGTTGAGTGGGGCAGAAAGGTATACAGTACTACAGGTAGGAGGGTTTACATGGGGCAGAAGGGTATACAGTTCTACAGGTCTGTGGGGTTACATGGAGCAGAATGTTATACAATACTACAGGTCGGAAAGGTTACTTGGAGCAGAGAGGTATAGAGTGCCACATGTAAGAGAATGACATGGGTCAGAAAGGTATACAGTTCTACAGGTCAGAGGGTACATGAGCAGGAAGGTATACAGTGCTACATTTTATTTTTTATTTAGTTTTTGTTGACTGGGTAAGTGCACTAGACAAATCCTGCCTATTTTCAGGCATGACCCAGGGGAGGGGGACACAGATGAATGCCAACTGATCTTGAACCAGATTAAGCTGTTGGTGGTATTTTGAGTGAATGAGGGAAATTTGGCCAGGACAACGGGGAAATTCCCCAACTCTTTTCAATAAGTTCTATGGTATCTTTAGCATCCACCTGAACTACCACCAATCCAGGCAGATGGGACCTCGGTTTAACGTCTCATCCGAAAGACGGAAGGGTTACATTGATCAGAAAGATCTACAATTCTACAAGTCATAGCATTTACATGGAACAGAAAGTTGTACAGTAGTACAGCTTGGAGTGGTTAACCTGGAACAGAAAGTTATACAGTACTACAGGTCAGAGGGTTACCTGGAACAGACAGGTATAGAGTGACACATGTAGGAGGGGTTACATGGGGCAGATAGGTATGCAGTACTAGAGGTCGGAGGGTTTCATTGAGCAGAAAGGTATATGGTACTATAAGTCACAGGTTACATGAAACAGAAAGGTATACAGTTCTACATGTCTGTAGGTTATCTGGAGTGGAAAAGTATGCAGTTCTACAGGTCTGTGAGTTATATGGAGGAGAAAAGTATACAGGACAAAATTAACCAGCCTGGGAGTGGGTCCCAGGGTGGTAGCCTGGGTAAAACATTAGCTGGACAACAGGACACAGAAGGTAATTGTAAATGGAGTCCACTCTGAAGAAAGGGTGGTTACTAGTGGGGTACCACAGGGTTCAGTATTGGGTCCAGTCCTTTTCAATGTCTTCATCAGTGACATTGCAGAGGGACTGGAAGGAAAAGTATGCCTTTTTGCAGATGACACAAAGATCTGCAACAGGGTTGATACACAAGGAGGCGTGGAAAGGATGAAAAGGGACTTGGCAAGGTTGGAGGAATGGTCAGACATATGACAGCTAGGATTCAATGCAAAAAAGTGCAAAATAATGCACCTGGGAAACAAGAACCCAGGGGAAGAATACACAATGGGTGGGAGGTAGTAACAACAACAAAACAGGAAAGGGACCTGGGGGTAATCATATCAGATGACCTTAAGGTTAGCAAGCAATGTGAGAAGGCAGTAGGGAGGGCCGGGGTATACTGGGATGTATAGGGAGAGGCATCAGCAGCAGAAAACAGGAAGTTGTTATCCTCTGTACAGACAGTTGGTGAGACCCCATCTGGAATACTGTGTCCAGTTCTGGAGACCCCATCTCTGCAAGGACATAGACAGGATAGAGGCAGTCCAGAGGAGGGCAACTAAAATGGTGCAGGGTCTGCAAGAGAAGCCATATGAGGAGAGACTAAAGGAGCTTAATATGTATACCCTTGAGGAAAGAAGGAGAGGGGGACATGATAGAAACTTCAAGGCACCTCAAGGAATCAACAAAGTCCAAGAGGGTAGCATCTTTCAGAAAAAGAGACTTGCAAGAACAAGGGGACACAATTTAAAGATAGAAGGAGGGTGGTTCAAGGGCAATGTGAGGAAGTATTATTTCACAGAGAGGGTAGTGGATGCATGGAACAGCCTTCCTGAGGAAGTTGTGGGGTCTAAAACTGTGGGAGAATTCAAGAATGCATGGGACAGACATAAGGCAATTCTTGTGGGGGGCAGGAAGATATAGGCTGTTGGTTAACTAGGATCTGCGGCCTATCCTGTAGGTAGGGAAATGGGCAGACTAGATGGGCCTAGCGGTCCTTATCTGCCGTCAAAGTCTATGTTTCTATGTTTCTATGTAGGACTACATGTCAGAGTGGTCACCTGGAAGAGAAAGTTATACAGTAATACAGGTCAGAGGGGTTACTTGGAGCAGAAAGGCATACAGTACTATAGGTCAAAAGGGTTACCTGGAGCAGAAATATATGCAGTAGTACAGGTACAGGTCAGAGGGGTTACATGGAACAGAAAGGTGTACAGTACTACAAGTCTGTGGGGTTACATGGAGCAGAATGGTATACAGTACTACAGGCCAGAGAGATAGTCGTAATGCTGTATTTTAGACACAGTCCCTAGATGAATGACAGCCTTTGTCCCAAGTAAGATGGCCTCCAGACCTGGAGCATTGTAGGAACTGTGGCAGTGGCATGTATCAGTCTCAGTCCCTAGCAAGATGGCCTGCTGGAAGTGACACGATGCAGATCACTTCCAGTGGCTAGGAGCCAGTATAATGCTTACCTGGAGCAGGAGGGTCTGGAAGACCTCTTGAACATGGAATGGTTTGCCCCAGTCTAGTGAGTATGTCACCGCAGTGAATATCCAATTAAGAGTGGCACTGAGCTTCTTGGGCTGCTCTTAAGTGTGCCCCATTTAGCTGCTCTCAGTATTGTTGATAGCCAGGCTGCCTATATCTAATTGCGCGTGCAAACTCCATTCATTCAGACACCTGGTCTGAGATGTGATGTGTGCTCTAAAGGGGGTTATATTTTTGCAAATAGATCAAATTAGTAGTCTGGAGGCTACTGACCAGGGGTGATCATGTTGTTGAGGGACAAGTCAATTTATCCAAAGAGCACCAATGCAGATTTAAAGCTTTTTTCAAAGAGCATGCAGAGCTTCACCATTTGATACAGCAGTAAAAGTAATCACATAATTATTTGAGGATGGAATTTGCTGATGTGAATGAATCGAATTTGGCTCTGTGTTACTGATGCCCTATCTCTTACACTTCCCTAGTCTGACAATCAGCCCCAGTGTGACAAAGTTCTATGATGAGATTTTGGCGAGCTTTGCAAATACCATCCCTATCCTTCCGGGGCGGGGGCTGAATGGACAGGGGTGGGTTAAAATGGATTTTATTAAACAGAAACATGCAAAGGTGTTGATGGGGGCAGGATCAGGTAAGGGAGAGATGAGCAAATCTTTCTGCCATTCGAATTCGGGGGGGGGTAGGTTACAGAGGGCCTTACTACTATTAAGGGGGACGTGGAGGGGAGAGAACAGTGCTGCCATTAGGTCTGGGGGAACAGAGGTAATGAAAGAGCATTGCTGCCATTATGTGGATTCTAGGAGGAGAAGGCTTTGCTTCTATTAGGTAGAAGGGGGATGTGGAGGGGAAAACTTTTTTTGTTACTAAGTTGGGGGAACGGGGAGAAGAGAGCAGAGAGCATTTCAGCCTTTTTTTGAGGGGGGGGAGGTGGAGGAGAGAGCTCTGCTGCCATTATTTGCTCTGGGGGAATGGGAGCTTTGCCTGACATAGAAACAGAAAATGAAATTACAGAGACAAATGAAAAAGGTGAAAATAAAGAAAAGCTATGTGAGCCGCCATGATATGCCAATGATAGCATATCAAGGTTCCATGATGACAACCCATGTTCAGCTGTGATCCTGGGATCACCCGGTCTGCTGTAGGATAGCCCATGCTCAGTGAGTGCTGCAGAATGTCAGGACTTTCAGGGTAGGTTAGGGAGGTCCACATGAAATAAAATAAGGAAAAGATGAAGACAAGGTAAGGAAGGTGGCAACCAAGCTAAAGATTTATTTCAAATAGGAAAACCAAACAAGGAAAGAGTGAAACAGGCAAAAACAAACAAAAAAATCAGCCTGACACTGCAGATGCTTAATGTTTTATATTTTTAATGTATGGCAATTTTTTTGGGAAGTAGTATGAGGAGATTCTGTGTCCCCCCCAGAGCTGACCACTCCCACCCATGACTGTGTATGGGGCCCCTGATAGGTGTTCATGGAGGAGGGGAGTCTTGGGTGCTCCATGGCTAGGCAACTTTAGGCTCTCCTTCAGAGGGGCACTAGTAATTTAACTTGTTATAACAAATTATACAAAATCAAACAAACAAAACACAAAATCAAACTTCATATTTCATTTTCCTCCTTCTAATTACTCTGACCAGGTTATAAACCTGGCAACTTATCTGGAATGGATATTATTAACTGCAGGTACTGCGGAACACTTTTCAGAAGGGCAGTTTTACAGGATTTAGGACACTGTCCTACATACTGGACCATTGGAGATCGTAGGGCTCAGCTCCAGGCAGCATGGGCAGAGACTGTGTAACTCAAATTTCATATTCAAGAGGAAATATATTATAAGAACCACCCGCCATTTCCCCAACATCCAACAGAGGCACCTCAACGGCAGAGGGTAGTTGGTCCGGGAGGTTGGCAAGTGGTTAGAAGGGGCAAATCGGGTGCCCCATCACTCGGTAATCTCCAACATATTACCTCCACAAACCATATAAAAACTACAAATGGGTATCTGCTGCTATCTCTGAAATCAAACAAAGGGGCAGAGGACTCTGCAGAGCAGGACACTGCAGCACAGGAGCTAGCACAACAAAACTCGCCCAAAACAGGAACCAAAACAAAAAAAAGCAAAAAGGAAATCCAAAAAATTGCTGATCATAGGAGACTCCATGATTCGGGGAGTTGATACTTATCTCCAGTCAGGGGTAATAGTCAGATGTCTCCCAGGTACATCAGCATGGAGAGACACTGACCGCATTGCTAAAATTGTTCGGGAAGCAGGAGAAAACATTGACATCCTGGTACACATAGGAACTAATGATCTCGCCAGCTGGTCAGTTGTGGAAACCAAAGTACACCTGACCAGGCTGGGTGACAAACTATCATCCATTTCATCTGGCATCTCCTTCTCTGAGATCCTGCCAGTCTAGAAGAGGGGGGCAGATGAATGGAAGGTCAGAGAAGGGGAGATAGGGGAGCTAAACATGTGGATCAAGGGCTGGTGTCAGGAAAAAGGACACAAATTTGTTGGGAATTGGCAACAGTTTTGGGAGCGAAAGTTCTTTAAATGTGATGGATTGCATCTGAGTAAGGAGGGAGTCAGTGCATTGGGGCAGAAGTTTGACATCTTTGCAGAATATTTAAACTAGCAAATGGGGAGAGGGGTGCAGCACCCCATACGTTGAATGGGAAGAACATCCCTCCCCCCTCAGCTAGTGGTCAAACAGGAGTTCAGCATGTTCGCAGTTCATTTGCATCACCAGGTAAGGAAAAGGTCCGGCTCCCCATACGGCACACAGGGGAAACGCCACACCTCACCCAACAACTAACACACCGAAATCTGGCCAATGGAAAATCATGTACACAAATGCTCACAGTCTGGGAAACAAGATCCCAGACCTGCAGGCAATAATGACAGCGGGTAAACTGGACATAGTAGCAATTAACGAGATGTGGTTTACCAGTAATCACACTTGGGAGACTTCAGTACCTGGCTATGTACTGTTCAGAAGAGACCGAGGTGCAAAAAGGGGAAGGTGGAGTGGCCCTGTATGTCAATGAAAATATCAAAGCTACAGAAATTCAGAATACACATAAGGAGCCAGAAGAACTGTGGGTCACCCTGGAAACAGGAAATGGGAGAGCCATAAGAACTGGGGTTATCTACAGGCCCCAGACCAGGGGGAGGACATAGACACATTAGATGATATACAAAACATAACAGCTAAAGGGGAGGTTCTGATAATGGGAGACTTCAACATGCCAGATATAGATTAGTCAATTCCAGCAGGAACATCTGCCAGAACCAGACATGATGGATTCCCTGCAGGGGGAAGGCTTCAAACAACTGGTACAACAACCCACAGGGCTATCCTAGATCTAGTACTGACTAACAGGGAAAGGATCACAGATCTCTAGGTAGAAGGCCACCTGGGGGCCAGTGAACATCACATGGTATGGTTCAATTTGGCCACTACAACTAAATCATCCCATTTCAAGGCAAACATATGGGACTTCAGAGGAGCTGAAATTGTTAAGATGGCCAACATAGTTAAGCTAGCCCTGGCAAAAAGAATTACAGGTGAGGGGGTACAGGCAAAGTGGATAAGCAGTAAGGATGAAATACTTGAAGCAACATCCCATTGTGTTAGAGAGAAAAGGAAGTGCAAAAGAAGAAGGAAACCACTTTGGCTCTTAAAAACAGTAGCAGAAAAGGTCAGAGCCAAAAGGCTGGCTTTCAGGAACTATAAGGGAACACAGCGGGATGAAGATAGGGAAGCATACCAAACTTCCCTAAGGGAAGCAGGGAAGGCAGTAAGGCAGGCAAAGGCCCAAACCGAGGAAACACTAGCACACACAGTAAAAGAAGGTGACACGACTTTCTATAGAGACATTAGTGAAAGGAGAAAGTCCAGAGGTGGTATTGCTAAGATCAAAGGAGATAAGGGGGCTTGTGAGGAGGAGAACCATGTAAAAGCATCTATCCTAAATAGATACTTCTGCTCAGTGTTTACTGAAGAGAAGGTAGGGCAGGGCCCACAGCTCAGAACCATGGACACAGGGGGGAGGGAGGTGAGCACTACTCCCTTCACAAAAGAAAGGGTCCTACAAGAGCTCAATAAGCTCAGGGTGGACAAGGCAATGGGACCTGATGGCATACATCCCAAGGTACTAAAGGAGCTAAGGGTGGAACTAGCAGAGCCATTATCAGAACTGTTTAGTGATCCCATTACAATACGCGAGTCAGTAGTCGGGACCTCAATAAAGGTTTTCAACCAGTTCTGCTCCTCGATAAACATACAAAATACCAAAGACTTTGCCCAACCGCTAGTTCTTAACCCCAATGTTAAGATAGGGGCACAATGGTTGCTCCTCCTGGCTACCGCAAATGAGACTGTGTAGTTGATGATCTCTTCTTCTGATTCTATTGGCTCCTCTCGAGCTGATGTCCAAGTTTCATATTCCTTCACAGGCCATATTCAAAGTATTTCAGCAGAGGCACCTCATAGTTAGTTATTTTGGTCTGGTGAGAAAGACATCTAATATATGTCCTTTAATAGAGCTGCTTAAGTCTCGAGTCAATGAACCCCATCCGTGGCTAATCTCTACTCACACCTTCTTCTTAGCAAAACTCCGGACACTTTGCCTGGTTCCAAAGTTTGGGATAAGCTGGTTGGCTGTACCCCCATTCTTGGGCTCAGGTTTGGTCTGATCTACACCGTTTTTTCTTTGGATAGGAATAAACATACAGTTCTATATAGTTAAACATGTACTATACCCAGTAAACTTAGTCAAGTTTGGGAAAATTAACTCCCCTAACTGTACCAGATGTGGTACTGGCCAGGGAAATATCTTACACATTTTTTGGGCCTGTGACAAAGTTGCTCCCTTGTGGCAATTTATTCGAGATAACCTAAGTCCACTTTTGGGTCTACAAAACCTATTCACGCCCGAGATTTGTATCTTAGGTATCTTCTCCTCTATTAAGGTCAACGAAAGGAAATATCACATGGCCCTTATTTCGATGGCTGTTAAAAGGCTGGTCCTCCGTCACTGGGTTGACCAATCCAAAATTACCTATCAGGAGTGGGTGGCAGAAATGTCATATAGTTTTAAAATTGAAAAATTGATTGCCAGTATTAGGCATGACTTGCCTGCGTTTCACAAAAAATGGGGTAAACTTTACGCCTTGTACCTTTCCGGGTGATAGGACCTTGGGTTTTGGCTCACCTTGGATGCTTCTCTTTTCCCCTCCTTCCCTCCCTTGTCTCTTTTGCTTCCCTTTCTTTTCCTTCCTTTTAGTGGCGGCATCCTCCAGGGGTGGGGGTGGGAGGGGTGAGGATAAGGGTAGAGGTTTGAGGTTGTTAATCCTTATCTCTGTATGTTGTACCATGTTTTTACCATGTTATACTTTGTTATGTTTGTTAAAATGAATGAAGTTTAAATTTCAAAAAAAAAAAAAAGAACTGTTTAGTGAGTCTCTGAGCACAGGAGAGGTCCTAGAAGACTGGAGAAGGGCTCATGTGATCCCGCTCCACAAGAGTAGTAGCAAGGAGGAGGCAGGGAACTACAGACCAGTCAGTCTTACCTCAGTAGTGGGCAAGATTATGGAGGCACTCCTTAAGGAAAGGATAGTGCAACACCTTGAATCCATAGGAGCACAGGATCCAAGACAGCATGGGTTTACAAAAGGAAGGTCCTGTCAAACTAATCTCATAGACTTCTTTGACTGGGTAACCAGAGTGGTGGACCAAGGGGGAGAAGTTGATGTCACCTACCTTGACTTCAGTAAAGCTTTCGATACTGTTCCACATAGAAGATTGATTAATAAACTGGGTAGGCTCGGGGTGGATCAGAAGTTGGTCAACTGGGTGGCAAACTGGTTGACTGGCAGAAAACAGAGAGTGGTGGTAAATGGTATACAGTCAGAAGAGATGCAAGTCACAAGTGGGGTACCTCAGGGATCAGTCCTGGGGCCAGTCCTCTTCAATATCTTCATCAGTGACATTGCAGCTGGACTGAAAGGTAAGGTTTGTCAGTTTGCAGATGACACCAAGTTCTGCAATAGAGTAGGTGATCCAGATGGGGTGGGCAGAATGAGAAGAGATATGGATAAACTAGCAAAAAGGTCGGAAGAGTGGCAACTGGGGTTTAATGCAAAGAAGTGGAAGATCATGCACATAGGGAAGAGAAACCCTGAAGCCACCTATAGGCTGGGAGGGGAGTTGCTGGCAGTCACAAGGGAAGAAAGAGACTTGGGCATCATCATCACCGATGACCTGAAATCATCCAAGTAGACCACTAAAGCAGTAGGTAAGGCTAGGGGGATGTTAGGGTGTATTAGTAGGGGTATCACAAGTTGGAAGAGCGAGGTAATAATCCCTCTTTACAAGACACTGGTTGGGCCCCATCTGGAGTACAGCACGCAGTACTGGAGGCCATGCCTTCACAAGGACATTAACCAAATTGAGGCAGTCCAGAGAAAGGCAACCAACATGGTGCAGGGCCTGCATCAGAAAACATCTGAGGACAGATTAACGGAGCACAATATGTATTCCCTAGAGCAAAGGAGGGATAGAGGTGATATAATTGAAACATTCAAACACCTTAAGGGCATTAACAAGGTGAAAGAGTCTAACATGTTTCAATATAAGAAAAATAGCAGGACAAGAGGACACAGCATGAGATTAGAGAGAGTCTGATTAAGGGGTAATGTGAGGAAGTTATTTTTCACAGAAAGGGTGATGGATGCATGGAACAGCCTACCTCAGGAAGTGATGGATAGGCATAAGGGAGCAATACAGATGAGTATGAATAGATAGGCCATTGACACAGCAAAGGCCGATGGCACATTTATAAGGTAGAAAAAGAAATGGGCAGACTGGATGGGCCTTGTGGTCCTTATCTGCCATCAACTTCTATGTTTCTATGTAGGTAAGTACTATTCAGTGGTGTTTGCTGGCAGCAGGTTGGGAGGGTGTTGCCTGCTGGTAGCTATTAATGTTGCATACAGTGATACTAACCCCTAAATAGAGTTACATAAATACCGAGAGCCAGAACAGCTGCTAAAATGTATAAAGCTGGATATTTCAGGGAAATTATGTAACTCATATTTATGTGGTGGGAGTTAGGAGTCCTTCTCACAGGCCATCCTTGCTGGGTCCCCCAAAACTGTAATGCTGGCTCTGTATTACTTATATTTATGTGGCACCGAACTTTAAACTTTTTCTTAGAACTTAACAGTTTCACAGAAGTTCAGGGTGCCCGCCACAGAATTACATCAACAGTGCCACAGAGAACAGGGAGCATTTCCATTAGATTCCCCACCACCAATGTCAGGCTCACTGGCCTGTAGTTGCCTGCCCTCTTTCTGCTACTGCTTTTTTGAAGTGGGACTACAGCTGCCTCCTCAGCTCCTCTGGAACAACTCCTATTTCTAGTGAGTTGTTTAAAAGGACTGTCGGAAGTGCAGCCAGTACTTCCCTGAGTAAACATATCTGATGACTTCAAGGTGGTGAGGCAGTGTGACAAGGCAGTAGATAGGGCCAGTGGGATACTAGGGTACAGAGGGAATGGTATCACTAGCAGAAGGAAGGATGTGGTGATCTATATGATTGGTGAGACCCAACCTGAAGTACTGTGTCCAGTTCTAAGTGTCACATCTCAGGAAGCACATAGACAGGGTGGAGGCTGTCCAGAAGGCAGCAACTAAAATTGTGCAGGGGCTGCATCAGAATTCCTACGAGGAGAGACTGAGGGACCTCAATATATGCACTCCGGAAGAGAGGAGAGAGAGAGTGGGACATGATAGAGACCTATAAATACATCATGGGGTTGAACAAAGTGTTTGAGGAGAGTATTTTTCAGAGGAGAAGATACATGAGAACAAGGGGACATGCAATGAAGCTGTAAGGAGAAACATTTAGAAGAGATGTGAGGAAGTACTTCTTCACTGAAAGAGTGGTGGATGTCCATAAGAGTCTTTCAGCAGAGGTGTAGGCAAAAAACATGGTGGACTTCAAGCATGCATGGGATAGGCACAAGGGAATCTTAGCTGGGAAGTGGGGAAGGGGGAGCCAGAGATTGAGTAGGGTTTGCGGAGACAATGTAGACAGGGAAAATGGGTAGACTGGGTGGGCCAAGAGGTCCTTAGCAGCTATCATTCTCATGGAACTCATTACATGTCCCCTACACAAAACAAACTATCACAATGAAATCCATTCACAAATCAATGGCACCAATACTCAGAATGAATGAGTTTGGAAGGGGTGCTGGCTCCCTTCTCAGCCAAGCTGAAGTACAAACAGAGTATGGTACTACCTATGCTAATGCTACTTGTAAATGTGGACATCTAGCCAAACTCTGACCCCTAAAATCATGTATTAAAAATGGTCCATAAAACCGTCTGAAACTAGATATTGAAAATTAATCAATTTAAAAATCTGGGCAGAGCATGGTGACTACAATATAATAGGCCTATCTGAGCCATGACTGTCCAAGATAAACCCTGAAAGTGAAGTTAAAGTACACAGTTACATCCACCATAGATATGACAGGCCCTAGAGGGAAGCAGGTGTTATGTTCTACATAAAGAGTGACTTAGGCCGTGTTGAGATAACCTTCTTTGGCTCTGTGGAAGAAACTGAATGTGTGCTGGTCATCCTACCTGGGAAAAGACATCAATTGGTATAATATACTCCCCACCTAAGACCAATGTGTGTCATTTTGACAAACTTGCTCCACAAGACAATGGATCTAGTGAGCAGCAGGAACCTTGTCCTGATGAGAGAGTTCAGTGCTGCATGGGTGGACTCATACTGGACAAACTTAAATTAAGCCTTTCCACACTGGAGCTAAACCAGAATGTCAGCACCCCCACTAGAAAAGGTACAGCATAAAGTGCAGGCAATATACTAGACTTAGGCCCAGATATTCAAAGCATTGCAAAGCATGCAAACCATTAGCACAGGAATAGTGCCATGTTAGCACAGAGCAGCAATATTCAAAGGAGCGGATAGTGCTCACAAACCGCAATAGCGCAGGGCAAACCTGTAATGTATGCAAGGGGCAAAGTGAGGGGGTGGGAACAAGCATACATGCGCAGTGGGATATTCAGAGCAGCAGCACAGCGCAAGGCCACATTGCACAACACATAGCGTGGCGCTAGTTACCACCTATAAAAGGCAGGTCTTATGCCAGGGCAAACCACGGAGGGGGAGGGACCAGACCAGGAAGTCCACATGGCAGTAGGCCCCAGTGCAGTGCTGCTGCACTTAATGGCAGCAGTAGTGGAAGAGGAAGAAAGGGAGCAGGTACAACATGGCCCACAAAGCAGGCCAAGGAGAAGATACGCTGCATACAGGTGGTACCAGCCCAGAGTCTCTTTCGAGACCCTGCCAGATGAGCACATCACTGGATGGTATAGGATGAACAGGGGAGTGTTGAGGCAGCTATGTGAACTCCTGCATGAGCAACTGCAGACCAACACCAGATGCAGCCATGCCATGACAGTTGAGGAGAAGGTGACAGAAGCGATGTGCTTCCTAGCCACAGGTACATTTCAACCACCAATGGGGGACACCATAGGGGTATCACAGTCTGCCACCTCATGCCTCCTGACCCAGTTCCTAGGTACTTTCCTGCCACATGCAGGTGAATTCATAGTATTCCCCAGCACAGCAGCAGAGCGTAGAGAAACCATGCAGCAATTCTATCAAGTTGCGCACCTACCAGCGGTACTCGGTGCCATTGACTGCACCATGTTCCTATGCACCACCTGGTGATGGCAGTGAAGTGTATGTGAACAGGAAGGGGTACCATTCCATCCATTGCCAGGTGGTGCACAATGCAACAAGGCACATCAGCAATGTCTTTGCACAGTACCCCGGCAGTGCCCATGACGCCTTCATCTGACACCAGTCTCGGCTGTCCCAGGCCTTTGAGGAGGGCAGGATACCCACTGGGCACCTAGTCAGTGAGTATCAGCAGGCAAGGCACATACACACCACAGTGGGGGTGGGGAAAGGCAGGGATATGCAAGGAAGGGGGTCGGGATAGCAACACAGATGGTGCACCATGGTAAGGGGCAGACAGCAGAACAGCAACACTAATACCTGCACATTTCTCAACAGGGGACAGCGCCTATCCCCAGCGACCCTGGCTGCTGACACCTGTACCCCGGCCAGCCACAGTTGCTGAGGAGAGGTACAATGGGGCACATGCTGCCACTAGGAACTTCATAAAGAGGGTCTTTTGCATGTTAAAGATGTGCTTCCACTGCCTAGACAAGTCAGGTGGTACCTACAGTATAGACCTCAGAAGGTATGCCGTATCATCCTAGTCTGTTGTATGCTCCATAACATGACTATGAACCATGGGATACAGGCACCTGAACCTGAGGAACAGGCTAACAGTGACCTAGAGCCAGAGGTCACAAAGATAGTAGAGCAACTTGAGAGGAGAGATCCTTGAATGGCATGCAGGGCCCTGGAGTACAGGAGTGGCATCATCAGGACACTGTCAGAGGCAGGATGGTGAGTAAACAAGAGACTTGCAAGAACAAGGGGACACAATTTAAAGATAGAAGGAGGGCAGTTCAGGGGCAATGTGAGGAAGTATTATTTCACAGAGAGGGTAGTGGGTGCATGGAATAGCCTTCCTGAGGAGGTTGTGGGGTCTAAAACTGTGGGAGAATTCAAGAATGCATGGGACCGACATAAGGCAATTCTTGTGGGGGGTAAGAAGAAATAGGCTGTTGGTTAACTAGGATCTGCGGCCTATCCCGTAGGTAGGGAAATGGGCAGACTAGATGGGCCTAGCGGTCCTTATCTGCTGTCAAAGTCTATGTTTCTATGTTTCTATGTTAAACACAACACAACAAATGTAGAGTACAATGACATAGACTTTAATATGTGCAACCAAACACAACGGTGATGACAATTAACAAAGCTTGTGCATAACACAATGGAAGTGACAGTATGTGACATGGAAATGTGCACCGTGTGCAGTGCAGGACACGCATGTGACAAAGATGGACAGCCATGGCATAGTTAAGCGGAGTGTTGTCGGAGGTGCCTGGGCTGAGGTGACAGTGTGAAAAGGGTACCATGGCTGTGCATATGTGATTGTATGGGTGAGTGTGTGTGCGCGCGTGTGTGTGTGTGTGTGTGTGTGTGTGTGTGTGTGTGTGTGTGTATACATGCATGGATGTTGCATGAGTGTGTGTGTATGAGCGTGCATGGCAGCTTTGCCTATCTGAGGCAACTACCACCATGCACACGACATGCACAATGCACATGGGACACAGAGATAGGGGTGCTCTGTGTTGATGAAATATTTGGGGAGGACTGCGTTGAAGCTGGGAGGCTGGAATGCCTGCATCCCTGCCAACTGGCAGACCAAGCCAGGCTGGGTGGCCGGCCATGGCAGCATGGGATGCTGGCCAATGCCTGTGATGCAGTGGTGCTGGAGCCCATGCCCACCCTGCGACCACTAGAGGCCTATCTGCGGGCAAGCGCAATGTGGCCACGCTTTCTTGCAAACACACTCTGCTGACCCCCATGCACCTCATGCAGCACAGTGGCAAGATCAACCACAGCAGATGTAGTCCCCTTATACAAAAGTGGGAACAAAGAGGAAGCAGGGAACTACAGACCAGTCAGCCTCACCTCAGTGGTGGGAAAGATCATGGAAGCACTTCTGAAGGAGAGATTGGTGGAACATCTGGTTGTCAATGGACTACAGGACCCAAGGCAGCATGGTTTCACCAGGGGGAGGTCATGTCAGACCAATCTCATTGAATTTTTTGACTGGGTGACTAGGGAGGTGGATCAGGGGAGGGCAGTGGACATGGCCTATCTGGACTTCAGCAAGGCCTTTGACACTGTGCCACATAGAAGACTATTACACAAACTGGGGAATATGGGTGTGGGCAGGACAGTAGTGTGATGGGTAGGTAACTGGCTGGGTGGCAGGACACAGAGGGTGGTGGTAAATGGCTGTCACTCCACAGAGGAAGAGTGACCAGTGGGGTACCACAGGGATCAGTGCTGGGACGGGTCCTATTCAACATCTTCATCAGTGACATTGCGCAGGATCTAGAAGGCAGAATTTCACTGTTCGCTGATGACACAAAGCTCTGTAACACAGTAGACACACCAGAGGGTGTAGACAGAATGAGAAGGACCTGCAGAAACTTGAAGAATGGTCAAGGGTTTGGCAGTTGAAATTCAATGCAAAGAAGTGCAAGATAATGCATATGGGGCACAAAAACCCTGGCACAATATATCAGTGGTGGGGGTGAGGATATAGCATGCACCAAGCAGGAAAGGGATCTTGGGGTTGTCATCTCTGATGACCTCAAGGTAGGGAAACAGTGTGACAAGGCATCAGGTAAAGCAAATAGGATGCTGGGATGTATAGGCAGGGGCATCACCAGCAGGAAAAGGGAGGTCATAATTCCGCTATACAAGACACTAGTGAGGCCCCACCTGGAGTACAGTGTACAGTTCTGGAGACCATACCTCGTAAGGACATAGACAGAGGTAGATAAGGTTCAGAGGAGGGCAACAAAGATGGTGCATGGATTGCATCACAAGTTCTATGAAGACAGGTTGAAGGAACTGAACATGTACTCCCTGGAGGAGAGGAGGAGAGAGGGATATGATAGAGACATACAAGTATCTTACAGGGAGAAACAGAGTGCAGGAAAACACTATTTTTAAGCGAAAAAGATGTTCCAGGACTAGAGGCATGGGATGAAGTTGGAGGGAGGACGATTCAGAGGAAACATGAGAAAGAATTTCTTCACAGAACAGGTGGTGGACAAGTGGAATACCCTGCCAGAGGAAGTGGTGGGGGCTGAAACAATCATGGGATTTAAGAATGCATGGGATAGACATAAAGGAATTCTAGAGGTCATGGGTAAGGGGAAACAGACTTCTAGGAAAACAAACTGAACTTACAAGCTCAAATGGGCAGACTGGGTGGGCCATAGGCCCTTATCTGCTGACACTGTCTATGTATCTATGTAGCAGCAGTGAGACCCAACAAGCCACGGTCAAGTGTGGTTACCGTGCTCTCCATTCTGTCCTCTGCCTGCTGCTCTGCATGGGCAAAGCCCATGCCCATAGTCTCCCGCAGCTGCCAGAGCTCATCCCGCATCTCCCACTGAAAGGCATGCAGGTCCAGCTGGGCCTCCTGCTGGATCATCAGGGCAACCTGGAACAGAGGCTGGGGATCCCTGACCATCCTGCACCATGGGCACAGCAATGCCTATGTTAGCTGGGGGTTGTGCCTGCCATTGGTCGTGGTGGGGATGTTGTGCAGGTGGCAGCTGTCGATTTTCCTGGGGCTGCATGGTCCCTGTGGATGACACTGCATATCCAGCAGTGCATACAGGTCACCCACCTGGCCTACATCCTGCTGTACCAGAATGCCACTAGTGGCTTGCCCCTCCACCCCATGGCACCTGTATGGTGTACCTCAGGAGGACCCAACTCTACGCCACCACACACAGTCCCCTCTACAGGCAGGTAGTACTGCTGGTCCAATCCCACACATCCATGGTCACTAGTGACTGCCAGGATGACCACCTGGCCACCACTCAGATCCTCTACCTAAGCATCTTCTAACATGACACCGACCTCCACTTCTCTGGCATCCTGATCCATGGAATCATCCTCCCCCACAGGCAGGTGTAACCCATGTCCTGTGGCCTGCCACCCATGTGCTGTTGCAGATGGTCCACGCAGGACACCCAGTCCAGAGGTCATTGGAAAATTGGTGTCATCCTCCTCCTCCTCCTCCTGCACCACGGCTGCTGTCCCAGCCATGTGCTGGCCCAGTGCATGCTGTGCACCCACTGCTGTGAAACACAAAAGGACAGTGTTAGTGACCAGTAACACACAGTGGGCCAGAACCACCACCAATACATGCACACCCTAGGTTGTGTGACACACACCATGATCATGCGACCAACACAGTGTCCCTGTCGATGCAAAATATGGCCCCATGCGTGCACCCCCTAACACGGTGCACATGCAGTGGGATGCATGCAGCAGTGAATGCCCTGCACACCATAGTGTGTCATGTGTACAGTGTGCACAATGTACCACCACCATGTGTGCATAGTCCATGCCACACATCAGTATTACAATGATCCTCCAGCACCAGTGTTGGCACGCCTTGTAGGGTGCAGACAGGCAGCAACTTACCTGTCCTAGGTGGGGTAAGTAGCGTCTCACATCCACTGCCAATGATGCCACTAGCCACCACTGGCTGCAGTGTAGAGATGACCAGGGCCATGAGTGGATCCCCCTCACACTGCTGCCCGGCCTGTGGCCCTCCTCCAGGCCGTAGCATTCGTGGAGCTGTATTGCCTCCGTCTCCTTGGCCTGACACAGCAGATCATTCCACCTTTATCTGACGGCATCCAGGGCACGTCCCTGGCCTCCCACAGCATTCACCTCCACTGTTACAGCATTCCACATCTGCCTCACAACAGAATCTGTGGCCTTGTGGCCAAGTAGAACCTGCTCCCTCTCCTTGACCCCATGCATCAATGCCTTCAGCTCGTCCTCAGAGAATTTGTAGGCACGGATACGTTCCTGTCATGCAGCAGCACCTATGAGAGACATAGAGAGAGACACATGTCACATGCTGTGGTGTGCATGTGGTGCGCAGCACTAGCAGATCACACTGTGCATGTCAACCTACATGCCTACCATGCATGTCCTTTAGCAGAACAGCACAGGCCCTGGTCATGTCACACTCAACACGACATGATTGGGTACAGCACAGATTGCAACCATGTGACATGGCTACTCCTGTGTGCATGGTGCAGGCATTGCCTGTGGTCCCACACTGTGGCTGTGATTCCCCTGCACCATGGGCACATGCCACATTGGACACTGCAGTCATATTGCAATCACCTACCCTCACATGGCCATGGCACATGCACTGCCAAGCATGGCCAGGGTGAGTGTAGGCCCCTGTGTGCCCCCATCTCCCCTCTCCCCCCCCCCATGCATAGAACCCACACTGTGCAGAGTGTGCTCATGCTGACACAGGCGTCACAGTCAGGATGTCCCATCCAGCTGGCTAACAAGCACAGTACATGGCCATGTACACCACTGACAAAGCAGTATCATGCTGACATGGGGGTCTGCAAGCATGTGCTCTGTCCCATGTGTGTCCAGTGGTCATACACATGTGTGTACAGTACAGTACAGGGCTTACACACATCCCAGTACCATACAGCCACGTGCCCTAGCTGGTATACAGACCTGCCTGTTGCTGCTCTGCCTCCTGAGACGTACTCCTCTGTATAAGGCCCTTTCAACTCCGACACCTGCTGAGTATTGTAATCCCCACTGACAGCACAGATGGAGCACTGTTTGCCCTTATATAGCACTGCTGGGCAATCATGTCTGTTAGGCATGTAAATGCATTGGTAATGATATGCTAAGTGCCCTGTTTGACCCTTGCATACCCAAGTAGCCTCATTTACATAGGCCCGTTTGAATATGTGCCCTGTTAATATGGGGCAATGCACATAGCATTTGGCAAACCATTAGTGCTGGGCTATATAGGTGTTCAGCGCAGTGCTGGCACATTAGTGCAGTGCTACATGATCTAGCGCTACAACAGCGCATGTGCATGTGGTCATTGGTCCACGCTAGCATACCAGTATTGCGTGACATAGTGCCGCACTATGGCATAGTGTGCAGAGCACTGCGCATGCACTCTATGGCCATGCTGGGGTTTACTTGGTTTTGAAGGAGAAAAGAAGGCTGAAGCTCATCGAGATTGCCCCCCACCACCATGGTCGGAAGATTAAACAAGACACTGCTAATTTGGTACTTGTAACCATAGGTCTACTCCTTTTTTAAATGAATGAGTGGAAAACATTATCGACCAGGTTTTGTGGTAGATTGTTCCATTAACTAGGTCCTCTTACTGTAAAATAATTGAATCTTTTATTAGTTCTACATTTGGTTACATCGATCTGTTTATTATGAAGTCATGGACTTGTCTTCCTATTTGAAAACTGTAACCCACATTGCCGCATTAGGTCCTGGGATTTATGAATCTTATACATAAATAACAGATCCCCCTGCTTTGTTGCATCTGAAGGGAATGGAGCCATGTCTCTATAGTCAAGATCTGCCAGGCGGGGAACCATTTTTGTTACCCTCCTCTGAATGCCCTCAATCCTGACAATATCCTGCCTCAAATAAGGGTTCCAAAATAGGGATCCATAATCAGAATGAGGCCTTACATGGGTCCTGTAAAGTGGAATAAGACATTCCTCAGTACTTGAGACAAATGTGTGTTTTATTCGAGTAAGCAAAGCATTTGATACTTTAGCTATCTTGATACATTGGTCAGATGCAGAGAGTTTATTATTCACAATAACTCCAAGATCCCGTTCACAAGATGAAACTTTAAGAGGTGTATTATTTAAAAAATATACCTGCTTAGGGTTATTTTTACCGAAGTGCAACGCTGCACTTTTATCTGAGTTAAGCAACATATCGTTGGTGGTTGCCCATTGTTTGATGGTTTATAAGTTGTTACTAAGTAGTAACCTGCTAAACTCGGTATTGACAGCTCCCCCTGTTTGGTGTCATCAGCAAATTTTGAGAAAAAGATACCTGTATTAGCTTGCATATTGCTAATGTATACATTAAACAACGTTGGCCCCAGCACTGACCCCTGAGGCACTCCACTTGTCACGCACCCAACATCAGAAAGAATGCCATTTATCCCAACTTGTTGTTGTCTATTGGACAACCAACAGGACACCCATTTAACCAATGACTGAGAAAAACCCAGACCTATCATTTTGTCTAAAAATTTATCATGCGGCACTTTATCAAAGGCCCTGCTATAATCAAGCAGAATTACACCCATAGGTTTACCAGCATCAAGTCCCTCACTTATATGATTGTAGAACTATACAAGATTAGTTGTACAGGAAAAACCCTGCCTAAACCCATGCTGTGTATGATCAATGAGATTTTTGGAGATAACTTCTGTTTCTATGAGATCTTTAATTATTCTCTCCATTAATTTACATACTATAGATGTTAAACTTATTGGATGATAATTCTCTGGCCTAGAGTAACTGCCTTCTTTGAAAATTGGAACAACTATTGCTTTAGACCAGCCATGTGGAATAAGACTACTCTGGAGAGATTTATTAAAAAATAGGGTAAGAGGTTTAACTAAAGCCTCAGCTGTTTCCAGTAAAAATATGGGGGTAATAACATGAGGTCCTGGACTAGATGTCTTATTTAGGGAATGCAGAGCCTTAAGTACATTGACTTCAGAAATGGAATACTGTATTAAAGTATCATCTATATATTGACTAGTCATGAGATCCTTTTTTCTAGAAAATATTGAGCAAAACTGCCTATTAAAAGTATCAGCTGTATCTTTATCAGAGGTCATAATCAAGTTATCCATAATTAGCGGACCTATATTTCTACAGTTCCCTCTTTTTTTATTAAGACATGAGAAGAGGGGCTTGTAGCCATCTTATGTGTGTGCCAATCAAAACTCCAGGTTCCTTTTTGACTGTAGAATAACATTTGTTAAGTTTTTAACTGCTTTTTTGTATTTTGCTAAGATTTGTACCTTTGCACTACCATCACGTTTTTTAACAGAGAAAATAGCCTTTGTTTGCTTTTAATTTGTTTCATAATAGTTTTATTTAACCAAAGAGCAATCTTCCCCTTGTTGTTATATTTTTTTACTGTAGGGACAAATAATTCTTCCAAATGATGAATTGTATGTTTCAAATAATCCCAAGCTTCCTCAACAGAAAGGGAGATTAAGATACCCTCCCAGGCTATTTTATTTAAGCAATCATTAATGTTTCTGAAGTTAGCATTATCATATTTCATGAATACTGTATGACTTGAATTTTGTCAAGAATTGAGATTAAATGCAAATGTAATTGAACTGTGATCACTGGGGTCAAGGCAGGGTCGCGCATGCACATCGCGCCTACTTCCGGGTAGCACAGCGCTATACCATGTGACTGTGCGGTGCTATAGCTCAGGTTGAAAGTGGGCCCAGGGTGTGTCACAGACTGGGAAAGTGCTCTGCATTTCTGTGTGTTCCTCCTGTGTGTATTTCATTGAGGATATTATCACCTGTGGATTATCATGACAGGGAGGCATAGGCAGTGTGCAGTGGTGTGAAGGGACAGGCACTGAGGGAATGTTGAGACAGCAAACTTCATGTAGCTGGTTCAGCAGAGGCACCGATACCTGTTTGGGGAGGTCAGAGAGGGTGACCTCCCATGATGCCAGGTGTGGGCATCTGTTGTACGATACCTGTCAGAACGGACAGGCATCCCACAGGATGCTGAGAAGTGTAGGCACCGCTACACTAATCTGCGTCTCAAGCAACAGTAGCAGCTGGAGCATTACAGGAGGATGGTGCATGATGGAATGGTGCCAGTGCCAGGTAGGTGTTGCCACACAGCGCACGCATGCGTTATGTGTTCATCTGTCTGCTGGAGTGTGTGTGTGTGTGTGTGTGTGTGTGTTACCAGGTGTTCCGTTGTGTTGGGAGGTATGCCTGGGCAGGGCACTCTTGCCCATGGTCAATGTTGACCAAGTTGTGGGGTTGTCAACTTGAGCCCCTTTGGGTGGCACAGTGATACAGGGTGTCTGAGAGGGTGGCAGGGTAGCTAGGCATCCTCCATGGCTGTTGCAGTGCTTGTCACTGCATGGTACATACTGCTGTGTCCATGGTGGTTGCAGTGTAGTCATGCTGTGTGCAACAGCAATGCATGACAATGGTTAACACCGCAGGTCTGGGGCATGCAGGCAGGAGGACTTGCCAAGGAACTGTCTGGCAGCCAACACTAGTGTTGTGTGTGGGGGAGCTGTTTCCTGGGTAATTGGTCTGACATCACAGCATTGTGTGCATCATGTCACTGTGTGTCTGCTTGTGGTGAAGGTGCACAGCACTGTCACTGTGCCTACATGCCCTGAGCGACTGGCACACATGCAGGGGGCCATGGTAGCCACATGTGGCCATGGTAAGGCATGCCTGTGGGGGGGCACTGTGTGGCTGCATCATGTGTTTGGACATTGTCCCTGGGCTGTGCAATGCCATCTTTGAATTGGAGTTGGGGTGCATCTTGCTCTGGCTAACATGGTCACTGCTGTGTGTTGTGCTAATGCTGCTGTTACCTCTTTCCACTGCAGAGCAGATTGTGCAGCACGGCCCAGGGTGTGGAGGCCAGGAGGGAACAGGGCTGCCCAACAGGGGCAGCCCTAGGGTGCCAGCCATGCCACAGCAGGTGGAGGAGTGCAGCCCTGAGACCAGGGGCCTATTGCATGAGTACATTTATGTTTTATGCTGTGCTATGCTGCAGGAGTGTGTGGTCACTGCAATGGTCTGCTGTCAACAGTGCAACCGGGTGCACGGCCATGTGCATGGTACCATGGCAGGTGTGCCATTGGATGGTGTTGCTCACCAGTGTGGCAGAGTCTATGGGTGGGTGGTTGCTGTACTGTGTTGCGGGGTGGGAGGGGTTGTGCTGTAAGGGCCCATGTCAGCATGCACAGATGACAGTGCTGTTCATTGTCCATGGCCATTGTCCATGTTCTACCACTCACACGGCATGTGCGGTTTCTGGGTGCATTCCACTGCTGTGTGTGCATTACAGTACAAGGTTATTGTGTGGTGGCATCCAGCAGCCCACACCTGCTGATGTGTGCCTATGGTATTGCCACTGCTGTGGGATTGTTAAGCCTTGGCACAGGCAGTCTGGTTGCCAGATGCTGTGCCTGTATTCTGCTGCTGTTGCGCCCATATCAGTTGTTGTTGCGCCCATCCTGGTGCTACATTGTTATGGTTCCATGTGAATACAGCGAATCGAGTGCATTATCGGTGAGATTTTCACAGCGAAGCCCATTTCGGCGATCAATACATTCAGCGAGTGACTATTCAGAGTGCATCTTGCAAGTATTCCTATGATGGGATATTATTGAGCTATGGACTGGTATTGCAGGGAGGCTACACCCCCCCAAATGCCCACGGGGGTCTGCACCCCCAAACCCCCCCATTTCTAAAATAACATCTTCCAAGGTGCACCTGGATCTCAGAGGTAGGCTATAACCCTGGAGTCACAAACTGTCTTTGCGGTAATGCAGCGATCGCTATTATTGCAGTCGTTATAATAGAATCACTGTAATTGACTCGCTGACCTTTTTTCGTTGTATTCACATGCTACCCATTGTTATGTGACTTTGGGCAGCTTGTCCCAATGTGTGTCCTCCCATGTGCATGTTGTAGCATCGACCACTTCCACTGCTGTCTCAGGGACTGCCTGTCTGGCTGCACTGTCTCACTGTGTGCAGTGCTGGGTTGGGTGGTGTCAGCCGTGCCATGGTGTTGTCAGAGCTTGACATGCATCTCTGTGTATATTGGGTCTTTGGTTGTTGCCTGTGTCATCCAAGCCCACCCTGTGGGTGCCTGTCGGTTGTGCCTTCCATTGCATTCCTTGGCGCCACATGGGCATGGCTGTTGGGACATGCTGTCCATCCCTGGGTTGATGCCTGGGGCTGCATTGTGCCTTTGCTGATTTCCCATCCTCACATGCTCCCCCTTACTCCTATAGGTCCACAGCATTCTTGCTTGTGGGCAACCAAGCCTGAGGAGTTGGAGGGCAGTGAAGAACTCCTTTATTGCATTGTGTGGCAACAGAGGACTTTGATCTAGCAGCAGGTGGTGCTGATTGCAGAGGCCAGTTGGGTAGCCACTGTCCTTGAAGCACGACAACCGGAACCACCACGCAGCCAGTCATAGGACTGTTCCCTAGTTTGTTTGCCTCCCCCCCTTCATGGATTGCTGTACTTTCTGCTGCCTTTTATCCCTGTTCCCTCCTTTGCCATTGCCATTGCTTTTAGTCTGTATTAGTAGTTGTAGTTGTTCGCTTTTGTGTTTGTAGTAGTCGTAGTAGTTGTAGTTGTAGTGGTGGTCATAGTTTTAGTTGTCATAATAGTAGGTTTAATCATGGTACTGGTAGTAATAGTTGTAGTGGTAGTCCTGTTAGTTGTAGTAATAGTAGTAATAGTAGTTGTTATTGTAGTGTTAGCTATTGTAGTTGTAGTACTAGTAGTAGTAGTTGTAGCATTGCTTTTTTGGTTATGTGTTCCTATCACTGCTTTCTGTTGTACATATTGTTGTTCATGTTCATCTGTTGGTTTGTTTGTCTTTTTTACATTATACACAAGGCCCCTACATTTCTGCGACACATGGGGGCCAAGTTCTGCGTCAACATAACCATTTGCCAGAGAACTTCTGCGGCAGTGGTTTGTAATTTCTGCAGAAGTTCTGTGGCACTAACAAACTACCACATCACAGTGTCAGCTTGTCATCCTGACTTCACATCCATGGCAGTGGTTATAGCAATCAGGATGGGGAAGAACAGTAACACTAATTCAAAAAATAACAGACTTACAGAAATTATTTTATGCCTAAAAAAGCAAAAAATAAATAAATCTATCCTTTGAGATCCTAGAAATACACAGAGAGGCCTTATGTGATAAATAAGGTATTTCTATACTCATGTTGTCTGTACCACTTATGAGCTCCCCACTATGTATCATTTATATATTTATATGTGCTGTCTACACCACTCATGAGGTCCCCGCTGTGCATCACTTATATATTTATATGCAATCTGTAACATACATACAGATGTGTGTGTGTGTGTGTGTGTATATATATATATATATATAGAGTGAGTGAGAGATACTGTATGTGTGTATATATAGTTATTTATTTTTTTAAATTTCCATGAAATTATACCCTCATTCATACAGGTCCCTTTGGAAATGGAATAAACAGAATAAAGCAGATACTGCAAAACCATTTTTCGTGCCAACCTGCTTCCCCTGACCCACTACATAACACCATCAGGCCATGTCATGCATGTGAACCTATTGTGAGATAAAGCTCTCCAGCCCATCACAATGTGTCCCCCATGTGACAGAACACTGCACCATACCTTCCCAGGCTCAGAGCAGTGATGTGCTCCCCCAATCCTTGTGCTGCCCAGCCAGCTGCCAGAGCTCATCTCTGAACCTGTTGCAGGCATGGGAACACAACATGCTACCCTCTGGCCCAACAGCTAGCCCTACATGGGGTTTTTGGGACCCCACCTCACGAATTCTGTCACTGTCATGGCATTAATCAGCCCGGAAAGATGATTTTGCGGTCACTGCATGGAACCACCTATTGGGACTGATTTATGAAATGACAGTGTCACAGTTCATGAGGCAGGCCCCCAAGAACCCTATGTTGAAAATTTGGTGAAAAAATTCCCAAAGCAACTGCTTTCACCGAGCATACATTAGCTGTTCGGCCTTACACTCATAATAAGTTCCGCGAATTTTCAATATTTTCACTCCAGATTTTCAATATTGCCATTGAACCACATCTCCTTATGAGCAGTACAGCTGTCATTTTTCACATTTCTCCCAAAACGTGTTTCCACCCATGTAGCGCACAGTGGCACAGTCGGTATGTGAAATCAATGTTTTGGACAGATTAAGAAAATCACAGTGACACTGTTCATGAGCAGAGGTGTTACAATGGCTATGTTAAAAATTTGGTGAAAAAAGTCCATAAAATGACTGTGTTACGAGTGACCATTGCGCAGCTTCCACGCACCCTCATAACTTGATGGATTTCTAATATTTTCAGCCCAGATTTTCACCACTGCCATTTTTCACACTTCCTTATGAATAGTACAGCTGTCATTTTTCACACCACAGCTGAAATGTGTTTTCGCACTTCCAGCACAGAAATGCGTGGTCGCTGTGGGAAATCACTGTTCGGGACAGATTAAGAAAATCATAGTGACACTGTTCATGAGCAGAGGTTCCAAAATCCCTGTGTTGACAATCTGCTGTAAAAAATCCCCAAACTAATTGCATTACAGGTGTGCATTGTGCATTTTCTACGCACGCTCATGACTTCACCAGTTTTTTTAATATTTTCACTGCAGAATTTCAACATTGCCATTTTTGTACCTCCCCATGAACAGTACAGCTGTTATTTTTCACATCCTGTTCGAAATATGTTTTCGCACCTGTGGTGCCAAATGGCGTAGTCGCTGTGTGAAATCAGCTTTCGGCTAAGAAACTGATATTGCCGCTGTTCATTAGGTGGGGGTCACAAAAAACCTGTGTTGAAAATTTGGAGTGAAAATGTCAATGAATGCCTGAGGCATTAGGGTTTCCGACTATAACGCCCCAGCCTGTAGAGAATGACAGGCATCTGGGGTGTGACTTTGGATTCTTGCCTGTAATGTTCATACCATTCCACACCCTGCAGCCAGTAAGAGGCAACTAGGTGTACCTTGGACTCTTTGGCACCAAAGTTCACCCCATTCTCCTATACAGGACCCATCTCACCGCATTTCCTGATGGAATGAGGTGAGCATAAGAGCCAAAGACCCCAAGGCACACCATGACACTTGTCAGTGTCTGCAGGGTAGGGTGTGGTGAAATGGCATGGCCGTTAAGCCTGATGACCCAAAGGAACACCCCAATGCCTGTCAGTCTCTACATGGTGGTAGTGGGGTTGGTTTCAGTTCAATACTTCACTGCCATTCCTATTATGCAGCTTTCTAACTCCTACACTACTAATGCCAATGCTAGCAATCAAACATTCGACATTGACAAATGCTTGTTATATTCCACTTTTGTGGGCATAATTATGTTTCTTAAAAATGACAGGTTAATTCATTTCAACAGTTATTCATTTCAGATGGCATCTGTATAACTTAAAGGCAAAAATAAGTGTGTACAAAGTAAGGTATAGACTTAACAGGTCCATGCTATCATCAAGGTTTTGTTTAAGTTGGCCCTAGTGTAATTATGTAAGACTGAAAATTGTATTAGGCTATAGTGCAGGTTGAGTAAATTTCATCATGCCTGATGTACTGTGCCACCGCTTCTGGCAGTGGGAGCTGTGGTAGAGTTACTATTCATTTCTGTGGCAGAATGCAGCATTTCATTAGCTAATGTATGATGTTATAGCACTGATAACATCACATTCTGAGCATAGAGGGGTTCTGGATATAAAAAGAGGGGAAGGGAACCAGGTTCTATGGATAAATAAAAATATTAATAAAGAATCTCCAAGAACAGTGAATTCTGCAGCACTGCAGAAGTTCTGCAGTAGGTTGCAAGTTCTGTGCAAAATTATGCAACTGCAGAATTCTGGGGGCCTTGATTATATATTACACTTTTTTAATTTTACTGTGTCCTGTGTCGTTCTTGGGTGCTTCCGTGTCATGTTGTGGGTTCTGTACTGCTGTCTACTCCTGGTTCCCTTTCAGGGCTATGCTTCATTGCATGTCTTTCAGGGCATTGCAGGCTCACCTCTGCACTGTATTCCTGGAGGGTGTTTGCACTGCTTGCCTGGGTGCTATATTCATTGCTATCTTATTTGCTATATTCAGTGCTGTCTTGTTCCTGGGCTGTTTTTGCCCTGCACTCCCAGCCCTGTTTGCTCGGCTTCCTTAGTATGCTATATTCAGCAGGATTAGCACCAGGCTATTCCTTTTGGATATGGCAAGCTATTTGGTCCGGGCAATGTTTGTACACTGGGCAGTGCTGATTTAGCCCCAGGGCAAAACTTTGAATATCTGGCCCTCTGTCTTTGTCTCCCCTGATATCAATATTGTAGACTTCCCAGTCCTGACCCTCAACAGGTAAGTACAATGAGCCAAGGCCCTCTTTCATGCATGACCCAGAGTCACATTACAAACAGCCACGGTGTTTACAGATTCAAAACTTACATACTGCAAATACAGTATATATATGCATCTCCTGGGCTAGACCAGGTGGGGATAAAAATTCTTGAAAGACACAGCTGAGGACATCTGTACAGTTCTAACAAAACTGTTTAACAGAAGCCTCCTGGAAAACAAATTCCTAGACACCTGGAAGTGGACTAAGGTACTCCCCATCTTCAATGGGGCGATAAAAGTAACCCATCTAATATTCAACACATAGCTCTCCTCTCCTCTCCTCCTTGTGCTCCCAGGTTGCACCTGGAAACAAGCTCTGGCTTCATGTGCCTTTCCTGATTAAACAGTTTCCCCTTCCCTCCATCCCTTCTGTAATGTCTAAAGCATTTAAGAGAATAGTGAGTGGACAAATACAGAAATACATGGACTACTAACCCCCCCCCACCAATCAGGATTCAGGTCAAGGAGTTCTATGGACTCTGCACTCATGGACTTTGTGGATCTCACCAATGGACTGGATATTAAGGGTCAACTATGGGAGCTGTATTTGTAGACCTCTCAAAGGTATTTGACTTAGTGGACCACAAGATCCTTCTATAAAAAATGGAATGAATAAGTTTTTGTAAGGAGGCAAGAAGCTGGTTCCAGTCTTAGTTAAGTAACAGGGCACAAAAGTTTGCATACACAAAACACTATCATCAGTCAATGTCTTACACAGAGGTGTCCTGCAGGGATTAATTTTGGGACCCCTACCATTCCTACTATACTGAAATGACCTTCCTCTCCATATTAAGCACTCTCATATAAAGCTGTATGCCAATTACACCATTTTGGTGTCAAAAGCAAAATCCCAAAAAAGAAATGAAGCTAAACCTGCAATTGGATTTCAACCACATTCAAAAGTGGTTCATGGCCTCAAATACAGTACTCTGCTCCAAGAAGATGCAAACAATGGTGTTCAACAAAACAAGAAAGGGAACTAGGAAATCAGAACAGCTAGAAACCTGGTAACTTGAGGGACCCACCTTGTATCAACAACTGAATACAAATATCTGGGGGATACAGTTAACAACTTGCTACAATTTGACAAACACATAAATAACATTAAATTAGTTGCTGTAAGGATAGGGGTACTCAGATGCATAGCCTTCTCAACTCCATGCGCAGTTAGAGAAACCACTGCCACCCATCTCATACTCCTAGTACTGGAGTATGGTAACATGGTGTACCAATCTGCACGGTGATCCAGGCACTGCATACAATAAATTGACATGCTTTGTACTACTCTGTCCCTACGATATTCATGGCTGTGAAATGTACACCAAATTATGATAGGATTCACTGTCAGTTATGAGATAGAGAGAGAGAGAGAGGAGGAATGCAGCAGCAGCATTCCAAAAAAGGGGGTTCACTTCCTGGTAAAACAACCCAGAGCCATAATTCCCCAACATACGTACACAACCTCAGAGAGGTAAACCACAGAAGCCTAGCCATCCCAATGATTCAGAACAACTACCAAAAAACTGAGTCAAGCTACTACATAGCAACGGTATGGAATTCCATCAAATTTAAAACTAGGAATACTAAAGCCCTACATGTGGAAATCCCTGTGAGTACAACTGTTTTCACTAGATACTGCACCCCTTGTGAACCCCAACTACACAAAAAGCACAGAATTGTGTATGAAATATACAAACTTTTCCTGGTATCCCACTTAACGTGATATGTAACAAGAATAATCCGAGAACTGTGTTTTTTTAATCTATATAGCTTTTTACTATCAGAGTTCCAGGGCAGGCAAGCTGTGGTCCTCCTGTGGAGGATCTCAATCCACCCTGCTCACAGGGCTTCATTAAGCCTGCCCTGGTGCCCCATTTTCATTTTTCTCCCCATGTTATCCCAGGACCCCCAAACACAGCTACACATGTTCATGGAGGCATGCATGTGCATCATGGCTCTGGTGACAGTCCCTTATTCCCACCCAGCCTAATGTCTGGCTCCTTGATTGGCTTGGCACTGCCACTTAGCCTCCATCAAGTGGCAGCCAAGCACTAAGGAAACCCATGTCCCTCCCCAGGAGAGGAGAGCTGCATTGCAGCAGTTCAAATCAGCTCCTTGCCCTCCCCCCAGTGGACCCCTGGTTAGTCATGCTCATTCCTCAACTTGGATTGCTGGCCTGGGAGGAGGTAAGGCATTTTGCACCTGAGTCCTCTATGTCACTGGGGGCCAGCTTTGACAACTGTTTTCTAAGGAATCAGAGTATAGTGCGGTCTACATGCAACTATTCTCCAAATGTTTTCAATAAATGTATCTCTCTCCTTGCATGTGCAGATAATATTATTTTAATCTCGCCATCTTTGTTGGGCCTACAGAGCAAACTGGATACATTTTCAGAAATGAGTAGCAGTAAATTTTTGCACATAAACAGGAAAAAACACAGATGATGGTATGTGGTGCAACCTTGTTCAGGAAATAGTTCCTAAAACTGAACTGTTTATGAATCAAAACAGTAACTCATTATGATTATTTAGGCATACAATTTGCCATGAATACCAAATGGAACTCTCACATAAAATATCTCAAACAAAAGTTGCCAACCTCAATTAATGGAGTCAAATGTTTTATGAGGAATTATGGTGGATCTTCAATTAAGGGCACATTATCTATCATTAATGCTAAAATTACAAATGCAATACTATACGCAGCAGAAATATGGGGCCTTGCAGACTACTCACCTCTCGAAATAATATTAAATATATTATATCGCTATCTACTGAGAGTTCCAAACTGTACTCCTGCCTATATTCTCAGATCCGAATTAGGACAATATCCTATTGCATTTTTTTTCTTTATCCTGAATAATAATATACATAATGGATTTACAAATACTGCATAAAGACCGTCTCCCTAAGCAATGCTTTGAAGTCCAAATTATATCCAATGAAGCTTCAGTTTATTTTGACTGAGATTCTTCTAACTCCATGTTCAATATTGGTGGAGCATATTAGACTTAAATGTAAAGACACCGCAGCACAGCAGGACATGACAAAACTCCATACTTCTAAAATTTGTATTGCACATAAAAATCTTCAAAAAGTTTTCCAGATGGAATCCTATTTAACAAAAATAATGGATAAAGATAAAAGAAATATCATTAAATGGTTTAGATTAAAACTTTCTGATTCAAACCAGCTTTTTTCTAAACAAAGGCAAGAAGGAGTTTATCAATTATTTCGTAGGGCAGACTAGGTAGGCAGACTAGGTGGACCAAGCAGTCTTCATCTGCCATAAATTTCTATGTTTCTATGTATGTTTTATGTTGTAAATGGGGGAGATTTAGATTATCTCAAGTGCACTATTTACATGTGCTCAAGATTTAATACGGAAAGGAAATGTTGGCTGGAATTTTTTTCAGGGAAATTCCTGGCTCAAACCATGAAACATTATATGTCCTGTTCTTATTTGAAAATGACAGATATGCAGAAAATCAGCTAGCCTTTTGGGATAAAATAAAACTGTTCTTACTATTCTCAATACCCCACTTATTAATGACTGTTTAAACTCTCATAATAATTGCTGGTGCCCCACTTTATCACACTGTTTCCAGCTACTTCTCAAATGCCACAATAACCCACAAAATGGTTATTATGGTGTTCTCAAAGCTTTTTGTTTCACTCTCACTTCACTTTATTGCTGCACACTACCTCATTGGTTATTCCTCTATGTGTAGGAGGGCTAAGCAGATCTGGAAATGTGGTGGCTCCATAACTCTGTTTCTTGTTTAGCCAGGAACCCCACTGCTCATTTATACTTATTTATTTGTTTATTTATTTTTTAGTATTTATCTGGTTGATCCTGTCTACACAACACTTGTTTTCATTGACTTGGAAAGACACTGACTGCAATCAGGAACCAGGAATGAGCCATCGCTGACCAAGGAAACACTGCGAGTTTCTAAAAGAGAAAAAACAAATACAAAAAAAAAAACACAAAGAAAATAGTGTCCCTGACTACTGGAGAGAGAGAGATAAAGAGCAAGTGTGTGCATGTACATGGCAAGTGCAGAGACTGAGCAATGGATAGCAGGGATCAGGACAGAACTGCCTTGAACACTCTCTTGGCCACACATTGCTTGCACCAGTAATTATAAAAAATAACACATAGATGACTGTGTGTCAATGTAGTTTTTTATACACTCTTGCTGTGTGATGACCTAATAAACCTCTCAAGCTTTGCTCTTGAGGTTTATGGGTCATCACACATATCAGGTGTGTAAAACAAACTTCATAACACGTATTCGTCTATGCATTATTCGCTATATACTGTTTCAAAAAATCTGATTATCCTGGCTCTAATATTGTTATTACACTGTTTCTGCTTCTGACTTGTTTATCATATGGAGATGGTATATGATATTGAGTCTGAATACCATAAGGATGAATGTCACTGGCATATCTTTTTCTAGCTAATTAAGCTTTCTTTTTCATATTGGAATCTTTTATTATGAGCGCTAATACACTGGTTAGGGAATGTAAGTAATTAGACTCAAATACTACTGCATTTTATTTACATTCCAAACTAAAGTTATTTGGAATTATCTAAAGTATAACCCAATAACAATCATCCAATAAATACATAATTTTAATAACCAAATAGGGACCATCTATAGCTGACATTTGGTAACATATCTAAGATACAGTAACTATCTCATCTTAGTCACATGTTAAATATATTTTAATAAGGAATGTTCCTTCTTATTGTCAATTTTCTGTGATCTTATATTTGAAGCCTTACATACTGTATATGCTGCTTATAAAGGTTGCTAAACCTGTGGTTTCAATATTTGTAGGAAAGTGTATCAAGGTGACTTGGATATCCTATGCACACTCATTAAAATCTCTTTGTATAAAATGTTCTTGTCTAAATGTTATTTTGTATAATTTATTCTGTAATTGTTTTTAAATTGAAATGACATTATGTCAGTCAATAAAACTGAACTGAAATTGAAACATGCAACTTACATAGTGTGCTCAATCCCATGTAGGCACTGTATGTTTGTACTCATGCACAATATTCCCATATTTGCCATTACGTATTATTTCTTCTGCCCAAGTACCACTGTCTGATACCATATGCAATGCTACTTATGCTTCCTTAGAGGACAACTTTATAAATAGGATTCAAGAAGGAAGCCTTTTTCAGTGAAAAAGATGCTCTAGAACAAGGGGTCATGCTATGAGGTTTGAGGGGGTATGCTCAAGGGAGATGCAAGGAAGTATTTCTTCACAGAAAGAGTGGTGGATGCCTGGAACAGTCTCCCAGTGGAGGTGGTGGGGGAAAAACTGTAGTGAGATTCAACAAGGCATGGGATAGGCATAAGGGAACTTTAGTGGTAACAAAAAGGGGGGGAGCTGAAGATCAGGTAGGGTCTGCGGTGATATAGTTGCTAGGTAGAATAGGTGGGACAAGTAGTCCTTATCTGCTATTAATTTCTACGTTTCTATCTGCCTTAAAGTTCTTGCCTGTATAAAACTAAAGGTTTTTACTACTACAACTATTCAAACTATCTGAAATTTAATGGATATTCCGTGATATGCTATTACCAATCATAAAGGCTCAAAACCATCTCAGTTTTTGATTTTTTTATTTCTTTGGTGAGTTTACAGGCAACACTGTCCTTTATAAGGGGGAGGTGGTCTACAACAAAGTTTATCACTTCTCTTTAGATCTGTTTACACTGTCTGATCTGCACCATTGCGAGAGGTGCTGATGAGTTGCACTGGTGCAGGTCAGGCAGTGTAAACAGGATGGGGAGCACTGCAGGTGGCTTCAATGCACACTGATGCAGCACAGTGTGATCAGTGTTTTCATGAGTTTGTGTACCAGTGTAGGCATGTTTTACTGCTGCATAAATACTCCACTCCACCTACATCTGTACACCCCCAATGATGCACCATGATATGATGTGCTGTCCCCCTTTCTATAAGCTATTAACCCCGATGCCCTTCTCATTCAGTTTTTGCTCCCCCCTGCTCCAACCCTCTGCTGCTGTCCTATCCTCCAATCCTTCTTCTCATTCCCATTCTGCTTCTGTCACATCACCTCTCCTCACTGGCCAAAGGGATGTACTGTTGAAACACCAGAATAGAGAGGAGTACTGTGAAGAGCACCAAAAACTGCTGCTTTGTAAATGCACAGTGGCAGTAGTGCAGAGAGAGGAGTAGGTGAACAGTGCAGAGTACAGCAGACCACTCCCCCTTGTGTGAATGTGCCTTTTATCTCTCCTTGCTTAACTCACTACTACCCTCTTAGCTCTGCTCTGGGATGGCTCTCCCCCTCTGCTGTCCATTCCCTCTCCCTTGACTGTTGCATCACTAAACCTGTAAGATTTTTCTCCTCCTCCCTCCCACCCCCGTATCTCTCCTCTATGCTCCTCAGCAACTCTATTCACTCAGATTCTCTGACTCATCTCTCCTTTTTATTCATAAATGCTTCTCTAAGATGGGAGAACAGGTCTTCCCCACCTTCACTCTGAGGTTCGGGTACTGTCTCCTACTCCACATTCACAGTTTATCCTCCCATGGGTTACGCAAAGGGAACTGAGGAAACACTTAATGGGCTCAACCCCTTGCTCTTGCACAACTGTATTTTGCTGCATATCTTGCACAAGTGCATCTTGTTTAGCCTCCCTGGTCTAATCCCAGCAGGGGTTGCAGCATTGTACATTTTGTGCAGTTTGTACATATGAGATCAATGTTGTAATCTGTGCATGGATCTGGCAGAGATAGAGAGGGTCCAAAGGAAGACAACCATAGAGATTTATGACTTAAAAGGGTTCTCAGATGAGCAACAACTAAGTAGCATAAATCTTTACATTCTCAAAAGACATAATGAGGGGAGACTTACTACTGATAAAGGTGATCTGAACTATGATTGATGAACACACAATGTATTTCTTGATTACAGTGTACAAAATAGTTCCAGAGCTGTGTGCTTACAAGAAGGTTCACTACGCTGAATTTAACTTGGATAGAGGACAGTACGATAAAGCCAAGGAGAAGAACATACTTTGGCGAAGTACCCCAAAAGAATCACACTCATCAAGAAAAACTGAGAGTTTGACTGTGAGCCATCATAAGAGAAAGCCTGATAAGGAACAAGAGAATAAGACTGTAGAGGGAGTGGAAATAAGAAGTGAAAGTTTATAACATCCGGGACTATAGACTATAGGCAATAGATGAATTGAAGAACTTTCTCTGATAAAGTAAATTACTAGCAACTTGCACTATCCTCCCTAGTGTATGGGTTATGCAGAGATTAGCATGTTTTATATATACTTATACTGATAAATAGGTAACTACTGTGTGCTGTATAACATACTACATGAGTATCTACAAATGATAGTAATTTATTGAAATACGGTGCAATTTATTGTAGTTAGCTGATTCTAGAGTTGGTAAAGTTATATGGTATATGATATATGAGAAATAATTTATGATAGTGTGTCCTTACTTGTTTACTGTGATAGGAGAAAGCTTTGGATTTAGTCAAAATCTAGGATTACTTGCTAATTGATATAACTTGCTGGCCACCATCTAATAAGCAGATTCATTACTTGGAACTGATAAACAAGGTTCTCTTTTTATCTCATTTATTTCCTCCAGGATATCCTACAAATAGGCCTAACAGGACTTAATAAAACATAGGAATTAAAGGGATTTAGAGGGATTGGTAATTGGGCAGAATTTGGTTGAATTCTTAATTAAGCCCCATATTGGATTTGGGGTTAGAGGGTTCCATTCAAGATCTTGTTTTGCTAAATATAAGAAAAGACAGCCTTGTTATTCTAGATAAATTGTGTTTATTGATAATTGAGTAATGCCAACTGAGACAAGAAGTGGTAAGAACCTTGTTAATAGTAAGGAAATAGAGAGGATGAATGTGCATTTAGGAAAAAAATGAAAAAATTACTCATAAAAAAGGAGGAGAAAGTAATAAAAAAACAACAGATGTGAATAAAGATAGTTTAATTGAAGGAAACAGAGATATAATGGATAAAAATGGAATAGAGGTGGAATTAAATGATAAAGATGAAATATATGTTACTGATGTTAAAACATTGTCCAAAAAGTTATATACCCCCAAAATGATACAACCATTAATATGGGAGGTACTGGATAGTAATTTTAAATGAAAAAATATGAATGTCACAGAGAAGAAGGGTAGAAGTTTTGTACAACATGATTTAATTGATTTGATGAAACATATTACAATGGTTTCACTAGTTAAAGAACCAGATGGGAAGGATGAAATTAAAGAACTGGATGAGGATTTATTAGAAAGGGTTAACAGAGAAGTATCAAAAACAATTGATAGTATAAAAGAAACTACTGAAACAAATAGAATTGAACAGAAAATTAAAGAAATCAAAGAACTAAGATATGAGAAAACTAATCTTTTTTCGGTATTTGAGAATGATTTTGAAATTAAAGAGCTAACAGATATAAACAGAAAGGAAGATAGCATCAACAATGAATGGGAAAATATATCTGGGAAAGATACACTAACAATGAGCCCAATTGAAACTGTGACTCCACCTCTGGATATTTTAACCACAGAATGTGTAAATGCTCAGAGAGACCCATTATTGGCTAATGCAATGATATATGAGCAATTGATAATGTTTAAGAATGAATTGTCATTTTTAAAAGGAATTGGAATAGAAAATAAAAACAACATAGAAAATATTGTGAAGTGTACACAAAAAATGGAGGAAGGAAATATACTATCAAACTCCAATGAAGGAAACTATTTGGAGTGTTTAATGGATAAGTTAGATTTATCCCACTCCATAACTTCAAGTTATAAAAACAAGAAAAAATGGATTTCAATAATTCTGGGTTTATGTCAAGTAATATTGAAGAAGATTCAGAACTGGTAATGTTACCAGAAAATTACACTGAACAGAATAGTATCATTATAGAAATGAGATCAAAGCACACAAGATTGTGGGAGAAAGGAATTGAACAAACTTTTAAAGTGATAATGAAGAAAGAAGGAAAGTAAACAGGCTATGAAGTAGAAAGGAAATAAGAAGATGAAATGTAACAAAAACCCCTTTTTATGCAATGAGTAGCAATATTGGGGAAGGTATAGAAATGGGGTAAGGAAGAGGATTTGTATATTTTAGAAGATAGTATAGGAATAGAGCAAGAAAAGGTGGAAAAGTGTAAGGCACACACCGATAGTGATGAAAATAACAAAACAAGAAACATAGACTATGTGATTACAAATATGCAATCAAAAACTGAAAGTGTGGAAAAGAAGAATGGGAACAAAATGGATGACATGAAGAAAGGGAAGAAACAAGCATTAAAGAACAACAAAAAACATGAGGAGGAGAAATTGACAAAAGGTATAAGAAAGCGTAAACCAAATAATAAAAAGTATTTGAGAAATTTGGGAAAAGAGATGAATAACAGAGAGCAGGGTAAGGTTAATAAGAAAAAGAAGCAAAAAAGAAATTCAAAGAAAGAAAGGGGAATGAGGATGACCAAGATCATTCACAAAAAGAAAGTACGATTAAAGTGGATGAGATACCAGAAACAATAGAAAGGGAAAGGGGGAAACATATTACAAAGATTTGCCCTCTTGAGTCAGAATCATTAAAGAAAAATTAGGAAGAAGAAGAAAATAAGCTGAGGAAGGTGTTAAAAAGGACACTGGAGACTGATTATGTACTTCCAATGTATATTATCATTGTTTTACCAGAGGAGAATGAAGATAAATTGAATTTACATTTAAAATAGTTTTTGACAACTATACTATAAAGAAATACAAGAAGGGATACCATGCTCGATAACTTAAATATTATAAGGCCATTTGAATACCTGGAACTGGTATTGTTAATTTCTGATCAATATTTCATACTAAAGGCTATAGAAAATAAGATGGAATGTGTTGCAATTATGAAATCCTTGTTCCCGGATTATTATTATAAAGAAGAGAACATAGAATCAAAAAATCTAAATGAGTATGTGATGTCTTTATATGGGATAAATGAGACTAAGACAAATATCAGTGGTAAAACTTTGGATCTTCTGCAAAAGCTACTGAAAGTTAATAACTTAAAATAATCACAAAGGTCAGAAGATGGGAAAAGGATGGACAATTATCATTATGGTTAGTAAATGTAAATGAAGAACAATATGTATGGATTTTGACACTGGTAGAGAATTTGGGCAAATTAGAAATATATATGGTGGGAGAAGATCCGGGAAAGCAAGAAAAGAAAGAAATAATACATAGTGACAATTGTACAAGCCTGTTAAAACGGCAAATAGATATCAAATCTTGCAAGAGATTAAGGATGATTGACATAATATAAGCAGGAATACAGGATTGAAGGAAAAAACAAACCAAGGATATGAAACTAAGATATTATCTTGGAAATGTAACAGGTTTAAGGAAAAGATTAGCTGATCCTTCTTTCCTGGAATATATAACTAAATTTGACTACATCTGTCTACAAGAAACATGGGTAAATAAAGAAATAAACATAAATGGTTATAAATCATTTAATAAGAAGGCAAGAAGTACTAAAACATTTGTTAGATTATCGGGAGGAATACTAATGTGGTGCAGGGTAAAAGAGTATACAAAATACACCGAAGAGATCATAGAAGCAGAACATATCCTGGTGGTTAGAATAAAACAGAAAGACTGGATCTTATATATTATTAACATATACATTCCCTCCCAAAGAATTGAACTGTATAGAAAAAGATGAGATAAATACTATAGCTAAACTTATTGAATACTGTAGTAATGGAAATCCTAATTGTGGCATTATTTTATTGAGTCACATGAATGCTAGGGTGGGTCACAGCCTGGAGCCCTCTGATGAATTAATGTGGGCTTGTGCAGCTCAGGATGTCATGCATAATAGAATGGAGAGAGGAACAGTAGATACAAAAGTATGTGAAAGAGGGAAACAGCTTATAAAAATGATGGCTAGCCAGAACATTTTATTAATTAATGGCAGAACAAAAGGAGATTTATTGGGGGCATACATGTACATAGGCAAAAGGGGTTCATCTGTAATAGATATTTGCTGGTGTACAGAGAACATGGTAGCTCAAATAAAAGATTTAAAAATAGGTTGTAGAGGGGCAAGTAAACATTGCCCTCTGGAAATATTGGTTAACTCTACCATACCCACTCCAAATAGGAAGAAGGATAGATTAGAAATAATAAAAGTCAAAAAGGGTGTCAAGTTAATAGATAATTACAGGTTTATTCATATGTTGAATGATATAGGGGTTAGACAAGAATTGTTATATTTGATTTAAAGTAAAGAAGAAGATCAGTATATTAACATATTTGAGGGTATAATGAATAACATCTCAAAAAACCTGATGAAACTTATAATCAGTAAACAAAGAAGGCAGTAGATGGCATGATAAAGAATGTAAATACTATAAAAGCCTAATAAATAAACTAGGTAAACATTTACAAAAAAGTTGAGATCAAGAGGGAAATAAAACTAAAATTAAGAAGAGAATACAAAATGATAATGGATCAAAAAAAGAAAAATGGTAGATTACAATTATGGATGAAATTTGAAAGTACAGTAAAGGAGAAAAATAATAACATTTTGGAAATTGGTAAATAAAGGATGGGATAACTACACTAATGAAATTGAAAACTACATTAGCCCAGAAATATGGGAATCATATTACAAAAGCTTATTTTTCAATCAATAAATAAGCAGTGAGCATATTATTTAGATATCTGTGAAAAACGTCTTATTCTCTCTAAAAGAAATTTCAGAAGTTATACAAAACTTAAAATGTTATAAGGCAGCAGACCCTGATGGGGTTCCCCAAGATATAATGAAGGATGATCCGGAACTATGGACTAATGTAGTAATTTTTAAAATAATCCTGGAAAAAGGTATTATACCCCAAACATGGAAAATTAATGTAACAATACCAATATATAAAAAGAGGGATAAACTCTACCCAGGGAACTATAGGCCAATAAGTCTTTTAGACACTTCACAGAAAATTTTACTAAACTGCTACAACAAAAAATAATGGATTGTATAACAAAATTATGAATTAGTAGATGAGACACAGGTGGGATTTATGCCAAATCATTCTATGATTGATCAATGTTTCACATTAATGCATTTAAGTCATAAATATGCATATATTAAGAAACAAAAATTATATTGTGTCTTTGTAGACTTAAAAGCAGCCTTTGATAAAGTTTTGAGAATAAAATTATGGGAATCCCTGGGGAAATATGGACTGGATAAATAGGCTCAATATTCTGAAAGTATTATATAACGATAACTGCACATTAGTAAGATATAATAAAGAAGGGGATTACACCAAGAAATTTGGGTCCAATGTAGGTTTAAGGCAAGGATGTGTCCTCTCTCCAATATTATTTATCTATTTTTGAATGAGGTATTGAAAGATATGTATGATCCTGAGCTGCACATGCCCAAATTGGGGCTACAGGCCATGCCTGTACCTGGCATAGGCAGTTGATATAGTGTTAATTTCAACCAGCTACTGAGGGATTAAAAGAAGTATGCAAAAATTATATGAGGATTGTAAGAAATCAGCACTAGAAATTAACTTTGAAAAAACAAAATATATGATTTGTAGTAAGAAAGTGGTTAAGAAAGGGAGGATGAGTATGTTAAAATGTAATAATAAAATTGAAACTGTTAGAACATTTTGCTATCTGGGAATTATTTTTAGTTATAATTTAAACTGGAATGAACATATGAATCCCATAAAAGAAAAAATAAAGAGATTTTATCCCGCTTTAGAAAGATTCTCATACAAGTATGGAGGTCAATCAGTAAAGGGATGTTTAGCAGTTTTAAATGCAAAATTGAGGTCTCAGTTACTATATGGAGCAGAAATTTGGGGTTTACAAAATAGTAATAATTTAGAGTGTCCTCTTAACAAAGTGTATAAAAGACTACTAGGTTTACCTAACTGCATCCTCTGGCTTAGTAAGGCTGGAATTGTGGCAAGTTTCTATTCAACAATGTATAGAACAAAGGCAATGCAGCTATTGGGTAAAAGCATATAATAAACATGAAAAATGTCTTCCAAGAATATGCATAGAAGACTCAATGAACTACAGAGAAATGGGCTTTGTTTGTCCAAATATTTTTATCTTAGAGAAAATATTAAAAACATGTGGACTTTTGGAGTGCATAACTGAATCTAGCAGGCAACCATTGAAGCTGATAGAAGAGAAAATAAAAATAAGAATACAAGATATCCACTATAATCAAGAAGCTAATTTGGCCAAAAAGTGTAAAATTAGTAGGTGGTTGGCAGAAAATAGAAAAAAAAAACTATGGGATTAGTGTACTATCTTTACAAAATCTCTAACCCAAATAATAGAAAGACTTTAACTAGATTTAGGTTTGGATATGTTAATTTGCAAACTTTAATGAAACAATATAAAAGGATACACTCAGTGACATGTGCCTGTGACGGTGGTGATGATGCTCCATTCCACTTATTGATTCTGTGCCCATTATAAAAATATGAAAGAGAAAAGATTTTAGCAAATGTTCTTAAAGAGCTAGATATGGATCCTCAATATCAGTTTAATGTCCTATTGAAATCTGAGGATATTTTACGTTTGGATAAACTAGCTAGACTCAGCAGGATAGTATTGAGAAAACAGAAGCATTTGTGGAATGAGAATAAGTAATTTTGTATATCTTTTAATCAATGTCTGCCTCCATACTACCCTTGGTGGACTACGGCATACTAATATATGGGTCTGCTGACCATACTGCACTACACAGCATCAACCTCACCCTAAATAAAGCCTGCCGTCTGGTATCAAATTGTGACAGGCTACCTGTCTTTACAACTCTACTGGTTTGGCTAAACTTCCAAGATAGGCTTAAATATCACACCTACCTCCTTGCAAAAAAGATACTACACAAACAGGCACCTATTGGCCTCTACCCCATCATCCAAACAGTTACACACAGGAGGACACCAAGGCACTCTGCAAACACCCCCTTATAAGTACCTCACTGTAGAACCTCTCTTGGTCTGATATCGTGCCCCCTCGTGGCTAAACAACCTAGCATCCAGTATCTCCCTTGCATCCAGCCTGGGCCAATTTAAAGCTGATCTCAAATCCTTTCTTCTTAACTCTGCAATCTGTGAATGTACATAATGTACAAATGTACTTAACTCCCACCCCTCCAAGTTCCTCCTCTGGTGCAATGGGATAGCCCTCAGCATAGGGATTTCTTCTCCCATGATAGGGCTCATCAAACTCATTGTAAATATTTTATGATTCTGGGTCTAGTATTATGACCCTCCAAAACTTATACTGTCATATGAACATATTATTAACCTAGACCTTCTTTTAAGATCACTGCTGATGTAACTGTGCAATGTTAACTGTGCTGAATGTTTTTGATGTGTATATTTAAGTGATGCTTGTATATTTTCTTTTTGACTGATGTGGAGCCTTTGCAAAGGAGTCTATGATGCAAAGGTTGTAATTCTGATTCTTTCAATAAATAAATAAATAAAAATAAATTAATGTAAAGATATTATGGAAACTATAAATTATGTTATATGAAGAATGTGGTATTTTTGGATTTAAAAAAATATTTTGTAAACAAAAATTTTAAACTTTGTTATACAATAAATTGAACTACTGATAAACAGCATTTGTAAAAACAATGTAGTCACGTGTAACTTACGCTTTACCTTTCTGGGGGATAATGGCTGTACTAGGGTCATTCTTTCAAAGCAAAAGTAACAATTTTAAACTGAAAAAAGAAAACATTTCTTTACACAGTGAGTGGCAAGACTCTGGAACTCACTGCCACCAGATCTGAAAGAGGCAGAAAATAACAAGAATTATACAATGGCAAGAAAGAATCCTGGGCTCGGATTGGTCAGTTGGCCATCACAGCAGGGATGTTATCCTGGCATAACATCCCTGCTGTTCACAGGTCTACTGTCATCATTATGGCTGCTATGGATGATGAGCCTGACCACCACTTTTTTTCATCTCCTCTTAAGAAACAAAAATATTTTTCCACACTAATAAAAACATTGTTAAAAATTTGTATTTTATTTTATATATAACAACAAGCCATTGTATAATAGGAATAATGCCCTCCAGGGTGGGTGTTATGATGGGATAACATCCTTCTCGGATGTTGGGCAGCCCTGCGACCCGAGTGGCCTCGGTTTAACCACCTGGTAGGGATGTTGTCCTACATAACACCCACCCTGTTGGGTATTATTCCTTTATTTTAAAATTGATTTAGACAACTGATTATACTTTAATGTACTTCCCAGGTGCAGAAGGCACACAGATACATCTTGTACCTCACGCCCCTGTAGTGTGCATTTAGAAATTCTTCAATGCACACCCTGTTGTATGTTATTGTTTACATATGCAGTATATAAAAAAAAACTCCAGTTCCCCTGTCAGAGTGCACCCTGATAAATGTAATTAGGTTGGGGCTATGCTGCTGACAGTCATCACAGACTTGTGCTTGTACTATTCTGTCACATCAAGTTTAAGTTTATTTAAGACACATAATTGAAAAAGATTAAAACATTATTAAGAGGTAGGTGCAAAAGCACATACGAGTAAGTCATCGATACATTAATCAACTATTTTCCCATAATTCATACATCACATTTTGTGCAAATTTTGCCACAACATAAACGTTAGTAGTATTTGATGGAAATAACAGGAAGCCAGGTCTTTTGCTTTACAGTACCAAGGTTCCTTTTATTCTCCAATTTATTTATTCATTATGAGAGTTTCATCAGGAAAGACATACTGAACTGATAACAGCTAGTTTCCAGATGCGTCCTGGGGGAAAGGGCATGTGGAAGATCATAAGCAATAATCAACAAAACACTTGCAAAATCAACATTAAAACTACAAATTAGGTATAAATAGACATTAAAAACTATACAAATTAGGTTTAAATGGAGTCATGGTGGCAAGAGAAAACATTTCAGTTAAGGAATAAGCTAAAAGTGCATGATAAAAATGGTGGGGGAGAATTAAAACAAATAAACATATAAATTAGAGTAAGAGCATCAAGGAAAGTTGCAAGAGGGAGAACTGAAGTCATGAAGAAGAGACTTTAAGGAGAAGACAAAAGACAAAAGACACAGAGCAAATAGATAGCTGGAGGGAGAACCATAGCTTAGGGAAATGATAAGAAAAAGCAGACTGACCAGCAGTAGACTTCCTAGAAGGAATAAGGAGTGAATGTGAAGTACAACTGCGGAGTGGGTAGCTGGAAACAGGGGGAGAAGTTAAAAGGGATGAAAGATAAGAGAGAAGAGCACCAAACCAGAATTTAGAAATAAAGGAAACAAAACAGGAAAGACACCTGGTATCAAGAGAAGGGAGAGAAAGGTCAGAGTAGAGAGAACAGTGATGGGTACAAGGGGAACATCAATGGTTTCAGCCATCTTTTTCTTTCCTAGCAGTATATCTCACAGCCTAACAAAAGGTGCTGTACTGTTATACACATACACCATCTTTAATGGCAGATTTGTTCCCCAATGTTAGAAAGTCTGGAAGATAAGTACTATTCTGACATATCTGCATTGTGAATATAACTTTTACAGCTAAAGTGAGACCTCAGAGAAGGAGATGAAGATTTTCAACACTATTAATAAAAACACTTGTAAAAATAGCTAAATGTCAAAATCATGTAGTAGAGAACTGAATGATTGCATATATATACAGTATATATATATATATATATAGGACATGACATGGCCTGACTGAATATATCATATTTATCTTCACGAGAGGCCAGTGATATCATGATATCTCACAAGTGGCAAAGTCACGAGTGAAATATCTTGACGTCACTGGCCTCGAGTGAAGATAAATATGATATTTTCAGTCAGGCCATGTCATGTTCAGTTTATACAATGTATGCTTTGCCCCCACAACCCAACTCTCCACATGCCCCTCTTAATGTAATGGGTGACATAAAGGTGATGGTCCTAGAAAATACAACCCCCCTTACAGAAACGCTGCCAAAACAGCAGATGTCATTTATTGTTTAAAAAATATCTGGTGGATTCTGCTATTTATGGTTAGTTTTAAAAAGAGTTATCTGGTTTATCCTGCCATGCCCCCCCCCCCAAAAGAGCTCCCCATGCCCCCAACATAGCAGATTATATAGGGTTTTGAAATATCTGGTTGATCCTGTCAGTTTAAAGTTATTAAAAATATCTGGTTAATCCTGCTATTATTTGGGGAAAAAATTATATTTTGAATGCTCAGAGTTTATACTTTTATTTATCCCAAAACATGTGTTGTATAAATATATTTAAAAAATGGGTAAAAGTAAAAGACAATGTTCTGATTGTATAAAATACATCAGATGACTGTGCATGTATCAGAGCATGACCGCACACCTGCACTTTTATCCTCCTCCAAAACAATTTTGACATTTTATAAGATAGATAAACCACTCTGAGATGTGTGGTCACGCTCTGATATAAGTACACCTTGGGTGGTTGATGCATACCAAGGTATGCGTATATCAAAGCATGACCGCATACCTCAGAGGGGTTTATCTATTACATATATATATTATACTAGCATGGTAGTGCCACTATAGTTAGGGTTGAGTCTGACAAGCTTCGTAACGGTTGGATATACTGTTGCAGAGCTACGTAGTGCCAGAGAATGCAGTAATTATGCATTTTTGCGCATTCTTTGCTTGTGCCTACAGGTTGCACATTCTGCCCAACTGGTCCAAAACCTTCAGGGAACATGCAACTGGGGTCCTCCATGTGCCTTTCAAAGATTTCATGGCAAAATATTAAACAGTTCAAAAGTTATTCAAAAAACAAGGTTCCCATTATAGTCAATGGGAAAAGTTAACAAAAAGTTTGAAAGTGTCACAAATGCAGTTTTTAGTGTTGCAAATGACCCCTGTAGTGTCACAAATCTGCCATCTTGTTTTCAGTTGGTGGTCACAGAAATGCATGGCATTTAAATTTGGGACCCTCTAGGGACACAATTCTTGCTGTGTTCACCTAGTTGAGTCCTGAGGATGCTAGCCATGTTTTTCGGGAGAGAGGGGTAACACCCCAGAAATATGTTTTTAAAATTTTTGTAAACAATAGTGTTGCAAAGTGTCATTGCACATTCAACACTTTCGTGATTTTTTATGCGAAAGTATCGCAAATCGCGACACTACTTTGCGACACTACGCAAAAAACAATAGGAAATCTTTGCCACCCTGCTGCAAAACAATGGTTTGGTCTTTTGGGCTGCAATTTAGAGGGAAGAAAGCCAAGATCCCACAGATGTGCCTTTTGATGGTTTGGTGACAAAGTATTAGAGGCCTGCAAAGTTACAGCACTCTGAAATTGCTGATTTTTCCCATAGGCTAACATTACGGCATCCGCAGCTCCTTTCAGGGCCTGTATCTCGAAAATGCTTCGAGATACGGACTTCTTATCAGAAAAGTGCTTAGCTCCTCCCTAGCGGGCTAAGTGCAAAACTGGCCAGGAAAATCATAAATAGTATAAGATTAAATTTTTTTTTCTACGTGTTACAGTTCCTGAGGTATCCAAGTGTTCATTTTCTGCTCTGAGGGCCATTATTATGCATACATTCTTTGTGTTCACTGTGCTTCTGAATGCACCTTTTTGGGGAGAAAAGTGTCTTCTTTTCCATTACTGTTACAGTCAGCATTTCCGCTTGCATTTCTGTTACCGTTTACGTTTATGGCACCGAGTGCATTACACTTTGAGTTTGCATTTGCACTTCCGTTTGCATTACTGTTACCATTTGTATTTCCATTACTGGTTTTGTTTATGTTTCCTTTTGCATCACCATGTGCATTAGCATTTGTGTTTGCATACGCACTTCCATTTGCGTTTCCATTTGCGGAACTCAACCCTAACTATAGGGGCATGACTGTGCCCCTATAATCTCTCTCTCTCTCTCTCTCTAAATAGAGGGAGGCAGTATAGCACAGTGGTTTAAGGCTCTGAGCTGCAAATCTAGTGACATCCAACAGACCAGACCTGGATTTGAATCCCACATCTTCCACTTACATGCTATGTGACCCTGAGCAAGTCACTTAACTTCCCTGTGCTCCCAGAATGCTCCTGTAAAAAAGCTTTCAGCTTAGTGCTACTCCTGGTTAAATAACTAAAAAAAAAAAATGTGTATATATATTCATGGCAAAAAACTCTGTTTAATGCATCAGTTAGCGTTGTTCCACAGCGACAAAAGAGAGAAAATTTGGTGTTAGGGTTGAAAATCCAAACTGAGCATCCCCCTGACCACCGCCACACACACATATACATGCAAGTAGGGGGAGGACCAAGACAACACAACCAATCACACACAACCAGCAGCAGGTCACAGAACTAACATACAACTATCTAAACCACATACCCATGCTCCCGTCAGGCTCTGGCATGGGGCTGTCACTGCCAACTCTGATCCCGGACATTCCATGCACCGCAAGACACATATCACTATGTACAACTGGGCATCTTCGGCCACACGCTGCCACCAACACATAACACACACAACACATATGGTATTTTGCTGTTCACAAGATCCAAAACAGGATTTTGCACATTCCCTGATATACTTTTGAAAATCACTTTCGCTAATGTCACAGTGCTGTGATATGCATTTGCGATACTTCCGTCTTTGTGACAGTATTTTGTGACACTATTTTCCATGCTTTTTCAAATGCGACACTGTTGTGTCTTCCGTTGGCAACAATATTTTATGACACTGTTTTATATGCTTTTGCAAATGCAACACTTTCGTCTCTTCCGTTTGCTACACTTTCATATTTGCAGAAGTATTTTGCGACAGTATGCTCCTGATGACTGCACATCTTTGCCATAATCCTGCAAGCAAACGGTTGGGTCCTTTGGGCTGAAATTTGCAGGGCGGCAAGCCCTAGTCCCACAGACCTGCCTTTTCCTACTTTGGTGCTAAAATACTTAAGCATGACAAACTTACACTGTTCCAAAATTGAGCAATTTGCCATAGATTGATATTGCAAAGCCCATGACGCCTTTTTGCCACCCATATCTTGAAAACAAAGTGAGGTACACCGTTTTGCTACTGCCAGCCGAAGTTAGATTTCTTACCTACTTGCTACGGTAGCACAGATATACACCTCCTGCTGGTTGTGTGTGATTGCTTGTGTTGCCTTGGTCCTTCCCCTACTTTCATGTATGTATGTGTGTGTGTGTGTGTGTGTGTGTGTGTGTGTGTGTGGTGGTGGTGGGGAATGCTCAGTTAGGATATTTCAACCCTAACACCAAATTTCCTCACTTTTGTCACTGTGGAACAACCCTAACTGATGCATTAAATGGATTGTTTTGCCATGAATGAATGAATATATATATATAGACAGAAAAAGAGAAAGAGAGAGAGACATTATAGGGGCACAGTCGCGCCCTTACAGTTAGGGTTGAGTAGGCAATTTAATGTTAAACCTTAATTTTTGCACTTTAATAACTTCACAGCCATTCAGTGGATTTGCATGAGATTTTGCAGGCACAGTCTCATGTAGCAGATCAAAGAATGTGCCAGATTTTGTTTCAGCTCGATATGTGGATTACCGAGTTCTGGATAGTGTAAAAAATTAATTTTCACTCATTGGTTTTGCTGTTTTTTTTCTTTGAACTTGCTTACAGCCCAGACCATTGTCAATTTTGATCTAGAATTTTCAGGGTAGAAAGGGTCTGGCCCATAGATGTGCCTTTTGCTTCTTTGGTGAAAAAATATTAATCCATTCCAAAGTTATTTAAGTTGGATATTTTGAAAAATATTGGTTCTGAGCATGCTTAGTAAACACTTCAAGATAGCTGCATGAAAGGAAAAATGAATCCTTTTTCGTATGGAATAATCCTTTTTCATTTGTCACCATCTTGTTCCTGTTTTTTCTAAAAAAAAAAAAACATTTCAAAAGCCACAAAAATGATATCCTGAAGAGAGACAAACACATCTGTCTGGCTGATCAGGACCCAGTTAGGTGTAATGTGTCCACTTCACTGTTTGGAGAGATGCCTTTGAAATGTTATTTTTTAAATAATATAAATCTTTTTCCATGAAGCGTAAAACAAAAAAATAATCTTTTTTCATATTACAAGTCATGAAAAAAAGATCCTGTTTTGGAAGGGAAATCCTTTTTCTTTACCACATCTTATTCTGATTGCTGCCCCATTAATATCACAAGATATTTTTATGAAACTGCAGAGAAATGCAAGTTTAATAATAAAACATCAGAAAAAGATTCTGAACAGCAATAAAGCTGTGTCAGTGTCAGTAGCTCAGTAGGTAGCACACTTGCCTCTGAGGCCGGGAGATCAGAGGGCTGTGGGTTCAGTTCCCACATCTGGCACTTGGGTTAATATCCCAGTACTGACACTGTAGTGCAGCATGGAAGGGGTGCTGAACTTCTGAGGTGCAGTCTTTTGGATGAGATGTTAAACCGAGGTCCCATCTGCCTGGATTGATGGTAGTTCAGGTGGATGTTAAAGGTCCCTTGGCACTTATCAAAAAGAGTAGGGGAATTTTCCTGATGTCCTGACCAACTTTCCCTCATTCACCAAAAATACCACCAACAGCTTAATCTGGTTCAAGGTCAGTTGGCATTCATCTGTATCCCCTTCCCCTGCGTCGTGCCTGAAAATAGGCAAGATTTGTCTAGTGCACTTACCCGGTCAACAAAAACTAAATAAAATAAATAAAAATAAATAAAATAAAGCCCTAGGTCAGCTTATCAACACATCTTGCATTTGTGTCTCCTTTGATGGGCTCATCTCTCAGCTGATTTCCATCTGTTTGGCATTTCAGTTGCTCAGTCTGCACTCCCAGCTTTTGACCCACGTGCACTTTCTGTGGGAAGGCTCTGGACCCCCATCACCTTTCCTGGATATGCATCCCCTCTCCTGGTTGCACTGGTGGGATGACAGAGGTGGGAGATTAACCACACTCACAGGTGACACTCATGGCAGCAGACATTGCAATGGCTGTCCTAGATTCATGGGATTGCAGTTTGCTGTTTCTCTGTCTCGTACTCTGTCATATCCTGTGGCCACATACATTACTTATCCAAGGCAAATAGGTACTGTTCCTGGGAAGTGCTGCACCTCTCCCTGGGCAGAGCTAGTGCCTTCTCCCACACTGAGAACTGAACCCGTGCCTTCTTCAGCACTGTATTCTTCCTCCTCTTCTCTGGTCTGAATTTTGACCACAATCCACAAGCAGACTGTACAGTCTCAGCCTTCTCCTCTGACCCAGTCACTCAGAAAGTACCAGGATTTTGTGCAGAGCAGGAAAAGAGGAAAGGAAACAGCAGAGAAAGGGGTTGTACCAGCTACCATTTCTTGCAGGTGAGGAAGAGAGATGGGCATCTTATTTGTCGGAAACTACCATAACTTTGTATGGGTGATGGTCTCTCCACCCTTGAAAACTGTTGGGTATCTGCTGGGTTCAGTCAGTTTCCACCAGTCCCCACCCCTGTGGTGTTGTTGTCAGTTTCCTGGTGGATGGGAAGGGGAGGATCATCACCCAGAAGAACAGGGTAAGAGGGTTCCTGCATTGTTGGTTGTGAGGAGAACCAGATGGTTCCACCAAGCCACATTGACAACCAAGTTGTCAGAATTTGGCAGTGACACAAATAATGTCAATAGGTGAAATTTCATCTGTCCGACATTGAGTGTTGTCTTTGCAGGGGGCTGCGCCTCCCTCCCCCGCACCCCCACATGGGGGGGGGGCTTCACCCACTGCACCCCAACTTAAAAATAATAAACTCCAGGTCGAGGTTTATTTGAAGGGGGAGAGACACACTCAAAATCAAAGAAATGTCACCATCAAGTCCATTACAGAGATAACCATGAAATTGTCATTGTAAATGATTTTGATGTCAAAATTTCAATGTTGTAATGGTATACGGAACCAGATTACTCCCCCTCCATCCCTGACTCCATCTGTTGCTGGTCTTGGGTAATGGTCTTGCTGGGAACATCAGTACTGGCTATTTGGATGGCTTCTCTCTATCCAGTAGTGAGCAATCTGTCTGCTGCAGCACCATCCAGGAGGCAACAAAAGTTAAGGGATGGGGGGAGTCCACAAAGAGATGGATTCTCTTGGCTGTTAGCTTTTTCCAGACTTCAAGATGCTTTTTCTGTGGGTTCAGGATGCTATAATTGCAGTGTGACAATGATTTGTCAGGGGGATCTGCAATGAGATGGGCAGACCCCTCCTGATGGATCATCATTGCAATGCAATGATCGCATCCTGAAGTTGGGGAAAAGCTAACAGTCAAGTCAGAAGTCAGGAATGCAATAGCAGCCGTCGATTGGTACTCACATAAAAAAAGTATAACTTAGCTTGTGCTGCTGCTGCAAAATCCAAGTAATAATTATCTGACTGACGGTTAAATTTACAAATTGTGGGTTTCAACTCCCCCTTATGTCTGCTATTGATATTAAATGTTTGTAAGAATAGTGCAAGACAACAATCCTGCACTTACACTAATTGAGAAACATGGAAGTACAAAATGTAGTGTTTAAGGAGTATGGTAGCTAGTGTACATAATGACACATTGTAAGAAATGTGCAATGAACATTGCTCTACTCAGTATATGTGAAACTAAAAATGCATATTTTCATAGTGCTGGTGCAAATCTTTGTGTGCAATCTGAGCTGCAAAGAGTTGCAGGCACTCAGTAAAAACTATTAAAAGTGCATTGTTTAGGTGTGGGTCAGCTAATATTATTCCTCCTTCCTGGCATTGATGTGGATATTTGTATGAAAACTGGGTCCGAATCTCTAAGAGTTTATGTACCCTTGTTTCTTATGCCAGCTTAAATTCATATCCCTATAGAGCTACAGTATAAATGAGCCATGGTAATGACAATGATGCCACAAGTAGGTACAATATTATAATGTCAGGTGTACAGTATGTTAGAGTTGTAACAGTTGTCTTGTGCATTCAAATTAAAAACTATGGGGAGCTGAGATGACTACTTATACTCAAATGAATATGGCCAGTAAATGACATACACTTTAGATTGGATAATAACTAATAATAAAGTCCAGTGGGGTTGGGGGGGCCTTTATAAGTAAATCACAAACACTTTTAAGAGTTGTAATTAATCTTACTTTATTGTTCCCCTACTTTTCACTCATCTGTGGAGCGTGTTCATGGGGTAATTATTTTATAATACCTTTCTTTGCTTGTGGTGTTCTCTAGTCTGCCTTTATACTTCATATAATCCATTCTTTGTATAAGGCTTTCTTCCTTTTAAACAAAATTCCCTTAACTTTTTTCAACACTCATATGTTGTGTGTATTAGACTCTTATGACTATGTGCTGCCTTGATTAGAACAAAGTGTCCTCTAGAATCTCAACTGCTCAAAAATGTCTGCTACAGCCTTAGCTTGCTACGCACTACTGCAAATGAAGCGCCAAGCTACAAACACACATAAATTAACAAAACCTGGAAAGTAAGAGCTAAGCTTCACTGAGAAAATAAAGAACCCGCATCTACTAGGGTGTCTGATTCAAAATGCCACCATATTTTATTTATTAAAAAGGTGCTGCACTTCTAACCGTCAAACTTTTTGAGCACTCCCATGAGATTTTCCTCAAGACACCTCAAGGAAAAGCACAGGGGAGTGCTTGAAAAAGTTTGGCAGTTGGGATTACAGCAGCTTTTTAATCAATAAATTATGGTGACTTTTTGAATCAGGCAATCTAGCAGATGTGGGTTCTTTACTTTCCTGGTGAATCTTGATCCTCTTACTTTCTGGATTTTATTTTTTTCCTCCAAACAAAGATGCATACACAAAAGACACTGTCTGACTTAGAAAAACAACTCAAATAAACTGAAGCTTTAGATATGCAGAATATTGACTGTAAACAAGAACTGGTTAAGATGATGACTAAATTAAAATATGGAATCATCCAGATTTACACCCAAAACGTAAAGCAGGCTAGTTTATTCTGTACATAACAGTCATTCTGAGAGTCTGGAGAAAAGGCCAGTAAACTATTAACATTTAGGGTAAAAAAATGTCAATCCAGTAATGTAATCACAAGTATTCAAAATAAGTCTAATAAAATGGTTTGGACAAATAATGAGGTTAATGAAGTATTCACCCATTTTTATAAACATATTTATCACAATGCAGAATATGGATAGTTTTCTAGACAAAATCAACCTTCGACATCTCTCTGAGCAAGAAGCTAAAGAACCGAGTAAACCCATCTATTTGAATGAGGTCACTTCTGTTATTCAGATACTTCAGCATGGTAAGGCCCTTGGTCCTGATGGCATCTCTGGGGATGTTTACAAATTACTGGTACCGCACATGACCCCTTTTTATATAAAACCCTTCAGGAATCTTGGACTTTCAGGGTAATACCCCCAACCATGTCAGACGCATTTATTTCTCTGATAATCCAACTGACCCTGTTAATTACAGATCTAGTTCATTACTCAATCAAGACTATAAAATACTGGCCAAAATTACATCAAACAGATTACAGTCGCTGCTTAAGAAATTGATAGGACAGAAGCAAGTTGTTTTTTTAAGGGGTAAATCTGGAGATGACAACATTAGGAGACTGATTCATACCATCTGGATATCCAACAAACAAAAAAATCCTAGGAATCCATGCAGCATTAGATATAAGGAAAACATCTGATTCCTTAGAATGGAATATTATGAACTTAGTCTTACACAAAATAAGGCTCAGAGATACCTTAGATACTTGGGCTAGGATCCTCTATACAAACTCATCTGTAGCTATTATTATAAATGGTACAATTTCTCATTATTTTAAGAATTTCTGTGGGATGAAACAAGGATGCACCCTATCCCCATACCTTTTTATACTCTTTATGGAACCTCTGATACATTTTATTGAATGTTTCCCCACAATTCAGGGAATAAAAGCACAGAAGTCTGTACAAAAGATCTTTGCTTATGCAGATGATCTACTATTAACTCTGAGCAGGTCTGTGGACTCGTATGATGCACTTAAGGACATCTTCCAGCAATTTGGATTTATTTCTGAACAGATAGTTAGTTTGGGGAAACCCAAATGATGCCCTTTTTTTGTCCAAACTAACTAAAAATATATTTAAAAAATCAACTTGGTGATTCTGTATCAACAGACAATTTAAATATCTGGGTCTAACATTCACTGAGGACTTAAAAGAATTGTTAACCTTAATCTGTCTATGCTACTAGCTGAAATAAAGTCAGACATGGAAAGGTGGGACAAGTTGAGCATATCCTTGGCCAGGAAAATCAACACCATTAATAATAATATAATAATAAAATTGATTTGCTATAGCACCTTTCATATACCAAAGCCCTGTAAATTCAAGATAAAAACAAGATACAATAGATATAATAAAATCAAGAAAATCCAGAGTAGGCTTTCCCCTACAAAAAAGTCTTAAGAGCCTGCTTGAAACACCCCACCATCCTGCACTCCCGAAGCTGACATGGCAGAGAATTCCAGAGGGTAGGTGCCACAAAACCAAAAGCACTCACACCAGATGACTTTCAACTTACCCTCGGACTCTCCAGCAACCCCTCATCAGCTAAGGGAAGCTGTCTCAGAGGGTTGTAAGGGACCAGGAGCTCTTTCAAGTAATCAGGACCCTGTCCGTGTAGGGCTTTGTAAGTCAATAGACCTACCTTAAAGGTGATCTGCCACTGAATAGGCAGCCAGTGCAGACCGTGCAGCACAGGGGTAATGTGAGTTCTTCTAGATGCCCCAGTCAACAAATGTGCTGCCGCGTTCTGCACTAGTTGCAAGCAGCGGATATCAACCTCAGGATGCCCTAAGTAAAGGGAATTGCAGTAATCAAGGCATGATGTCACAAAGGTGTGGACCAAAACAGGTAGATCGCTAGATGGAACAAGGTGCTTAATCCTAGCAATGTTTCTAAGATGGTAAAAGGCCAGCTTGACAACTGCCAACACCTGATGACGAAGGGTCAGACCATTGTCAAGCACCACTCCTAGGTTACGCACCTGTTCAGAGGTGAGAATCTGGGCCCCCCAGGACTAAACCAGAGGAGAGCTCAGTCCTCAACCCCTCTGCCCTATGACCCGGGTCCACTACCAAAACCTCAGTCTTTCCTGTGTTCAACTTTAAACTGCTGGTACTCATCCAGTCTTGGATTTCAACGAGGCAGCTGTTCAATACTGATAGCACTAACCTGGTCAGGGCCAAAAGACAGGCAGAGCTGGGTATCATCAGCATAACAGTGAAACCTTAGCCCATACTGTCTTACAATGTCTCCGAGGGGTGGCATATATACTGTGAATAACATGGGGGACAGCACCGAGCCCTGAGGTACCCCTCAAGGCAGAGAGAAAGCCGTAGAAGAAAATATACCCGAGACAACTCTCTGCATTCTACCAGCAAGGAAAGATGTAAACCATGTGAGAACTGTACCAGACAGCCCACAGATGGACCTCAGACTCTCGAGCAGGACCCCATGATCCACAGTATCAAAGGCTGATGATAAATCAAGGAGAAACAAGATGGAACATTGTCTCCGATCCCTCACCATCAGTAGGTCATTGAGCACTCAAACCAGAGCAGTCTCAGTACTATGCCTCTTACGAAAACCCAATTGGAGAGGTTTGTATAAATTATGGATAGTTAGATGGTCATCCAGTTGAGCTGCCACAACTTTCTTAATAACCTTCCCCACAAAAGGGAGGTTAGAGATAGGCCTGTAGTTTGCTAGATTCTCCGGATCTAAAGAAGCTTTCTTCAGGAGGGGTATCACCAGCCCTCCTTCAGGGAGCTAGGGAACTCACCCGACTCCAGAGAGCACTGGACAATCTGAGCTAAGACCGGGCCAATGATGTCACTACAACCCAAAATCAGGGAAGTAGGGCCCGGGGCTAAAATGGTAGTAGCACCAACAATCTTTTGTGTACTATGGCACCTACCTGTAACTAATATTTTTATACATTGGAATTGATAGTTAAAACTTTTATATGGGGTAAGAATCATCCATGCCTCTCCACTATTAAGCTTAGAGCTCTACCAGTGGTTGGAGTTTTTCACATTACCCTGTTAGGAACAGTACTATTCACCTGCCTCTCCAAACCCTCCTTGCAGAATGCTCAGTCAATTCAATCTCAACCACAACCTCTCTGGCTCTCTTTGGAGGCCCAATTGGCAGCCCCATATAATATAATGGGCTTCATCATTATCCCCCTGCCAGTAACCATCAAAGACAATCCAGTGTTGGTAGGTACTGGTAAGACTCCTAAAAGAGTATTTCTGCACATCAATCCCAACCTTATCCTTATTAAAGAAACACCCTTATGGAACAATGCACTAGTTTACATACAATGGTTTCCCTCTTAAAGACCCTGGTTGGACCAAACTGGGAATATTTAAACTGGCATACAAACTTGACAAAGACTCTAAGGTATTACTAACCTTTCACGAACTCAGAGGAAGTTTAAAAAATACGTTTCATTTCTGTTTTTATTTAAAACAAAGGGAAGCACTAAGTCAAGTTATTGATGTTAATTACTCCCTTCCTGAACTTCTTGAATGATCTCTGCTTGTTAAGCTAGCCAAACTGCAAAAAGGAACATGTTTACTCTATAAAATATTTTCTCAGACTGATGACCACCTAACAGAAGCATCTAAGGTAATGGGCAGACTAGGTGGGCCAAGCGGTCCTTATCTGCCGTCAAAGTCTATGTTTCCATGTTTCTAAGGAAAAGTGGGAACTGGACCTCAACATTATTATATCCCCTGAGAACTGGAATTCATCTTGGAACAGTGCTAAACTTCCTAGTGGAAAAGTACAGGGCACACTAATTCAAGAAAAAATTCTGCACAGTTACTATTATTTCCCTCTCAGGCATGAAAATATGTGGTTCTTGCCAGGAGGAACTTGCTGGAGGTGCCATATGAAACATGCTGCTCTTTCACATATGTTTTGGAACTTCCCCCTTCTTAAATGTTTCTGGGACTCTATTTTAGAAGTATGTGCCATAGTTTTAAAGCAATGTATCCCACCCCTTCCACAAGTATTTTTACTGGGTATTTTTCCTGAAAATATAACATTGGGCAAACCACAAAGAATATTGCATCTAATGGCTTCACTTGGCACCAAAAGATTAATTCTTGCAAATTGGAAATCTGGATTAGTCCCCTTCAAAGAGGACTGGTTTCAGTATAAGAGTACCACAGCCATGATGAAAGGATTAGTCACACGTTATTAAACAAGCTTGAGTTGTTTGGCACAATATGGAAACCCTTCTTAAACATGTTGGGTTATTGAAACTCTTCTGGTATAATGTTGAATCTGCCTAGAACTGTTAAGCCATATACAATGCATTCTGACTAATAAGGAATGTTAATCACTTTAATATGACAGTACTAGATAGTTTATAGAGGTATTTTCCTCTTCTATGTTCAATTTTATTGGATTTTGCTATAGTAGCCAAGATAGAAAACTGCTGTCTGTTGGAATTTTCTGTTTTCAATTAGTTACTTTTATTATTGGTATACTTTTTGAGTCTTATCAATATGTTATGTTTATTTCTTATTCTGAAACTAAATAAACTTTTTACTGCAAAAAACAACAACAAAACAAACAAAAAAAAAAAAAAGAAGATGTGGTGCTCATTATTCAGGAAGACAGATTTACCAGCAGTCAAATGTAACACAAGCTGAGACTGAGGTCTTGAGAGAGCTGCAATCAAATAAAGCTCTTGGATAAGGGTAGAATGATTGTAGTGATGGACACATCTGCTTGTCTACAGAAGGTACTGTTTCAACTTGACAATGTGAATAAATACAGAAAATTGTGTGAAGATCCTACACAGGCTTTCATGGCTAGGCTTCATTACTTTCTAGACTGGTTGAATAAACTTGGTCATATAACCAAATCTTAACTAGAATTTCTTAAGTGTGAAGCCCCTACAGTGCCTGCTTTCTATTCCATCCTGAAGGTGCACAAGAACCTTTAGAACCCCACTAGTTTCCCTATTGTTTCTGCAATCAGATTGCTTACTAAGAACTTGTCGATATTTTTCTACTATTTCCTTCAGGATATGGTAGTGACCCTACCATCCTAGTTAGGGGATGCTATGACAATTCTGGATGTCTTCAGCAATTTTCAATTAGATGCTTGTTACTCATGGATCACAATTGATGTGAGTTCACTGTACACTAACATCAAACATCATCTGGGGCTTAGCGCAATACAATTCTTGATGGATAAATGTGACACGTCCAGTATTTTGGACTCTGAGTTTACGTTAATTGCCTTAGGCCTGATAGAGAATGTGAATTACTTTACTTTCAACAAGCAGTTCTATCTCCAGGTTTGTGGTACGATGATGAGGTCATCGATGGCACCATCCTACACCAACCTTTTCATGGACTGGTGGGAGAAGGTGTCCATCTTTGACCCCACAGTAAAACAGTTTAGCCCAAAATTCATCTATTGGGATCACTATATAGTTGACATCATTGTTGTTTGGCAGGGCACCAAACAAGAAGCTAATGAGTTTGTAAACATTGCTAACCACAATGATTGGAGTTTAAAGTTCATACACCTGGATTGCGAACAAGATTGACTTCTTAGATCTCACACTGTCAGGTCACCATAATAATGTCATCCATACTGAAAATTACAGGAAGCCAACATCTGCCAATGCCCTTCTCAAGGCCAAAAGCTTCCATTCCTAGCACCTTATTGAAGACATCATATATGGGCAGTTCCTGTGTTTGCACAGGAACTGCTCCAATACAATTACCTTTGAGCAACATACACAAAACCTCAAGATAAGGTTTTCACATCGAGGGTATGATGAAAGATTACTGAATCATGCACAAGCAAGGGCACCAGAACAAAACCATTCTGAGTTGTTCATCTCTTAACCAAAGAAAAGACAGGGTAATAACCAACAGGTTAATTTTGTTGTGGATTACACTGCCCCACTAGTGTCAGGAATTATGAAGAACTGTTGGGGGATCCTGTTAGCTGACCCAGATTTATATAATTTGGTGGGCAGTTGCCATCGGGTCATATAGGAAGAATTGTAGCATCAAAGACAGTGTTGAATGAAGTCACTTTGAAAGGGTTTATCCATCTCTACCTCCTGGGTTTCCACTACGTCTTCTTGGTTTTTACTGCTGTGGCACATGTAATGTCTGCACATATGCCCATCAAGGAAGGGCATTCGCCAGACCCAGCAATTACCACTGTTACAGTATTCAACACTTTATTACATGTCGTACTGAATATGTTGTGTATGCTATTTGGTATATGTGTCCATCCCTTTACATTGGAAGGACCAAAAGACCAGTGAAGGACTGTATACAAGAATGTGTCTGGTCCATTACCAATGGTAAAGCAGACACATTGGTGGGACATCCTTGGTCACTTACCATGGTGATGATCCAGGAAGCATGTGGTTCCTGGGGATCAACCACAACCCCATTAAAGCCAGGAGAGGCAACAGACTTCAAGAGCTCCTGAAAAGAGAAAGCCATCTTATCTACACACTGGGTGCTTTAGCCCCCAAAGGTCTGAATGATGATTGGGACACTATCCCCTTTTTGTGGCCATCATATTTCAGTCCCCTGTTAGAATGTTTGCTTCTGCTTTGAATTTTGCTGTGTATGGTCTTGTATGATCTATAACTATCATTTTATTTAAGAAGTGTCTGAACTTTGATATTTGTTTGTTCCTTTGTTTTTTGCAGGTATCCAGGACCAAGATCACTACCCTGATGAATGGACTTTATTTGACCACTGAACCTTTGATTTATCAGTCACTTGTTGGTGCTATTAATTGCATGGAACACTTACTTGTGGAATTGGTCCTCTTTGCATTCTGAGGTCCTACTTTCTAATTTTGTCTTTTTTCATATCTCCTGCTTCCTTTACAGCCAACCCTACCTAACCTCATTAATTTTATCTCCCCCTCCCCATTTCTCTTCTCACCACACCACTGTTTGTTTCTTTTTCCTTCACCCCCTCCTCAACTCTCCCAAATCTTTACCTTCCTGACCCTTGATCCTTCCCTTTTTCCTCAGTCCTCTTATACAAATCCCCTCATCTCCCCTCAACTAACTTCTCTTCCTTAGCTTTATTTCTTTCATTAGTTTCCCCTAATTCCTGATTTAGCCCACTCAGCAGCTCAATCTTACATTTGGGGTACACAGTGTGGTGTGTTTTAACCATTTTTTATGTATGCTTGATTTAAAGGCTGTTTAGTCTAATGGGTGTTTGTGTATGCTTTGAGTTACTAAAGCTTTAAGCACACAGTATTTAGTGGGTGCTTTGTAAGCATGGTTCCACCCCCTGAGGAAGAACTGTTTAGTTCGAAGCACCTGGGTATTGCTTTTGCTATTTGTCTCATTTTGCTCCATGGTTCTAATAAAAACCACTTTTTATATGCTCAGACTTTTCAGCACTTTTTTGAGAGCATTTTTTGTTTTTGTTCATTATTCCGTAATGTAGCAGGGTTTTTTGGTGGCTGGAGACAACTCAGACTATGAATTTATCATGGCATTTATACCAACTATTCATAGCCTGTGAAGGGAAGGCCTTGTCCCATGCCAGTCAGTGGAAATTCCAGAGAGTTCATTTTGAACCTACTTGCATGTAATAATCCCATGCCTTAAAGGTGACTTCTAATGTTTTGTAGGTGAGGGCTCCATCATCCTAATGATATTTTGGTCATATAGATAAGTAGTGAGGCAATCTCCTCTGATGAGTCCTCCTCTATCTGCTTCCAGTGAGACTGATAAGTTGGGTTGTTCCAGAGGAGGGCAAGTTTTATTTGGGCCATCATCTAATAGTCCTTCAAGGTGGGGAGCACCCATCCCCCACCCTCCAGTTTCAACAACAGTAGCAGATAACTCATCACTCTAGGTTTGGAGTTTGCCCAGATGAATCTGTATAGTTGTTTTTGTGCCTCTGAAAGCTAGGTCTTAGTAAGACATATTGGGGCACATTGAAACAGGTACAAACAACTCTGGAGAACATTCCTTTATGTGACTTCTATATCAGTTGACTCTCATCCTCCCATCACAAACTATGCCAAAGGGTAAAATCTATCCATCTTACCCAATTAACCTCTGATCCCCCCCAGACTCAACCTCAAAATCCATAACCACTCCCTTCTGGAACAGATCCTTTCCTCTCAATGCCACCATATCATGGAAGCTTTTACCCTCCCTGACACCCTCAGTAACCACCATATAGTCTACTGCATGTGTAAGATTCACTACCCTAAAGCCCCCCTCCCCAAATTCATCCAGATTAGATCCTTCTGATCCCTGGATTTATCCTTGTTACTTGATGATTTGATGGCATCTGACTGGTACCCTATACTAGCTGCAAACAATATTCATATATTGTAGCTTTTGAGTTTCTAAACTCCAAACTCTTGTCAGCCTGGCATTATCATGCCCCACAGAGAAAACCTCAGGTACATGGCTCACATCTATGCTGGATCATGGTGGAGTTGCTGGCCTGTCACCATGCACGTGACCTTGCCTGGTGGACCCACAGTACAATGACTCCCCAACTGACCTTGCTAAATATAAGTCACTTTGCAACATCTGTAACAGAGCTACTAGACTTGCAAAGGCTCATTACTTTGCATCCATTCTCCAGCACAATCTTAACCACCCATCAAAGTTCTGGAAGGTTATTCACTCCCCCTTCTCCATGCCCTCCCAGTCTCCTTCCCCATCATCAAGGTGGACGATTCCCCCATCTCCGATTCCACAGCAGTTGCCTCATCTTTTAAATCTTTTTTCATCACCAGTGCCTTTCTCTCCTTCCCTCCACCTACCTCTCTCTCAAAACCCCTCCCTTTTGTATGAACCCACTTTTCCCCACCACATGTTCCCTTCTTCTTCTTCTCTCCTACCACTCCATCTGTGACCCACAAGGCCCTCATTGCTCTAAACCCACACAAAGGAGGGAGCCCTGATGGCCTTGACCCCACACACTTATCTCTTGTCTCAGTCCTCAATCTGTGGAAGCAGGCCACTGTCATTCCCCTTCCCAAAGAGGGTGATCCCTCTCTCCCTGGCAACTACCACCCCATCTCCCTCCTCCCCTTTCTGGCTTAACTTCAGGAACACCAAATCCTTTCCTTGAAAATTCCTCCTTCTTCATGTCCTACCAGTCAGACTTCAGGAAATCACACTCCAGCACCATATCCATCCTTAGGCTCATGGACGCCATCCTTTCTGGCATGGCCCAAGGGCTGGTAACCTCTTCCATCTTTGTCAGTCTGGCCAAAGCCATTGACACTGTTGCTCACCCCATTCACTTGGACATGCTAAAAGCAGCTTGCATCTCCTCCTCCACCTCTGCTGAGTATTTGTGCTCATATATTGAAGATAGGACTCTAGCAGTCTGTATTGGTGACACCATCTCCCTTCATCTCCCTATCTTCTCCAGCATCCCCCAAGCATCGATCCTTGGACTTATCCTATTGTTCATTTTCTTAAATGACTTTTCCCTCACCTGCTCCTCTGCATCCATTGACATGTGTAAAGATTACATGGTTCTCTAAGCCTCTGGTTCCTCTGCCTTGGACCTCATGACCAGTCTCCAACTGGATTTCAGCAACACCCAGTATTGGTTTTCAGCGAGTCAGCTGTCCCTCAATGCCAGAAAAAAGGTCTCTATGACCTTTGACACTAGGCAGAGACTTGCCAAGCTGTCCCCTCACCCTCCTTCCAAACCCTTGATGGCATTGTGATTGAGGATGCCTGCTCCTTTAAATACCTCATGGTTTGGTTGGATTGTCATCTTGACTCCTCTACTCACATGGATGCCATCCACTAGAAGCTGCACCCTAAACCTGGGACACTTTACCGGAACAAAGCATGAATCCTGCTTCCTCCCCATAGAGAGACTGTCATGAAGATAATTATCTAGCTTGGGTTATAGCAACATCGTATGTAGCACTGCTCCTAAGTCCACTCTTGCCAGGCTGGATCTCCTCTTTCACATCTTCTACCACTTTGCCCTGGATTGCCTCCACAGAGTCCATCACTGTTCCCAGTATTCCTCCCTCTCATTGCCTTCCCGTGGTGCAAGGTGACTTGCTTATTGTGCCACCTTTGTCTCCAAATTATGGCTTGGCTCCCACTCCCCAGTCATTCCTCCCTCCTCTCCTCCGCTCATTCCACCTCCTACTCCCTCTACATCTCTGACAACTGCTCTTTCAACCTCCCCCTTGTAAAATTCTCTGCTAGTCAAGCTCCTTTCTCCTTCCGCTTTCCCAAACTTTGCAGCACCCTCTCTGTTGCTATTCAGAATGCTTCCTCTTCTCCATTACTAAAATTAGTCCTCCATGAATTCACTACTGACTCCTGCAGTTGCCACTGATCCTAGGCTAGTCTCACTGCTCCTCCCCCATATTACCTCCTGCTCCCTTCTGCCCTGATTCACTGGTCCACTGTCCCCCTTGGACTTTCTTCCTGTTGTAGTCCCTACCTCCCATCCGTCCCTCATTGAGCTGCCAGTGGCATTTTACTGAACTATTGCTTTTAATATGCACAAGGATGGTAAAGGTGTCATGAAGTTTTTCTGTCAGGGAATTGTCCTGTCAGGACACATGTGCCACCCCATTTGTTGCACTTAGTGTTTCTGCCACATAAGTCCCTTCTCCAATATAGATTTGCTATTCTAACACCATGCAGCCATGGGTCACCACTCAAGTGAAATTCAGAGGAAAGAAAAGTGAGGAGATGTTCTCCGGATTCAAACCCACAACCTCATATTTATGAGGCTGTAGACCTTTTCACTATACCACAAAGCTTATACAGTGATGAAGGTAAGCTCTTTAGCTGTAGAGGTTAAAACTGTGCCAGGAGGTTTCTGCCAGGACAATCTCATTCCTGTGAGAAGAATGTTGTTCCTCACAGGAGAATTTCCTGGCAGGAAAACTCATTCCTAAGAGGAGAATTTCCTGACAGGAAAATCTCGTGGCACCTTTACCATCTTACCTTGATGTGCTGTGTTTTGTACTATTTGATCACTGTGCTTCCTTTTAATTGTCTGCTGTGTACTTTTATCATTGTTATTATAATTGTAACATTAGCGATACAGCTAATTGCATTGTCCTCATCCCCTTCCCCCAGGACACATCTGGAAATTAGATGTTTTGTTCAGTATGCTTTTTCAGGTGGAACTCTTGAAATACAGTAGTTAGATAGACAGACAAACAGACACACACACATACAAATAAATAAATACATACATGCATACATACATACATGCATAAAATGTCCACCTCCCTCCTGGTTGTTCCCTGCATATCATCAATGGTGCAGCCTGTTCTGCACCCCTCCTTCCCTTTCACATGCCATGAGTATCATCAATGGTGCAGGCTGTAGTTCATCCTTCCCTCCCTCCCTCCCTGTCACATGCCCTGAGCATCATTAATGGTGCAGGCTGTTCTGCACCCTTCCCTCCCTGTCACATGCATTGCTTATACAGTTCAATGACTGTGTTACAGAAAGGGTGCAGGCCTGTTGTGGGAGGGTGGTGAATAAGTCTGTGTCCTGATGTCTGCACTGAGATAGAGAATTAAGCTTCAGGAATCCAGTCTATTTTGTAAATCACCAATGAGGCCATCAGATTCTGAGGAAAGTGAAGTCACTTTTGTTTCGAGGAAAATATCGAGTGACACTTAAGAGGAACAGAACAAACTATAAAACATAAAACACTAGCTGCTAGTGTGTGCCAACCCAATGAATACTAGTAGGGCAGTCTTAAGCCTTTGAAACCTTCTCCCTGATGCTATCATTAATATCAGATCCCACTTTGTCTTTAAGACCCATTTTTGTTGATATTTGTGGAAAAATCAAGTTGCTATTGTTCTGAAATGTTGTATCTATATTTGCATTGCATATTTATTGTGCCTTTGGCCCAGGTTGAGCCTGAAAATGGACCTTGATCTAGTGGTCCTGCCTGGCAAACAAATTTCAAATAAATAGAGAAGCTCCTATTTGCTGAATTAAATCTTTCCTACAGTATAGTGTCACTTGAAAATTACAGTAAGAATAAAAGAGTTCCCAGTGGCTGAGAATAATCACAACCCCATGGGGGGCATTCCATCAGCACAGTTGTAGTGTTACCTCTTAAGATGCTAGTGGCCAGGGTTCAGGAGCTAGCCTTAGTTATCAGGAGACAGTCGGGGGATTGAGCATCAAAGAGGACACTCTTCATTTCTGAGTAGGATTGGACTGCTTCTTCCAATACTAAACTACCACCTGGCTGCTCACAGGTGGCAGTATGGTTGGAGGAACACTGAAAGGAAGGGGTGGCTGTGGACATTGACATGAGGCATGCTCCGGCATGCGCATGTTGTGACAACACCACCCGCCTTGCCACGAGTCATTGGGTGGTGGGAGAAAAACAAAATATGTGCCCTGCAGTGGGGCTAAAGCAGGCCTGATATATCCAGCCCACCCAACCTCAACCAGGGCATCCCTCAGCTGGCCTAACCTGCATATCCTGTCTGGAGGGGTAATCTGCCACCATTTTGGTCCTGCCTGGGGGGGGACCAGCAGTCAAGGGATGTCAGGCTGGTAAGTGGCAATGGGGGCCCTTCGTGCCAGAGAGAGGAGCAAGGCGCAAAAACAGAATGCAACAAAAATATTGGGGGACTCAAACATTTGCAAAATGGAACAGAGTTGGTGGCAGGGCTTTTGGAATGTTCCAGTCAGCTTGTTAAAATAATAATAAAAGAGGACTCAGATAAACACTTGGAAGTGACATCTGAACTAGATAAGGTCTGAAAAATACTAACAGAACTGAAATCAAATCCAGCATTCTTGGAGCTGGAAGAATCTCTTAAAGAAAACATTCTAAATATGAAAAATAACGTGTTCAGCTGAAGCAGAATAAACTAATTAGAGATGAGACAGACTGCACTTCAGGACATACAGTGCAGTTTTCTTTCCAGGAGTGGGGGAGATCTCACAACAAGCAGAAGGCACCCTCACAGTCAGATTCAGAGAAATAGGTCCAGATGTAGTAGCAGCAAGCACACATTGTAGGAAAGAGATCCATCATAAATACATTAGATGGATTCAGGAGCCCCACTTAATTTAGAGAAAAAGCTGTATCTTTTTTAGAGAAGAGCACAAACAGAAGATTCCAAAGGTGAGACAGCAAATAAACACAGCAAGATGAGAAGAGGACCTAGGGAAGAGTGCAGACAACATCACAGAATTAATCTATTTGGTGTGCAACTACCCTCAGAGCAACTGAAGGTCCTGTTCCATGGGATTCCTTTTGTACCCTCACAAACTCCAAATGTATTTAACATACAGACTGCTTAAAGTCATTTTAAACAATTCACTTTAAGTGTTTTTGCTACCAGTAGAAAGTCCGCTGTTATATCTGCCACCAATAGGGGAGGTCAAAATCCAACCACCAAGACTAAAACTGGCATGGGATAGTGGTCCTCAGTACCCTTTGGCCCTTGACTCAGGATTGCATATGCCCAATGTTAAAGCACATGTGGACTTGGACTGGGGTACTGTCTATATTAATTTGGATACTTCTCAGCAAAGGTAGTACTCGACCTGCTGTGGGAAACCCTGAAAGGCTACACAACCAGATATCCAATGGATTTTTCAGGTGCTTTATTTGTAAGTTTCAAAATACTCACAAGCAAAACATGCCAAAAGTGCTGGGCGTCCCACTTCGTACAGAAAATGTATACCAGGGTAAACGTCCCATATGAGCTTCCTGCTGTCCACCACTAACCCAGGCATTTTGGTCATCTGATCTTCTTCAGGGTGTGTGACTGTAATTAATTTGGAGAATCCAGTACTATCTGCCAGAATCAAGTGAAATATCAGTTTCTGCTGGGATAGCTCACATGTAATCCAATGGCAATTTCCCCAATTTGTTGCACAGTAAACTGTGAAATATCACATGGAGTGGTTCATCCTGTTACATGGTACAGTACATCCTTTGATATTCCATATTACAGATTGAAAGAGCACTCCCGACCAATCAGAGCACTCCTTTCCTCTATGTGTGGGGCACTTCTATTCTGTAAAGAGTGTCTCACACACAACTGCCCAGGAAACGGTCATGTTCTGTGCTGTTTTTTAACATTTGATTATATTTTTGATCAACCTCGATCAATAATATATAAATACAGCCACTAAGACCACTCTTACAGTTACATAGATACATAGAATGTGACAGCAGATAAGGACTACTGCCCAATGTTGTCTTTTTTTTCCACTCATTGTTATTTCCCAGACCCTGCTTAATCCATGTCTAACCTACCACTACAATTCCTCTGTGCCTATCTCAGGCATCTTTGAACCCCCATACTGTTTCCATCCCCATCACCTCCTCTGGAAGACTATTCCAGGAATTCATAACCTTTTCTGTGAAAAAGTGCTTCTTCACATCCCATCTGACTTTACCCCCTCCAACTTCATGTCATGGCCCCTTGTAATAGAACACCCTTTTCTCCAAAAGATACTCTCCTTTGCTACCTTATTAACACCCATAAGGTATTTAAAGGTTTCTATCATATCCCACCCAGTGCCTCCTCTCCTCCAGAGTGTACATATTTAGATCCTTTAGTTTTTCCTCATATGGCTTTTGTTGTAGACCTGCACCATTTTGGTATCCCTTTTTGGGACCACCTCCACCCTATCTACATCCATTCTGAGGTGAGGTCTCCAAAACCAAACACTGTATTCAAGGTGGGGTCTTACAAGTGATTTATATAGAGGCAGAATCACCTTTCTCTTCCTGCTGAAGACATCTCTAACTATGCACCCCAGCATCCCACTAGCTTTTTTGATTGCCTCATCACACTGTTTGGCCACCTATAGGTCATCCAGTATGATTACACCTAGGTCTGTTTCCTAAATGATCTTTGTCAGTTTCACTCCACCCATCTTAAGCTCTACTCCTAGATTCCTATGGCCCAAATGAATTATTTTGCATTTTTTGCATTAAATCCCAGCTGCCATACTCTTGACCACTCTTCCAGTCTCTTTAGATCCCTGCTCATTTTATCCACCCCCAAGTATGTGGTAGCACACCAACACAATGACATTTTAACAGCGAACACCACTACAGTGACAAATCTTGCCAGGTCACTGTGGTGGTCTGCTGTATACTCATACCGTGACTCCTGGTGTTTTGCCCCCACCCTGAATCAACTCCAACTCGGAGTTGGTTAATTAAAGATGGGGTTGTGGGTGGCAAGGCCCCCCGCAAAAAAATACTTTTTCCCCGACAGGAACACTGCTGACAGTCTGCATTGTTCCTGTCACTGTTCAGGATGTTGACAACATTGTTGTTGATATTCTGCCATGAAACTCAAGTATGTCCACTCTGTTACAGATCTTGATGCCATCTGTAAAGAGACAGACTTTCCTTTCCAATTCTTCTGCTATGTTGCATATAAAGATATTGAAGAGAACTGGTTCCAGCACTGATGCCCGAGGTACCCCACTGGTCACACTCCCTTCCTTGGGGCACACTTCATTTACCACTGCCCTCTATGTCCTATTCATTAACCAGTTCCTTATCCAGGTTACCACCTTATTATCTACTCTTAAATTATACAACTTGCTCAGTAATCTCCTGTGTGGAACAGTATTGAAAGCTTTGCTGAAATCAAGGTAAGCCACGTTCACTGCTCCTCCCTGGTCCAGCTCCTTGGTCACCCAGTCAAAGAAGGTTATCAAATTTGTTTGGCTTGACCTCCTCTCTGTGAAACCATACCACCTTGGGTCCTGAAAACTGTTAGATACAAGATAATCCACAATTCTTTCCTTCAATAGTGTTTCCATTAATTTACCCACTACCGATGTCAGGCTTACTGGCCTATAGTTATTCACCTCTTCCCTGCTGCCACTTTTGTAATGTGGGACTACATCAGCCCTTCTCCAGTCCTCTGGGACCACACCAGACTCCAGTGAACTGTTAAAAAGGTCTGTCACAGGTGCTGCTAGTACCTCTCTAAGTTCCCTCAGTACCCTTGGATGTACCCCATCTGGCCCCATAGCTTTGTCTACTTTCAGATTATCAAGTACTTTTCAGAACCTCCACATCGAAAATAGACTACTGTCTATTTCCTTTCCCCTCAAATGTTCTGGTGCCTTCTTGTGGTCCCTCTCAATTCCCTTCTGGCTTCTACCATGAAAACTGAGCAGAAGTACTCATTTAAGATGTTTGCCTTTTATTGCTCCCCCTCTGTACAGTCCCCCCCTCCTTAACCATACAATCCCTCCCTTTGTCTTCCTTCTTTTGGTAACATACCTAAAAAATGTCTTATCCTCTTTTGATACTCCTTCAGCTATTCTTTCCTCAGTCTGTGATTTTTCTCTCCTTACTGCCTTGCTTACCTCTCTCTTTCTTCCTTGATACACTTCTCTATCCTCTTCTTTCTAGGTCACTTTGTAACTTCTGAATACTACCATTTTAGCCATTACCTTTTCTGCTACCTCTCTTGAGAACCATATGCCATCCTCATTCTTTAACTTTTGCTTACCTGCTTAACACCGAGGTTTGTTGCATTCACTATGCCCTCTTTTAGTCTGGCCCATTTTTCTTCTACCTCACCCCAATCCCCACCCCGTCAGTCCTTTCATGAGGCATTCATGCATCTTAGTAAAATCAGCCCTTCTGAAGTCCAGTACCCTTGTCTTTGTATAGTTGTTTTTTGCAATTGTTCTAATGTTGAACCACACAGTACATTGATCATTAGTCTCCAGATGACTCCTCACTCTGATGTCTGCAACACTGTACCTGTTAGTAAGTACTAGGTTCAGTATTGCCCAATCACGTGTGGGTTCCCTGACTAACTGAGCTTGATTCTCAAAGCCCTGTGATTGAAGCAAGGTGCCTGCACCAAACATAAATCACGCAAGTGGCACAGTCCCCTGAGCTATTCACAAAAGCAGCCTGCGTCAATCACAGGCTGCCTGCCCCAAACAGGACTTGCGCCACCCCTGCATCCAAATATGGACTGCAACCTGGTGCTAGGGAGCATGTGGCAGATGCAAGCTGCCAAATCCCCTAATGTTGAATTCACAGAACTCTCCCAGAGGGAGAAATTTTAAGCACCCTTAAACCAGCCAGAGCTGATCCTCTCTATGCACTCCCTGATGTCCCCACCAATATTACATTAAATAATTCCCTATTTACTGGTGGTCCAGTGACCCCCCCTCCTCCCGGATCCCTGATGTCCTGTCAATATTACAATAATTAATTCCGCATTCAGTGGTGATCCAGTGGCCCCCTCCCTGATCCCTGATGTCACCGCTTACAGTAATATATAATAAATCTCCTTTTCCTGGTGTTCTAGTGGCCCCCCTCCCAGATCCCTGATGTTACCCCATACATTACTATTTAATAAACTCTATTTCCTGGTAGTCTAGTTGCCCCCAGCCCCCCATGTCAGCAGGTAGTGCCCACCAACCCACTCTCCCCCAATCCCGAAACACAGCCAGTGACTGGCAGAGCCCATCTCTCACCTCCCAACTGGCCTACGACTGAACCATCACTGAGTACAGACTGTAAAAACCCCACACACACCCAATTTAAATATAATCAACTCTGGGAGGGGTGGAAAGTGGGGAAAGACAAAAAAAATATAATTCTACTACAGCCAGACCCAAACCTGGGTCCGCTAGCTTCGGTGGTGGTGACAGAAGCCACTACACCAAATGGCCAGCTCAGCAGTGCTTGGCCGAACATAGCCCCATATCATACAACAGTTGGTGTAGCTCACTGCTACGCTCACTATTTCTTAATCCTCACTACACCTTCACAGTCACTATTCATACGGGCGATCAAATTGAGTGGCTCATTTTTGACTCTCCCACATCACTGCACACCAATCTTTGCAAATGCCCCTGCATTGGGCTGATGACTTGAGGCTGTCACTAATGGTAACCTCAAGGTCCCTTCCCTCGTAGTCCAGTTTACACTGACACCCCCTATCCGATACTTTTTTTTGCGGTCCTCATCCACAATATGCATGATTTTGCATTCCTTCAAAATTAATTTAAGATGTTAGATCCTGGATTATTTCTCCAGTTTCAACAGACCACTCTTCTGTTCCCTAATTCCCCCTTCTGTGTCTACCCTGCCGTATGGTTTTGTATCACCTGTGAACAAGCTAATCCTACCCTGAATCTCCACTCCTATTTTACAGATGAATACACTGAAGTGTACTTATCTGAGGAACTACCACTGGGGTGCCCCACTAGTCACCTTTCTCTCTGTGATGTGATTCCTGTTAACCACTACCTTGTGTGTCTTATCACCAAGACTGTTTCTAATCCACTAGGCTAAGTTATCCCTCCCCCCCAAGCTTTTTCACCAGCCCCCTGTGCAGCACACAGTTGAAGGCCTTGTGGAAGTTCAAGTAAAGGACATCCACAGCTGAACCCTAATCCATTGCCTACATCACTATATTACTAGAAGATCTGTCCGCTACCTCTCTACTGTAAGTACCCTAGGGTGCAGCCCATTGACTCCCAGTGCCTTGATTGTTTTCAGTTTCCTCAGCTTCTTGAATGCCCTTTCTTTGGTGATCAGGTTTATGTCCAGCTCTTGCACCTTCCCTTTTCTACTCCTGCTGGTCTGACCGAGCACTCAGGGAGTCTTGGAATTGCTCAACAACATTTCTTATTACAGCTCAATCATTTGAATCTGGGATCCAGTTACCATGCTCAATAACTAGTAAATCTTGTGGGAGAGGTGGTTACAAATGGACATATAACTTAAAAAGAGGCTTAGTTCCTCAAACCAGAACATTCAGTGACCCTTGTGGTATACATCTTCCCCAAGATTCACAAACATTTAGAGTGTCCCCCCAGTTAACCAGTTGTCTCTGGGATGGGATCTTGGATGAAGAATTTAGACAAATTCATTGATTTTTTTTTTCAAGCAAAGTAATAATGCCAGTTTGAGATTCCACCTCAGGGACACAATGGATGTTTGAGCCAAATTTGAGGACTTTGAATGGACAGTTATAACTGGCTTGGCATAGATGTTGAATACCTCTATACATGTATCAGATATGTAGATTGCCCCTTAGGAAGACCCACTCTAGGGTTTAAGCGCAGGGCTTGGTCTGTAAGGCATTCTGCCGACTTAATAAAATTATTTCACTCGAATTTTCAGTACTTCGAGTGCCTGCCTTTTCTTTATATGTTATTTTGAGCTGGTAAACTCTGCAAGAGCACCACCAAACTCCCAGAGCACATGGTACCTTTATTTTTTTTTTGTGTAGATTGCCTTGCAGTGTTCCATTACTTTTTAACTCATAGCATCATGCTTCCAACACATCAATGTCCTTATATTTAAAGGGTCTAGAATTCATTCTAACACACAACTATTTTCTGTTTGAGAATGACTTGTTCCTCATGTATCTATTTCAGCTATGGAAGTCAGTATGGCCACAGTGTATGCTATATTGTTCTTAGGCTTGTAGAAAATGAAATGAATACAGGGTATATTTCAAACTGAACCAAAACACACAATGTCATCAAATGGTGTACATTCACTGATGACAGTGTGTGTGTGTGTGTGTGTGTGATGACACACAAAAGGAGGCTGTTAATTTTATGGAGTGGTTGAAAAACAATTACCTAAATCTTCACTTTATGCATATCTTCAATCCAGCTAAACTTGGCATCACTTTGTCAAGGGATATAAATCATAGGATTGGTACTGTGGGATACCATAAAACCACTGCCACTGATAGCCTTCTATCGACTGATAATGATCACCATTCTCATTTATTTTATTCAGCTTTGCATGGCCAGTTCATTTGTGTTACTCAGAAACATAGACAATGACGGCATAAAAAGACTTTTGGTCCATTCAATCTGCCCATGGTTCTGTAGCGATCCCTGGGACCTAAATGTCATCCTGGGCACTAGACCTCCCTTTTCTCCACCCTAATCTTCACCCTGCTACTATAGCTCTGAGTAGTTACGATAGCCTTCACTCTGTCACAGCTGTGCTTGAAACTATTTATGGTTTTGGCCCCTACCAATTAGGCTGGCAGATTAGTCCAAATTTCCATCATCCTCTCAATAAAGTAATACTTCCTAAAATCCCTCTTAAACCATCTGCCATTCAATTTCCACTCATGCCCCCATGACCTTGAAATTGAGCTTATGCTAAAGAACTCTTTGCAGTTCACCTTATTTATTCCTTTCAGGAATCTGAAGGTCTGTATTATATCACCCCTCTCCCATCTGGTCTCAAGTGAGTACATGTTTAGCACTCTTAGTCGCTCTTCATAAGATCCACCCTGATGGCCCTGTATCGTCTTGGTCACACTTCGTTGCACCACATCTAACCTGTCCTTATCCTTCCTGAGGTCAGGACACCAGAACTGGCACAGCACTCCAGGTGCAGAAGGGGTAATATTTCTTATTTCATTCTACTGTTTTTACCCCTCCTGATACATCCCAACATCCCATTTGCCTTACTAATGGCCTTATTGCATTGGCTTGGTTGTTTGAGGGTGTTGCAAATATTGATTCCTAGGTCCCTTTCCTCAGTTGTAGTGCTCAGCTTAACCCTTCTCATCTAGTACTCTGTCCTGGGGTTCTTGCTCCCTAGGTGCGTCACCTTGCAATTTTTGGCATTGAATTTCAACTGTCAGACCTACAGTAAGATCACCTCTCCAGGCTATGCAGATCATTAGGTAGCCCTCCCAATTCCCTCAACACTGTCCACCATCCCACAGAGCTTTGTATCATCTGCAAAGAGACAAAACCTTCCCTGGATTCCTTTTCCTGTATCACTGATGAACATACTGAAGAGGACTGGGCCCAGGACAGATCCCCATGGCACCCCACTTGTGATATCCATCTCTTCCGATTTTTGACCTCATGTACCACAAACCTTTGCTGCCTCCCTCTCAGCCTATTTCCTATCCATCTTACTATGCCCCTTACCACCCCAGACCCTCCATCTTTATCAGAAATTGCATGTGAGGCTCTGAGTCAAAGGCTTTGCTGAAATCAAAATACAGTAGATCCACAGCGTGGCCCCCATTCAGTGTCTTTTGACACCCAGTCAAAGAAAACTATTAGGTTCATCTGACAAGACCTCCCTGCCACAAACCCATGCTGCTTACTATCCTGGAGGCCATTGCTCTCCAGGTAGTCCACAAGGTCCTCCTTGACTAGTGACCACATCAGTTTCTATACAACTGAGGTAAGAATGACAGGTCTGTGGTTCCCTGCCTGTTCCCTCCCCCCCTAATGGAGTGGAATCACATCTACCACCCTCTAGTCCTACAAAACTACCCCTAACTAAAGTGAGCAACCAAATAGCCCTACCAGGGGTTCAGTCAGTTCTGCTGCCAGCTCTCTGAGCACCCTCGGATGCATCTCTTCTGGTCCCTGGGCCTAATCTATCTTAAGGACTGCTGGCCCTTTCTGGACCCTTTCATTAGTGCATATTGGCTGCTTCATCTCCAGATCCCTTTAACAGCTGCTTTAATGTCACTGTCAGGTAAGGGCCTGCTGTCCTCCCCGGTAAGACAGAGCAAAAGTAGTCATTTTGGATGATAGCCTTTTGCCCGTCCTCCATTACCCTACCTACCTCCCTCCATCTAACAATTCCACCAATTTCTTCCTTTTTTCCCCCCTAATATGCCAGAAGAATTTCTTCTCCCCACTCTTAATCCATGCAGCAATACACAGTTCAGTGTCTGCCTCAGCCTCCTTAACTGCCCTCCTAGCTTCCCTCATTCTTTGTTGGTATTCCCCACATTCTTCTTCTCCCTGCTTTTCTTTGTACTTTATGAAGGCCTTATTTTTAGGCCCTCACTGCTACTCTGACCTTTTCCATTAACCACATTAGGCACTTGTACCTGTTTCTCTTGGTTACTGTCTTCAGGCTCATCTTTGATGCCTCAAGAATGGCCCCCTTTACTGCCTCCCATTTCTCCTCCCCACCTATGCAGTCTACCCCAACTAACTTGTCACAAACCAGTTTCCTCATCCTGTTGAAGTCTGTCCTTCTAAAATCAGTAGCTTCAGCTTTCAATTGTGGTTTACCAGTCCCCATGGCCAGCTCAAACCAGATAGGGTTAGGGTCACTGTCCCCTAGTGACTCCCCTAACTGCACCACTTCTACCATCTCTGAGTTGGTGAGCACCACAATGAGGATGGCAGCCTGTCTAGTGGGTTCTGTAACTAGCTGCACCTGTAGACAGTCCTAGACTGTATCCAACAAGGCCTGACCTCTGGTGCTTCTGGCAACCGGAACCTGCCAGTCATTGTATTGCATGCTTAGGTCACCCACCACTACCACCTTCCCTTTTGCCACTCCCATGACTAGTTCTTCCCCAAGCTCCCTATGCCGCTCCTCTATCTATCCTGGTGGTCTATAGATTACCCCACCCATATTGTCTTGCCCAGGGCTGCTGTGAGCTGCACCCACATTGTATCTGTCTTCCCATATGTCCCCCTGATATGTCCATCATTCACAGCCTCAGTGCTATCCCTGACATTGAATACTACACCCTCCCCTTTATGTTTTACTCTACCCTTCCTAAACATGGTGTAGCTGGGTCTGTCAAGTCCCAGATGTTATTTTCCAAAGTCAAAGTCCACTTCAATGTCTGCCATTATTGCATGAAGCTGGCTGATTTTATGACCTAGATGCCTGGCGTTGAGGTTGACCCCCTTCCATCTAAACCTCGACCCCCCTGAATATTTGTTTGTTCTTTGTCTTTTTTCTGTTTCCTCCTTTATCTCCTTCCCTTCTTGTTGTTTACAGGCTCTGTGGGCACCTTCTTGATCCCTTCCCCCAATCCAGTTTGGACCTTAACCCCATTTTTGTCCACTGTGTCTTTACAAGCCCCAAGATTTGGGAGAGTACCATCTAGTTTCCCCATTCTCTCTCATATCCCATTGGTTACCCTAGACTCACTCTCTCCCACCATCAGTTTAACTGGCCAATAAAGATGTAAAACTTCTGACCCAATGCACTAACCCCCTCCTTAGTCAGGTGAAGGCCATCACCCTTGAAAAGCCTCCTGTCCCAGAAGTCTCCCCAGTCCTCCACAATGTGGTACCCATTCTACTGACCCCAATTTCTTAGCCAGCCATTAAACTCCTCTATCACCTCCTTCCTTACTTTTTCACCACTCCTCCCTCTGCACCACACATGGAGGACCTTGGAGAAGACTGGAGAGGCTGAGTGTGCCTTTAATCTTTCCACCAGACTACCAAAGTTCTGCTTCACCATCTCTATAGTCTGGTTAGCCAGATCATTGGTACACAAATGTACCAGCAGCTCCAACTCCCCCTCCTCCTCCCCTTCACCATCCTCCCTATCCTATCTACATCCTGGATGACTGTTGACCCAGGGATGCATCTGACCTTCCTCCTGCTCCTGTCCAACTCTGCTTCCACCACCCTCGCTATCCCCTGCTAATTGATTCCCCAACTACCAAGACTGTCTTAACTGATTTCTTCCTGTTTTCCCCCAGGTACTAGCAAATTGTTCTGTCCCTTTCCATCGACTGATTCAGAGTCCCCCCCCAGTAGAGTTAGGTGCGTCAGGCTCCTCCATGGGTGCAAAGCAATTACCATCTGGATGATGTGGGACTGGACAAACTCCCTGTGGCTAGTCCTGGTTCCCTTCACCCTCTCCAGCACACTTCACTCCCCAGGACCAGTGGGCCTCTGGGGGAGTAGTGGTGTGGTGTGCTGGTTCCAGCTGAACTGGCAACACAACAGAGACATCTCATCTCTTGCTGCTACCAGCTGAATTTGGAGCACCACAAAGGTTCTGCAGATGGGGCAGAACCCCCTCCTCCAGAACTTGTCCCTGGAGAAGAGTGCACTATAGATGCCACACCTAAGTATCTCCCTGCTTTACTCCATCCATATACTAAACCAAGGAATATGGTTCCACATTGAAAGAGTGTTGCTAGAGTACTTGTTATGGTAACCCAACTAAATGTAGAAGCGGCTTGCAATTTGTAGAAGCAAGAGTAAACGTGATACTCAGCTACTAGGATAATTAATATAATGCAATTTGGCAACACACCTGGTAGGCTACAAAATGATTAGTTAGATACTGAACCGAATAATAAGTATACCAAGATTGATTGGTAGTTCCTGGGATACCTTACAATTTAGCAAAAACAGTTAACACAGTTAACAGAAGGAATGGCTCCAGTCTGAAGGATTTTGAATCCCAAGGTGTAGAACTGATGGAAAATTTTAGAAAAGAGGGTATGACATGACCAATTTGGATAATGCATTTAGACAGGCACATGGCATCGATAGATGAACCCTTGAAACCTAAACCTAAGCAGGAGGATTCCAACACTACTGCCTTCACCACTGTGATTAATGCTGTTTCCCACAAAACTGGCAGAGCTGTGAGAATACACTGGCATATCATTCGGATTGAGCCTGTCCTGGCTCCCACTATTGGTATCAGTCCTAGGCACAGTCAGACAAAGTACTAACCTGACGCAATGTGAGTGCACATGTGTCTTGATAACCCTTTTACTAGATACTCCACACATTTGGATTGTACAGATTTAGCAGATGTAGCATCTGTAAGGCACCCATACAAGGTTAAGAATTTTAGCGTGAAAATTAAACTACAGGGATGATATTTATTTATTTGCAATCTTTGTCAAGGAAAGGCAAACTAAGTTATGAAAGCTTGTTTCCAGGTGTCTTGGGCTGGTGAGCTGCTTCGACCTGTTGTATTGATTGGTGGAGATTGCCTTGGCCATGACACTGGAGAAACTCCCCCATCTCTTCATTGATAAGTGCCAAGGGATCTTTTACTTCAAACTGGGCAGTGGCCAGGGCTAGACAGAAGGGACCTCGGTTTAACATATGATCTGGAGGACAACACTTCTACAGTGCAGTAATCCCCTTGTACTGTACCACTGGGTCAGGTATGAGTACTGCCCTTAGTACCTTGTGTGGGGCTAGAACCCACAACCTGCTGATCTTGCAGCCTCAAAGGCAAATGTACCACAGTACCTACTGAACCACTGACACTGCATATAAGTGAACTGATTTTGTTGCATATATTTTCTGTTGCTCCAGTCATATGGTATATTGCAGTTACTGTAAGTAGTACTGTTGGACAACATACTGTAAGACACGCATTCTGAAACATATCATACGGCAGGCTGGATACTCCTCTTGGCATCCATTTTTATAAGAAGCATGAGGTAATCCCACAGAACAGCACTTTAAGGGCATAGAAAGAGTTAAACTGATGAGGAGGAAGAGGAGGGGAGTGACAGAATAAATGTACTTTTACAGAAAGAAAGCAGATGGATTTACTGAACATACTCAAGTTTCTTAAGCCAGCTGACTGAAATGATGATTTGGACTTTAAATTGTTTTTGTAACATGTATTTCATTCGCTTTACCATGGGCTGTGTTCGTATTTTCTAATTTTGTGTATCTTGTTTCTTTCTGAAAAGAGCTTGACTCTAACAATTTTTTTTGCAACCTTTCCCTTCAGTCTGTCAGTGCAATCTGTTTCAGGTGTCAAGTATTCTATACAGTTCCAGGAGCTCATGCCTGATTATGCTTAGATGCTCTATTTTTTGAGATGAGGCTAAATGAACTGTGCATCATTCATAATTAGCCTTTCTAAAAATTACAGTATATTGTTGATATTTGAGTGTCTTAAGTTACACACATCAAATAATGTTTGCATCATGCTCATTTATACATACTTTAATTTTTTATTCTTTTACATGGAATATAATAAGGTCTGTCTACACCACGGTTCCACTCACACGAGGTTTTCTGTCCCATATGTATCAAAAACAAACAGGAAGAACCAGCACCAGACAGACTGAAGATACTTGCCATGCAAGTTGCTTTTATTAAAAGTGCAGTAGTGCATAGGCCTGGTGGTGTTGAGAGCTGAGGAGCTTGATTCCACACCTCGCTCCATGCCGCAAGCGGGGGAATCAAGGGTCTGAGGGACTGCTCTCCTCTCATCTCCTAGGGAAGGAGGGAGGACAGCTTGCTCTGCCTAATGACTGCCACCAAGGGGAGGCCTGTTGACAGTGCAGGATTAGAGTGGTAGAAGTGGGTGGTGCTACGAGACTCTGCAGCGTCCACGTGCCTCCACACATGCATGTTGACATGTGCACCCCAGCATGGGAAAGAGAGAAAAATGGAGGAAAATGGTGGCAGAACAGGTGTATATAAAACCTTGCCTGCTGATCCCTCACAAACCACATCGCCAGGACTTAGAGACAGAAAACACGATTTGTACTTTGGCTGAGGAGAGAATGGTTCTCCTCCTCCTGACCCCACCACAGGAAGGATCTGTAGGGGGGGTATTTAGGTCACTAGGAAAGTCCTGGAGAGATGTAGGATGGTGGGGATCAGCAGGGCAGGGCTGAAGGCAACCTCACACTGTCCTGGCCAAGGAGTATAAACAGAATATGAAAAGAAAGTGCAGTAGTACAAAATTACACTCAAAAATAGCAGCAATAAAACAAACTGATAGATAGCCACAAACAGCACAACTGGTTTTGCACTCATATGCCTTATCAGTATTGTATATTTTATTTTGGGAAGCAGGTCAGTTTTATGTTTTTGTCTCTGTTTAATGTGCTGCTTATTTATAAACTGCTGCTTAATATACAGTATTTCTTGTGAATGAGTTCATTTTCTTTCCTCTTGTTTTTGATTTGCTAATTTTGATACTAGGGCATTTCATTTTATTCTGCTGTATTCAAAAGGGTTATTGAAGTGATAGCATTCAGTTAGCCGGAGTATACAAAGAGATGACCAGCTGATGTGGGTGATTAAAGGCCAAAGGCTGAGGCATTTAAAGAACCACAGAAGCCAATTATTCTAAGTATACTCTGGCTAAATGAAAGCTATTACTATTATAGGACTAGGAATTTTGAGCACAGGATTTTAAGTTTTGTGGTAATTAACGTGAAACATGCATTTCCCCCCTTTTTTTATGTGGACTAAATGGAAAACCTACTGTGGGAATGTCTAAAATGTGGATAACCTACTGTGGGCATGTCCAAAATGTGGTTGTAGTAGTTTGTGGAGTATTAACTGACAATTTTCTTGTGTTCTAATTGGCACGCAAGAGCTACCTGTTTAATTTCACATTACGTTTTCCTGCATTGCTGATACATGAATCAGTTAAACAGTTTATTCCGTTGTCTCAAGCATGTGCTTTTAAGAGATGTTCCTTGGTTTAACAATATTTAGCAGGTTTCTCTTTATCCAGTCGCCACCAACTAATGAAGAGGCAGTGCGACCGTGAAGTGCTGGGGCTACTGGATCATCGGTTTCCTGAGTACTGTGAAACTGTTGCCACTGTGTTTATTTTTCACTTTGGAATTGTTTGCTTTACTTTGCTAAGCATTGTTTTAATAAAGCAGGTTTTGCATCCCTATCATTGTACTTGCAGCCTACATTCAGCTGCATGGTGAGTGTGCTTCTGATCTGTGTTTCCTGTCTATGTCTGGGCTGGCCACCCTCAACAGTGTACTGTAACCATGTTGCCTTTGTGTGGCTCCATTGTGTTGCTCTGGTTAATAATTTATCTTAGATTTTGGAAACTATTGTCTGCACATATACTGGATATGGGATTGGGGGCATTATCAAATACACGGATGTTGGAGATGGGACTGTGGACTAAGGATGGAGTTATCTTCTAAAAGTTGTTGTCAACTCCTGGCTCAGTGCTAGGAATTAGCATTTAAAAATAAATGTGTGGAAGAACAGGGGAAGAGAGCTGAAGACCTGGAAGTGTTTGTTTGTTTTTTACTATACTTTTCCCCTCTTTGCCAGTTGGCCCCCAGTAGTCCTACCCACTAACCCAGCCCCTTCACCAACCTTCCCCGGGACTTGCCTCACCTCCTTGACACCCAGGCTAACCCCCCCCCCAAGGCAGGAAGATTGGTAGGTGCTAGAGAGGAGAGTGCTTCGGTCAGCGGTGGGGGGTCTGGGGTGATGAGTGGACAGCCTCCTGCAGCATTTGGGCTTTTTCAGTTTTCTTACTCAGACCCTTGTAGGCTGCCAAGTAGAGCCCTTGATGTGCAATGCATATCAGAGCACATTGGCATCCTATCTGAAACTGTTCCGCTTGCACTGCCACATGTGGTCACCATGGTGATGGCAGCACAGCGGAGTCCATCTATCCTCCCTCCCCAAGGTGCAGAGTGTCCTGTAGGATATGCCACTCTCCCCCCATGGGCCCTCCAATGCCTTGGGCTTGTTCCTGAACAAAGGTGGTCAGCATTGCAAGCAGTAGCGCTACTGCTGCATCAGTGTCTCACCTCTGGAAATGATTCTTTTTTTTTTTATTATCTTTAAAAAGATCATAGTAATCATACAGTGCAGTGTAGGTACATACATAAGGATGTATCAGCAATATATAATAACATATTATAGGACCATAAAGCAGTATAGTTTCCAATTCAGTTTTCACATTATATAAATAAAAGGCAAAAGGAGGAAGAGGAGAAGTCAAGAACATTAATTTCATTTGCCACCACAGGTACGTAAGCAAGGTTTGTATGCAAGCGTATTTTAGTGGATCGTAACCCATTTCAGCACCTTCCTCAGTCCTATGCGACCCAAAGCCCAGGGCCCTCCAGTTCGTGCTTTTGCATAAGAAAGATGGAACAAAGAAGGTAATTTGTATCTCTCCCATCATGATACAACATCTGGGTATTGCTCTAACTGGAAGTGAGTGCAGAGACTCAATCTACTTGTAAAACCCATCATACAATTATTTAGTTTAGCTGCTATCTGTTCTAATCTATATACTTCATAAACCAGCTTTCACCAGATCTCTCAGGTCAGTCTACGCTTAGTAAACCAAAGTCTGGTAATCACTTTTTTAAGCTATTAAGATCAGAAGTACAATAAGCTTATATTGCCCTCCTCCCCTCAACTGGAGGCCCATGGGAGGAGTCGCAGTCAGGATGAAGGTCAGTGTCAATAATTTAGGCTACTGAAATATATCCTTCAGGTCATATATAATCTCAGACCAGTATTCCCTCAAAAAGTGGCATGACCTCAAGATATGTGTCTCCCTGGCTGGGTGGAAACCACAGCCTCTCCAGCACTCCGTTAGGTCTCCCACCCTATATTTAACAGTCCCAGCTGGGGTTCTAAAGTAGCGTAGTCTGGTTTTCCAGGCAAACTCCCTCCAATAGGTTGTAGTTGAGACCTTGGAATAAGGAAGAGTGGCCTTGTGCCAGTTCTCTTTATCAATCTCTACCCCTGTGTCCTTTTCCCAACATTGTCGGACATGATCCAAGAGGATAGTACCATCTATGCAGAGTGCTTGGTAGAGTTGACTCATAAGATGTTCCTGTATACCACCGTTCAGGTGCTGTCTAATCAGTCCAACCGGGGGGGGGGGGGAAGGGGATTCCACCACTGAAGAGAGGAAGTCCTCCTGGGCTAAAATGCACCGTCTAAGCTGTACATGGGTTTGGTACTGGGTGGAGGGCAATTTATAGGTGGATTGTAGGTAGGTAAAATGGAGTAAGCCAAATGGGCCTACAACTTGAAACACATAGCATAAATGGTAGGGTTTCCAACCTTGCAGTGAAGAGACCAATCTCGACGGGTTTAAGGCTGTATTATTAGCTATTGTGGAAAGAAAAAGTCTCTCAGAAGTGGTAAGAGTAGATCAGTTAACTGAAAGCTATGCTTCAAAGAGTTCCCAGTAAAGTGCATAAACTTCCACAAAGCTAGACATCTCGGAGGTGCCAGAATATACGGGCGGGGGGGATTTTTAACCCATTATGGTTATTTCAATATCTTTCCAGTAAGCTGTGTAGGACTCAGAAACATGCAACAGGACAGTATGAAATTGTGCTGCCTGTGCATAGTTCTTGAAATTTGGGATGCTAAGACTGCCTTGAGTGCTAGACAGTTGTAATATGTTGTACTTCAGTCTATGCGACTTGCCTCCCTATAGAAACCTAGAAATTAACCTGCCCCATGCTGTGAAATATCAATCAGTAGGTACAATGGGTAGGGTTTGAAGAAAAAAAGGGATTTGAGGAAGGATGTTCTGTTAGATGGTTTTTGCCCTACTGACCAGCCAAATAGGGAGTTGTGTCCCTTTTGATAAATCAGTTATCTTTTGGGTGATCGATTCAAAATTAACCAACTCTAGATCTAATATTTGGGATGGTATTTTGATTCGTAGGTAATGCAATTCTACCCTGATCAGTGGAACGGGAAAGCACCCTTCATGTTTCTAGATGGGGGTTGAAAGAATAGTTTAAAACTTCCATCCTGAATCCATTTATCTTGTACCCTGACAGAGTTCCAAATAGTTCTAGTTGATCCCACATGGCTGGGATAGAGGTTTAGGAGAAGTGAGTGTTAACAAGATGTCGTCCGTAAAGACCGTGAGTTTATACTCCCTGCCCCCAAAGGTATTCCCTCTATGTTGGCCAGCTTCCTGATATTAGCTGCAAGGGGTTCCAAATATAAAGCAGACAGCAGCGGAGACATAGGGCAACCTTGTCTAGTGCACCAGGTCAAGGGGAAGGGAGGAGACAAGGAGCCATCTAGTTTAAGATATGCCACTGGAGACTGGTACATACGCTGGATTTGGGAGATAAATTTATCTGGGAAGGCAAAAAGTTTAAGTACAGTCCATAAACAGAGCCATGAGACCCAGTCAAATGCCTTCTCGGCATCTAGGCCAAGAAGGACTAAGGGTTTTGTCTTCAAGAAGCATACTCTGTTAATAATAACACCAGCAGGATGGCATCATGAGCCTAACATTTCATAATAAAGCCTACCTGGCCTCCATCCACAAGATGAGGTAGTAGACCATCTACTCAATGAGCTAGAATGGACATAAATAGTTTATAATCTGTGTTTAATTTCGAAATTGGTCGGTATGATCCCATCAGAGTAGCATCTTTGCTTGGTTTGGGGAGGGCTGCAGTCTTGGCATACCTCCAAGATGGTGGTGATGGACCTCGATCCTGAATTTCTAGAAAAGCTTTAAGCAATGGTAAAAGAAGTATTTTATTCCATTTTTTTGTAAAACTCCGCTGGGTACACATCAGGTCCCGGTGCCTTCTGGGTCTTTGTTAGTTTGAGTATGGCTTTGATTTCTTCTGCTGTAATAGGATGTAACAGCCCTTTCAGCTGTGCTGGGGAGAGTTGTGTGAGGGGGGCATTTTGTAAATATTGTGCGATTTGTGGCAGGAGTGGGTTGATCTCCTCCATATAGAGGTTTTTATAATAAGTGGCCATAGCTTGTCTGATAGCTGTAGGGTGTACTAAATATCTTGTATTTTGGGGATCGTATATCTTTGTAAGCAGCACTTGCTGCCTCGCTCCCCCCCCCCACAATTGCCTAGCCAAGTGCCTAGCCCCACTAGGTCCTCCTTCTTGGTGTTAAGTTTTAAATACAGTAACTGCTGTTCTATCTTTTGGGCCTCTAATATTTGCAGTTTTTGTTTAGTGAGCTGAAGCTGTGGCTTCAGACTCATATTCTCCTGTCGAACTTGAGCCTGTAACCAGGCCAGTGTGATATGCAGTTCTGCCTGTAGGGCTTCCCTTACTTTTTTCTTTTTAGCCGAGTATTTAACAATCTCTCCCCTGAGTACTGTTTTTAGAGTATCCCATTGTATGGCATGTGATGCCTCTGTAGAGTCATTATTTGCCAAAATCAAGGGAACCATTTAGGGTCACCACCTTTGGATGAGGTAAAAACCGGATGCGAAACCACACCCCAAACTCTGCCTCTGGCCCCACCCCCTTTTTAGGACTGGCAAGTATATCGCTCCTCATCCAAAGCCATTTGTAATGTTGGAATCAGGGGAGTAGCTACAAGGGTGCAGGGGGTGCAGTCGCACCAGGGCCCATGAGATTTGAGGGGCCCAAATCATAATTGTGATGTTTATTCAAAACCGGGAGGGCCCTATAACATATCCTTGCACCCAGGCCCTCTGGGAATTTGCTACGTTACTGATTGCTATAGACATTACTAGTGATAGGAAATCATCTTTATACTGTTATTTATTTGATTTATTTATTCAGTTATTCATTTTTATTCTTTGGCAACCAGGTTAACTCCCATAGGCCACATAACCCATTTTACAGGAGTGACCTAGGAGTACAGAAAGGTTAAATGACTTGCTCAGGGTCACACAGTATGTAAGTGGAGGTTGTGGGAATAAAACTTATGTCTTATGGATGTGCCAAGCTCATCCACAGCTTATTGCTCAGCTCTCTGTTAAACAATCTGCATTTTCCTTTCCGTGTCAGTCATGTATTCTGATGCTTTGACCAATTTTTGATAACTTAATTATCGATGCTTGTGGTACCCTTAATACTGCACTGTGCTCCCCTTTATCTCAGCACCTACTGCTGTTTCTTTTCATATTTCTAAGACATTCCACAATTTTAGACACACCATTCCATGCTATTTATTTGAATGACCTGTAAAAGTGTAACTAATATCATATCATGAAATGTTCAAGTAATACAATAAATGAAAGCAAATGTGGTGATGGGGTCACGTGATGGCAGCCTAAGAGAGCAGAAGCAGCCTCCATTAGCTCCGTACCTAACTCGCTAAAACCAGCTAAATTGACAGCTCACCAAACCTGATACGGAGGACTCAAGCTTAAAACTACTATAGAGAGAATCCACAAAACAACAGAAAGTGCAAAAAATGGAAGTCTTTATGTGGAAAGCACCACCGCGACACTCTCCACCGCCATCCCCTGAGAAAGACAAGGCCCCAAAGCGGCCTAAAGCTCAAGTGTCGAAAACCCCTGCAAATTCATTGCCATTAACAGAAGACAGGTTCTTAGAAATCATGAAGCCCATGCAGGAATCGATCGATAGTATCGTAGAAGAAATCCACCAAATCAAAACGGCTACAGACTCCTTAAATACTCAGATGACAGACTCAGAAGCCTGCCTCACCTCGGCAGAGAAAAAACTGGATAAGATTGTTATTGATCAAACCTTGACTAACCGAAGAATTAAAAAACTAGAAGATAAACTAACAGACCTTGAAGGGAGGAGCCATAGAAACAATTTGCTAATATTGGGCATACCAGAAAAGGAAGAAGGTGGAAACCCCATACTCTTTGTCCAGAAGTTCTGTGAGAAAATTGCAGGGCCCTCCCCTAATGGCTCGACCTATGTTGCGGAGAGAGCGCACAGGACACTTTGGCCACTCCCCTGGCTCGGCACCCAGGCGTATCATCTTTACATTACTTAATTTTCAAGACAAACAATAGATAATGGCAAAGGTTAAAGCACTACAAGAAGTCCTTTGCGAAGGGAGAAAGGTCAGAGTAACCCAAGATCTGCCTCACCCGGTCCATGTTAAAAGACAGGAGCTTCATCCACTTGTTACAAAACTAATAGCCGCAAGCAAGCCCTTCCGAGTTAAATACCCAGCGATACTACAAGTAAAACTCGATGACCAATGGCAGCCTTTTGAATCCCTGGAGCAAGCAAAGAGTGAATTAAAAACAGGACTTCCAGACCTATTCAAATGAAATGGAGCCACTAGTGCATGGCATTTAAGTTTTTACGTAGCGGCAGCTTTTTATGCCTATGCTACTAAAGCCACAGTTACTGTTCAACACCTTATAATTTAACACTGGATTACTTAACAACAGGAGAAGCTGGATCCTACCTGTAATGTCAGTCCTTTCATGCCAGCGATACTTGAGCAAAGACCTTAAACATAAGTAAACAACATGTGTCCACTTGCAGCGGCAGCTTTTTCGTGCCAAAGCTACTGAGACCACAGCTCGCGGAACTTGTGGATAACCCCTAACAACTCTACTCCCAGTCAATTGACGCTCAGGGAAGTCTGATTCTACCCACACGGACATTTTTCTTGTGGCACCGCTACCTAAGGCATGACTTTGGGCATAAATAGACTGCTACTGCTTCCTGGCACAGCGATATTATCATCATCCCTATAAACAATGAGCGATCATTAAGAATCTAACCTGGAGGAAGTGCGAGTTTTCCGTTTCTGATATAACATAAGAGAAAAGTATAATCTCACCCCTGCAAAAGGGAAGACCCCTAATTGGCCATTTAAAATACACTCGACATGAAGGGAATGTCATGAACTATGATTTGAGAATCCATTTGCATAATTAAGTTTGCACGAGTTGAATGTTTGGATCATACCCTAAATAGTGGAAAAAATATACTGATTATGATGGGACTTAATTTAGAGTTCGCTAATAGCCTATTCTGGGCATTAGCCCTTTATTACTGGCATTTGTGTAGTCAAGTTTTGTGGTCTTTTGACTGCCCTGAAGGTTATCACCTTGCTTCCCTTTTTACCCAGCGTTCCTTCAAATGAACCCACAAACCTTTTCTTTCGTTACCTTTAAAAATAAACAGCCAAAGGTTTTGTTGTAGTTAAAATGCCAGCATAATCTAGCGAGTTGGGTGGAGGCTTTTGGGGGTGGTTTATGGTCTCTAGGTTGTTTGATGGTTTTGCATCACCTGACGTAACAGATGGTAGTTAGTTCACTGGAACCGAAAGTAGTTTTAGGGTTTGCGTGGGATAATGTGGGGGGGTGGGAAAACATTCGAACAGATCATCTCCTCTCTACCTATTTATACTAGGTGTTAATAAAAACATTAAGCACTTCCACCAAATTCTGATATGCCCCAGGGAAATTGGAAACCTAATATTATTGTCTAACAATGACAGGTCCTTACACGATCATTAGCTGGAATATAAAAGGCACCAGAGACAGAACTAAGCGGCAAGTAATACTAAGACATCTGAAATCTCTCAGAGCTGATATTATCTGTCTACAAGAAATGCATCTCAAGAGGGAAGACATTTCATTATGGTGTAAAGGTTGGGTAGGGCAGTCCTATGGGGCAGGTACTTCCACAAATAGAGGTGGTGTCACCATTCTTTTCCATAAAAGTGTCCCTTTCAGGCTGGAAAATGAGGTAGGGGATAGCCAGGGGCGATATATAATACTTCATGGTACCCTGGGCACACATCAATTGTCGATAGGATCGGTCTATGGACCAAATGGGGACTCTCCAACCTTTTTCACCAAACTAATGGGAATCATCCCCACTACACCCCCTAGAACTATAGTTCTGGGAGGAGATTGGAATATTATGCCCCGATCATCATTAGACAAATCGGACCCTAAGAAAACTGGCCTCTCCCCGGCTCAGAGAGCCTTGCAAGACCTAATGAATGGATTGGGCATCCTGGACATTTGGAGGATATTAAACCCCACTGAGCAACAATATACCATTTTTTCTCATCCCCATCATACTTGCTCATACATAGATTATATCTTGGCTAGTTCCCACATCTTACCCGAAGTTACGGAAGCTTTAATCCACCCACAAGTAATATCAGACCATTCCCCAGTTTCATTAGTTGGAGTATTCGGACATGGGCTCAAAAGAGATTTCATGTGGAGAATGAACACGCAACTACTCCAGATCCCCTATATGCAGGCCCATCTTAAAAATTGTATTATTTCTTTTTTGAACACTAATATGGGGACCGTCTCTAAAACAGACATAGTCTGGTCAGCCCTGAAGTGTGCCCTGCGTGGGGAATGCATACGACTAACATCGGTCAAAAAGAAAAAACATAGCATGCAAACTGAATCTCTACTCCAAGAGATAAAAATGTTAGAATCAAATATTAGTAAACAATCTTCAGATTCTGAATGGACCAAACTCCATACGTTACACAACCAATTTTCAGATCTGGTTTACCAAAAAGCAGAATTATCCTTAAAACGTGTCCAAATAAAATATCTAGAATCGGGTGAATGGGCTAGCAGGCTACTGGCATACCGACTTAAAGAAGCGGAGGCAGCCTGTTTCATACCCGGGTTATACTCAAGTAGAAAGGGCCCTCTTATTACAGATCCGAGGGAGATTGTGTCCAGTTTTGCAAAATACTATAGAGATCTATATCAATGCAGAAATGAAGAAATCCCAAATGAGCAGGTACAAGCTTACTTTGATCAGTTAGTGCTTCCAGTACTGCCCAAAGATAAACATTCATCTCTAAACTCCCCCATTATGGAATGGGAAGTAGTACTAGCAATTAAGCAGCTTGCATCAGATAAATCACTCGGACCGGATGGCCTTCCTACTAATCTGTATAAATTATACACTGCAGAACTTGCCCCCTTACTAACCAGAGTTTTCAACTCATGGTACGAATCAGGTCTATCAGAATGCATATATCTTGAAGCCCTGATTACTATTATCCCCAAGCCAGGTCGAGACCCACACTATGTGGAAAATTACCACCCTATTTCGCTCCTTAATACGGACGTTAAAATACTAGCAAAAATACTAGCCAATCGATTGAGACCCTTTATGGACATACTAATTAGCAGTGAACAAGTGGGATTCATGCCCGGAAGGTCTTCAAGTGATCATAAGCATCGATTATTGCACCTCATTCCCATAGCTAGTGAGCTACCCATACCTGCGGCCCTAATAGCCTTAGACGCAGAAAAGGCCTTTGACCGGGTCTCCTGGCATTTTTTGTTTACTGCACTCTCCCAGTATGGTATCCCACAAATATTTATTAACTGGGTCAGACTGCTCTACTCATCCCCTACAGCCCGGATTTGGTGCAATGGTCATCTCTCAGAACCATTCCCATTAAGTCATGGCACTAGACAAGGATGTCCCCTTTCACCACTCCTTTTTCATTTTTATTTAGATCATTTTATCCGTAAATTACTTGTAAGTCAGGGTCTACAAGGCATTCTTGTAGAAAACAGACAACACCTCCTATCTGCCTATGCAGATGGTCTTTTAATACACATAACAAACCCAAGTGTAAGTGTTCCTGTCCTACTGCAAGAAAATGAAAGCTTTTCAAGGATTTCCTACTACAAGCTGAACCTGACTAAATCCACGGTTTTCCCCTTAAACCATAAATTATTTAAAAGTGATATAAAACAGTACGGATTACAATAGGAAAATAAAAGTATAACCTATCTGGGTATTAAAATTTTCAAATCATTCTCTACCATAGTTAAAGAGAATCTTATTAAGTTAATAAAAGTAATCAAAACAGATCTGGAAAAATGGAATACCCTGCAGATTTCATTATGGGGAAGAATCAACATCATTAAGATGAATATTCTCCCTAGAATCCTCTACCTTCTCAATATGTTAGCCCCCTATCTTCCTAAAATATGGTTTGCTAAACTAAGGAATACAATTAATAAATTTATTTGGAAAGGTAAACCAGTGAGATGGGCATACCACAAGTTGACAGCACCAAAGTCCCAGGGAGGGCTTTCCCTTCCATCATTTTTTAATTATTATGGAGCAGTCCACATTACAAAGCTAGCTTCCTGGATGTACGGCTCATGCAAGAGAGAATCAGGGTCTTATACCCCAGCATGGCTAAATATAGAAGATACCTTTGTGTCCCCCACCTCATGCTCATTACAATCGCTACTATATTCATCCTTGAAACATATTCCCATTCATATCAAAAAATCCCCAATAGGGTGGTCATTGAGGGCTCTGAACCAACTGCAGAACCATCTAAAAATAAACTGGCACGTGGATGGAGAACAACCACTCTTAAATAACCCTCATTTCATGATCCAACAGAAACCTATCCCATTAAACTTCTGGCCTGCACTAAAGGATGTCAAACTTAAAGATGTCATTGACAATGGTAATATGTTACCATATACTCAATTTCTGCGGAATCTCCCTGAACTAAGTGGTCACCCTTTTAAATACGAGCAAATTATGCATGCAATCTCTTCTTTTATAAATATGGGTTGACCCCTTGAGACCCCTAGGACTGCCTTATCCTACCTATTAAACACTGCTACCCATCCACATTCAATATCCGCAGTATACAAAGAACTGCAGTCCCTCGATACACGATTACCATTAGGTATAAGTCAGTACTGGGTTAAGACCCTATCTCTCTCACCCGCACCTGACTTTTGGCAACAACTCTGGAATAACCTATATAGGTTTATTAAGCAAGATCGTTTCTGACTTATACAATTTAATGTGATGCAGGATATATATTATACCCCCCAAAGGCTTCACAAGATGGGCAAGATACCTACTCCCTGTTGTTCCTGATGCTCCTATAAGAATGAGGATCTTTACCACGTGTTATGGGCGTGTCCCAAAGTTCAATTATTTTGGAAAGATATACAAAACTCCCTGAGCCCAATCCTGGCTTTAAACTTACTGTTTTCCCTGGACACATACCTACTCAACTCTTTCCCAATAGGAACTTTGAAACAAAAGAAATATTACATGGCTCTTATTTCTGCAGTAGCCAAACTTGTACTCATGAGACATTGGACCCTGAACACCCTGCCTACTGCACTAGAATGGCATAGAGAAATGTTACTTGCCCTACAGCTGGAAAAACATATTGCAAGTATGAACAACCGGCTGCGAAATTATCTTGACAAATGGGTCGCCTTGGATGCATTATTAGCTACATGGAGCCCTAAAAGTAAACAACTTGATGATCATCGACCCTCGCTTAGTAACAGGTTTTGATCTGGGGGAAAAAATGTCCCTAAATGTAGTAGAAGAAACTGGTCAGTGCTTAATGTTGATTTAATGGAGAGAGGAATGAACAATGATGGAGACAGACTAATTTAGCGTGGGGGGTTTGGAGGGTGGGGTTTTTTCCCCTTTTTTTTTTCCTTTCTTTTACACCTTCTTGATTTTACCTTTTCTCTTCCACCCAAAGGTCAAACGTGGCACACCAGCAAGACTACAATGCACTGTTATGTTAAAATTATACTCAATCACCAGATCATATGTTAATGTGCTATAATTTACCTATGTAGAGATGTTTGACCTAAGACATGGTGACTAAGGTAAATGCATATTTAATGTATATTATGTAACTAATTTTGATATCATTCTTATATGCTTTTGTGTTTTAATATATTAAAAATCAATAAAGCTTGCTGAATTATAAAAAAAAATGTGGTGATAAACTAATAATCTAACTTTTATTGCCTTTAACAAAATGGGTCTAAAACACACCGGAATATAGGACAAACAAAAAGAAACACATGAGAGTACATAAAGGTGTACAAACTGTTTCCTGTCATACCAGTAAAAGACCATACTTAAAATTCAGAGTGGAAACAATTAGGTTAATTTACTGCTATTGATCCTAATGGCCATACTTTACAGCTTTCAGACAGACTGGTTTTACAAACAAAGGCAGGTCTGAATGACTGTAACATCAGAACTTCTTTGTAACCTTGACATGTAATGCTGCCAAAACAGTGAATGATTTGATACATCAGTTTTAAGAGTATATGAACAGTCAGAATGGCCCAAAAAACAGACTGCATTTGATCAAAACTGGATGACTGGATAAGAACCCTAAACACCGAATTATCCAGTCAAAAAACATTTGGTTCACCATATGACTGAATTCTGGATCCTGAGTATAGAATAGGTTAAAACACCAAAAGGAATGTTTTCTGGGCGTATCTAATGCTAGATTAAGTATAAGAGGGGTATGGTCAGAGAGGATTGAGGCTCCCCTGAGATGTCCTGAACCATTTCCAGGTGTTCTGCGGATACAAAAAAATAATCTAATCTTGCCGAGGTACTGTTCTTGGGAGAGTAGTGCTTATACATCCAAATTGAGGGAAAGAAGTGCTGCCATATATTAATCATACCTAATGCTGGGAGGGTTGTTTTCAGATATTTTTGAATCAGGGAGGCTGTATGCCTCTAGGGTAGTGAAGTATCCAGTTTGGGATTTAAAGTTACATTGAAGTCCCCACCTATTATATAAAGACCTTGTGCTACAGAAATAGTCATCTAAAAACTTCTGGACCACCAGAGTTGAGCTATCTGGGGGGAGATATACTGAGGCCAGAGTCATTTTGGTAGAATATAGTGAGCCCATCAGTATGACATATGTACCTTCACTGTCAATGATTTCATTTTGCCACTGGAATGGAACCCTCAGTGGGACTAGGATCGCAACTACCAGCCTGCATCCAGAGGGGTGGGAAGAGGCCTGCACAGCAATGAAATCCCCAGGATTTGAGCTTTACATGCTCTGATTGTGGGGAGTTGTGTCTCTTGAAGGAGAATGATGTCAGGTTTATCCTTCTTGAGGAATTGGAGTAACCATCTCCTCTTAATAGGGTTGTGGATGCCATTAACATTAAATGACAGTATGCGGGAGGGACTAGCCATTGCTAAGGTTGTGATAATGGGCTACAAAGTGGGGTAGAGTTACCATCCAGCCTCTCTCCCTCCCTCCCACCAGGCATCAGCAAGGGACCTACAAAGCGTCCTTGCTGCCTTCTTTGAGTCTTATAAGAATCCTCCTTGGCATTTCGGGTATTAAATTGAAGACCGCCTGGGTCTCTGAAACAGTGTCTGGGTGTATCCCATAGACAATCAAGCAACATCTGCACTGTATTGCATATTTTGGCAAAAACAATAAGAGCTTGGCCAACAGGGTACAACTATTGGTATTAATTAACCCACTGGACTCCACCAAATTGGAGTATAACCTTAAACTTCTACCATTGTCCAATTACCAATGTAACATCCCTCTTTTACTAAAACAACTGTGGCTTCCAAGGTAGGGGAGGACTGAGAGTCTCTTCCTGTATCCTTCAGAGAGGCAGTAGTGCTGTACCACTCTCCTACAGATTTGGGGGTATGTACAGAGCCTTGTCCACTCCAGGCCCCCTGGAGACCTAAAAGATCCCAACAAAAATATACAGTAGGATAGTAAAGAAAAAAGGATAAGGGAGCATATAATCACCTGAATAAGATTAATGGTGAAAGACCCAGAAGGGTGTCCTCACATTTCCCTCCCCCCAAAATCAAATAATTTGTTCTAAGAATTCAAACCCAGAAGACATGTTCATCTTAGCCCACAATGCATAAACTTTGCTGATCTGTCCAAGTGTTCAAACAATCTGTCCAAACATAGCAAAAATTATAACTCTGAACAGTGCATTCATATTGCTCAGCGTGCATGTGTTAAATGAGTAGTTCTGAGCATTGTCCCCCATTGGAAAGAAAATAGAAATGTGTATATGCATATTCACATCCAAAAACAGGGTTATATTGCATCAGGGGGAGAGTAAACAAAGAAAAGGTACACCTGGTATAACGGGCCAGAATAATGACCCTTTCTGCTCCAGATGTTAAGTCATAAATGTCTCAACGCACCATGTCACACACAATAAGGAAGGGGTTGTAAAATGCAGTTAAGTACAAGTCCCCCAGATAGTTTTACTGAAAAAATAATGTGAAGTAGGGAACTGGGGGGATGAGGGATCTAAGGAGGAGATAAAGCCCTCAGGGGATGTCCAAACAAGTGACCGCGTAGTTCCCCACATATTTAAGGGGATTATTATGTGAGCATTTAAGTGATCTAGAGTTGGGCCTTCCTCAGGACACCTGGCAGAGGAAACCCCTACCAAATTGCTCCACCCTCCCAAACCTAGCCCACTTTCCTGTACCTGGACCTCAGCAGATCCTACTGAGGTGATTAAAGAAAAAGCAGAGCCTGAGAGGTAGCCCAAGGCTTCAGGTGGCTGCTGAGTTATTCTCTACTGTGTGAAATTCTACCAGACGCTGCTTCAGTGCCAGGTTTTTGCTTTCATCGTTATTGACCTTCCCTTTCCCTTCCCCTGGTTGGATGTAGGGACTGTTTGTCAGCATGGTGGTTGGGGCTGAGACTGTGAAGAAACCCGGGGGCAATTTGGAAAGACCAGGCCTTACTGCATCAGGTCCTCTCATGCCTCTGCGGTGGTGGAATATTCTTTCTTGCCAGAAGGGAGGTGGACAACCAGCCTTGCAGGGTAGGATGTAGTGAACTTGAGACCCTGTGCCTTCAAAGTGGGTAAAAGTGGTAGATAGGCCCAGCACAGTTTCATAGTCTGTGACACATAGTCGTGGTCAATATAGAAGCATTTTTCTCAGTAAAAGATTTTTTGTTTTCACCAGGTGGTCAATAAGACCTGTTCCTTGACAGAGTAGCTATTGAAATGCACAATGATTGAATGAGGGCTAGCTGTGGCTGAGGCTGGTTTTGGGCAAGAGCCTGGAGGACATGCTCCAGATCCAGTACCATGTCCTGAGGTAAATCAAGCATGGATCTGAGCAAGATAGTGATAAAGTCCTTGATATTAGCTCCTTCAGTGCCTGCTAGTATGCAATATAGATGGATGTTTTTACATCTTGCTCAATTTTCTGCATCTTCTTGATGCTTTTCAAGCAGTTCTTGTTGCTCCTGTAAACATTGTACCAGGCCTTCCAGGTCATCTACCCAGTTTTCTGTTGCGGTGACCTGGCGTTCTGTGTCATCAGCTCTCTGCTCAAGTAAAGTTACATCCTGACATATTTCCCCATACAGTTGCTTGATATCTGCTCGAAAGGTGCACAGTTCATGATAGATGGTATCAAGTTTGATTTTTGTGTTATTTTTAGCTTTTGGGGTGTGGTGAGAGAGGTTTATAGACTTAGCTGAAATTGGAGTAGGCTGTGACTGCGCAGTTTCATTATCTGAGGCTTCGGTTTCCAATCCTGCAGCATCCTCTATGAACTCTTCTATCTTCCTAGTGGATGCAGGTTCACTATTTCTGTTACTCTTCTTATTCATGTTTTTTGTTGAGATTTGGCTGAATTTTGCATAGCCTGAGAAAGGGTTTTGTCTGGGGGGAGGGAGAGCGGTTCGACTAAGCGGCCATCGACCTTGCAAGAGGAACCGAAAGTCTGGAAATTATTCTTGAGTGAAGTGAAACCACAGGACTAGCCTTGGTTACCCAGACAGCTGTTCTTTAATTCATAGATCAGTCAGCTGACTTGCCCTGCAAACTTCATTTACAGTTCTGACGAGAGAGAAAAGGGTGATGGGTTCTTCCAATGAAGTCCACTTCAGTGTTAGCTCACCTGTAGTAGGCACTATAACACAACAATTCAGTAGAGTTAAAAAAAAATATTTTCCTAACCACACTCAAGGCCATTATCATCAACAAGTGTCTATATGTGACTTTGTATGCAAGATTTTCAGCTTTTTTCTCCTTCTGCCCTTCCACGATAATCTCTCTTGCTGCTCATCGCCACAACTGATCTACTGATCATGGTTTTATAGCAATATCTCTAAACTTTAATATTTATTTTAGTTTTTTTGTCCTTATCCTATTATCCATCTTTTAAATATTTCACATAGTTTTTTTGTCCTTGACCAATTATTGGACTTTCAAATATTGCACATTAACAAGTACTTATTTAATTGTCTGTCACATCTGACTGACCTACCAGTTGCTGAATTTGTGTCCTCACAGTGTAATGTTCATAATAAGAATGCTGGTGTCATGACAAGTGCAATATGGTGTGAGAAGATCCTGATGAGAGGTCTTTAGAGCAACTGCACAGAAAAGTAGGTTAAAAGTCATGTAAAACCTGTGACAGAGAAATGGATCCTATTCACAGTGGTTGTTAGAGGCAGTAAAAATGGGTGTGTACCCCCACAGGTAAGGCATACCTGGTCTGCCTTCCCAGCTGTCTGGTCTTGCCATTCTGGGTCTGTTGGTGCCCATTGTGTTGCTCCCTCCGGCCCCTGTGTGCCTGTTTTGCTGGGGGACTGGAGGAGTGGTGTGTAAATAGTTTAAAACAATCAGCTTGGCAGTACAGTGCAGTTAGCACTGGGCAAGCAGTGAGGTACCACACAGCTCTGTGTGAGCATGTTCGAGCTGGTTCCTGCTCAAGCATGCAAGCTGGCAGTCTGCTCACTGATCCTGTTGGCACCATGGTGCCCTGTGTTAAAACTGCCATTGCAGCTCACAACTGGTGTTTCCGTCATGTGCTCTGACCCCATGGGACTGCCAGAGACATTGGCTGGGGGCCAGAGACACACTTGGGGAAGGAGAGAAGCTACACTTTGTAAAAGTGTTTACGTGTACTATTACTTTAAGCACAGCCGAGGCTGTTCTGTGAATGTGTTCTGTGCCTGTCGCTTGGGGAGCCAGTGCTACAGCACTAGAGACTGACAAAGGGAGACTCTTTTAGTGCCCATTTCACAACCGGATAATAAAACAAAGGGACACCTGTTGAGGCATGTGGACATGAACATTTAAAAAGGTACAGAAGCCCTTAAGAAAGACCTTAAAGTTTAGAGGGACTCCATGTAAACTGTTATTATGAAAGCCACCTTGGTAACCCCCGACCCTTTCTTTATCCAATCAGTATTTGAGAAGTGCAAAGGACTGCTGCTCTGGCTCCTTGGTAGGGGGACAGGACAATATTCTTGCCACCTTTAGCAGCATCCAATCATGTGTCAAGTGGACTGAATACATATTAGTTTTGCAGATGGACACCTGTGTTAACCAATCAGGTGCTGCCATATTCTCCTCCAACTGTGAGTGAGATTCCAGTTCGATGCAGTTCTGCCCGAGGCTCTTTGTGAAAAGTGGGGCTTAGACTGTGTCCAGAAAAAGTCTGGAAGCCAGCCTAAGGATTCCACAGATGAATTCTAGAGACTTCTCCAAGGCATCTACAACCTGGATAGCCAGAGTGTATGTCTGAAGAGCTGTTTTGTTGCTAAAACCCTGAAGCCATGTAAGAGAAGCCCTCAGTCTGTAAGGAGGGCTGGACTGTGTCCTTGTTAAGAACCTGAAGTGTTGCCTGGGTTTATTTTATTTTTTTATTTTTTTTTATTTTTGTCTTTGGTATCTGGGTAACTGGGGTTAAGCAACCAGAACCCAGAGATGTGTACAGAAAATTCTTATTGTCTTGGGAGATCCAGTTTGAAATAACTAAAGCTGCTTTGTGGTCTGAACCTGCAGTTTGGATAATACCTGCGGGACTGTTTTCCATCTCTAGCCCTGGGAGGTGATCCAGACCCATTTTGGGAGATAATCATGTCTGTTAGCCCACAGAGCGGAAAATACTGTGTAACTCCTGAGCTCCAGGAGAAGAATCACTGCAAGGCTAGGACAGTCTTGGGAATTGGCCAGGTAGTGTCACAGCCAGGCATTATCTATCATCTTCTCCCTGAGGGTTGGATGCCTGGGCATGAAGGGTGAGGTGTGTGGCCCTGGTCCCCAGAACTGGCCTGCTCAAGCACCTGTGATGAAGTAGCCATGAAGGTGACAACTTCTGGAGTCTGCCACACTGTAGAGAGGTGACCAGCTGCAAGAATCCTGCTATAGCCAAGAAAGCTGAAAACCTGCTTGTGCTTTTAGAGGCCAAGCTCGAATGACTGAACCTGTTGCCAGACCCTGTGTGAACTGTGCTTCAGAACCATAAGTAAACGCAGGGCCTGCCCTACAACTGGGGATTGAACATAGTTCTTAATAGGTATTGCTTATTTTTAACACAAGTGCACCAATGCTGGCCACCCAGCTGCACCACTCAGGCCTCCACTGTACACCACCTTGGTACCCAGACTGACTTTGGGGGGGACACACTGGTACCAGTGGGGAGGTGGGCCAAACTGTGTATGTTATTGTTTGGAAGTGGGCACTGATATTGTTGTTGTTTATCCTTTTACAGGTTATATCAATCACTACAACTAGTTATTTATTTCTGCATTCCCCATTCCCCTACCCTATTTAATAACTCATTACTGCTGTTGTTTAACACTGTCTGTGAGCATATTGTTAGAAATCACAAAATAATTGCATGTGCTGTGAAATACTGCAACAAAGGTTCGATTCCTATATGTGTGGTGACTGTGAGGGGAGGACAGTAGGTACAGCATCCAGGGAGTTGTACCAGGCAGACATCTGGCCCACTACATTTTAACTCTGGGTGGAGGCACCACGTTACTTGTTTTATATCTCGAAAAGAACCCCCCTTTCCATCCAAAACAGATTCCAGGCTCCTCAACCTTGTTGTGCCTGCAAGGCAGGGGTAGTAACCGAAAGATACACGGTGACCTGGTTACAGGTGGATTTTGGTTGTACCATTTTTGGCTCCTGATGCTGTGCCAGATGCTGACTGAGTTTTTAAAACAAAATCTGACTGAAAGACCGGAGAGGGTGGAAGAGGTTTGGATTGACTGGTTTGGGTGACAGGTGGTGGGAGGTGCCATGTCTCATCATTTCCAGCCTGCTACACCTCAGTGCCAAGGATCCAGTGCTAAAGCTAAACTGAAGACAGATGGTCTGCCTTGAAGCTGTCTGAAGTTGCCATTTTCCACATTTGCTCACTCTTAGTCCCAAAATATGTGGCAGCCTCAGGCAGTCCCACTGACCACACAGTGTACCACCCTGTGACAACAAATGGGAACAGTGACACTTTGATAAAAGGTATTCTCCAGCAGCAAGCCCACTGGCATGGTGACAGGGCTTCCACTTGTGACATGGTGACCTGAGTTCGGGAATGAGCCTGGGTCACTGGGGACCAAACGGAGGGAGAAGGCTCAAGCTTCCTAGAGGACACTCTCCTTTTCCAGGGAGAGGACCAGTGTGCAGCTGCTGCAGCACTGCCACATAGTTTTTCATAGATGAAGCTACAGGTAAGCGCACAATGAGAGGGTGGGGAGGTGCTCACTGGGTGTTCACAGGTGAAGCTGTGAGTAAGCATACAGTGAAAGGAAGGGGAGTTGCTGGATGAGTGTTCACAGGTGAAGCTGTGAGTAAGCATACAGTGAGAGGGAGGGGAGGTTCCTCCTGGGTGTTCACAGGTGAAGCTGTGGGTAAGCCCACAATGAAAGGGAGGGGAGGCACTGATTGGGTGTTCACAGGTGAAGATGCAGGTAATCCCACAATGAGAGGGAAGGGAGCTGCTAGTTGGGTGTTCACTGGTGGAGCTGCGGGTAAGCTCACAATGGGAGGGAATGGAGGCACTGGCTGGGTGTTCACAGGCTAAGCTATAGGTAAACACACAATGAAAGGGGGGGATGTGCTGGCTGGGTGTTCACAGGGAAAGCTGCCAGTAAACACACAATGAAAGGGGGGGAGGTGCTGTCTGGGTATTCACAGGTGAAGCTGTGGATATGCATACAATGAAATGGAGTGGAGGTACTGGCTGGATGTTCATAGGTGAAGCTGCAGGTAAGCGCAGAATAAGATGGAGGGAAGGTGCTGGCTGGGTGTTCATAGGTAAAGCTGTGGGTAAGTGCACAATGAGAGGATGGGGAGGAGCTTGCTGGGCGTTCACAGCTGAAGCTGCAGGTAAGCCCACAATGAGAGGGAGTGGAGACATTGGCTGGGTGACCACGGTTGAAGCTGCAGATGAATTCACACTGAGGGGGAGAGGATGTGCTGGCTGGGTGTTCACTGGTGAAGCTGTGGGTAAACACACAATATGAAGGAGGGGATTTGCTAGCCAAGTTGTGCAATGGCAGGCTGAGGCATGTGTGTCTGTGCATGGCATCACTAAACAGGCATCTCACGGTGGGCTGGAAAAAAGTATAAAAGGCCTTGATCACGATAGATGATGGATCCCAGTACATCAGGGCCCCCATCCTGTTGCCATCCATCAGCTGATGAGAAACTGCTGTTGGGAATACAACCCCCTGCCCTGATCCAGCTTGGGGGTACTAAGGCTCCATGGAGGACCAATAGTGTTAGTGGCAGGGGGCAGGGGAATAGGCTCTGAGGGGTACCCTGGGGACTCCAGAAGAAGTTGTCTGTCTGCAATGATAACAGGTAAAAGTGATGATTAAAAAAAAGGTGCTCTCCAGTAAAATGTAACAATTTCATACAGCCAGTCAAGATGCAATGCAGTACCTTGCAATAAGTGACTTATCACCAAATATTGCATGACAAAAGAACTTAATTGCAATTAAATTACACTGTTCCTTGCAGCATACTACAGCATTTTATAGTAATGCTGCACACTACTGCATTGCATCATGACTGTCACAGCTGTATATTGAAGTGGATACCTACATTTAAAGTGTGTTTGCTATCCTGACCCAACTAAACTGTGTTGGATGTTTAGCTATGGCTTAAATGAGGTGTACACTGCAGTATACTTCAAGGTGTGCGCCTGAACTGCACTACTGTCAGCAAGATGTACCTGAGGTTCAACAGCAGTGCATTTACAGTGTAATTTAGGTGTAGTTAATATGCATCTAAAAACTGCTAATTAGGTACACCTCAGAGAGCTGTACACTTTGACCAAAGGTGTAGTTGATGTGCGTCTAAAAAAATGCTAAATAAGTACATCTTGGTGAAGGGAGCACCTAAACCAGAGGTGTAGTCAAGAGGTATTGTTCATGTGCATCGAAAAAGTGCTAATTAGGTACACCTGGGTAACACTCCATGATTAGCTGGTTTATAGCACACAGACTAATAGATAATTCAAAAGAAACCTAAATCCATGCTATCTGGCTCTAAGCCTCAGCTCGCTAGATGCTCCTTGGATCCTACAAACTCCTTACACATCTTGGCCCCTGATGGATCCCCCTTGACAATCTTACCTCCTTTAAAAATTGATTTTGGAGGTGTACATAAGGTGCAGTTGAGCTGTACAGTATTTTGAAGGTGTACATAAGGTGCAGTTGAGGTGTACAGCATTTTGAAGGTGTACATAAAGTGCAGTTGACGTGTACAGTATTTTGGAGGTGTACATAATGTGCAGTTGACATGTACAGCATTCTGGAGGTGTAAATAAGGTGCAGTTGACTTGTACATTATTTTGGAGGTGTACATATGATGCAGTTAAGGTGTACAGTATTTTGGAGGTGTACATAAGGTGCAGTTGAGGGGTACATGGTGTGTACACCTCAGTTCAGTTAGGGTATTTTACGAGCTGTGCACAGAACATTAGTTATAAAACAAGTTTTGTTGGCTCTAAGTTTGTCAGTCTGTTTATGCTTTTAAATTGTAATAGTTATTACTAATAAACTACACATGTCTGTATTGGAATCTCTTCTTTTTTATTACTACTGTTTGTTAAATTTTCAGTCATGTTGTACTGGTGCCCAGTTTAGCTTTCACTGCCTGGCACTGTAAGTTGCATTAAAGCCAATTTTCGAAATGCTTGTACAGTTAACAAGAAAATATGAAGCTGCTTCAACAAAATAAGCCTTCAAATCAAAATTATTTGTTCCCACCCCCAAAAGGGCTATAATTAAATTTCCATATATTATAAATACGTCTACGTTGTGTTAATTGTTTTGGATAATACAGCTGGTGGCCTTTTTTTTTTTTTTTGAATGTTTAGCCAGGAGAAGCTGTCAGTCATTCAGTGAAGAATGGAGTCCTCTTGGGATGTTTCTCTACTAAATTAGAGCCATCTGAATGAGACCAAGAGTTACTTTCTCACAGCTCGATTCGAGGGTGTGTTTTTTTCATGCTCAGTCTTTGAGGTCACCTCAACTTGCCTCTGAGCAAAGCAGTCTGGGTTAGCCATGAAGACTAAAAGCATAAGTACCAGTCTTTCATTTAAAATTTAATTCTAAGGGTCATAAAGAAGAACAAACAGCTGAAAGCAAAAGTAAAGATGTTTACTCTTTGGAGGCAATATCACTGTCAAATATCTGAAAGGTAATATGCCATCAGACCAAATACAGTTCTCCAGACTGTCAAAGGATTTATTTATTATGTTAATTTATTTAAAATTACACCAAATGGGATAACCCCATGCAGCATCTCATTTTCATGGGGGTCCCAGGGAGGACATCTGCAGTACAGCCCAGTAAGAATAGTTACTTACAGGGTAAAATATACACAGAAAAGAACACTTATAAAGATAAATATATCCAAACTGTGATCAAAGCAAGCTAATAAAGGCAACACCCAGTGTCACTGGAAGGAAGAAAATTAATGGAAAGTGTCAGAAAGAACCAGGTTGCAGAATGAGTGGTGGATATTTGGAACAGACTCACGGAGCAGGTGGTTCCCATCAACAGTTTTACTACCGTTAGAAAAAGAAAACAATTTTGTTTTATATAGGGCCTTTCATACAAACCGTATCCAAAAAGCTTTACAATTCAAGAGAGGGAAGGTAGACAAAGATGATGCCATTTTCAGCACACAGAAGGATTCAAAGTTTGCACAAAGACACTAGATTAGCATGAGAAGACAATGAGGTCAAACAGTATCTGACAACTTCAAGAAAACTTTTGGAAAACTTAATATTTAGACACTATTCAGCTTGAATTTCTTATATAATCTATAGATTTGTCCTTTCCATTATTTATTACTGAAGAAATTCCCACAAAAACAAGATCTTTATTCACTAAAGTTCATCTTCCCATATAGCTTACTCCCACAGTCTGTTGCCACGGGAATATCTGTGACGTCACAAGGAGAGCATTGTGATATCAGGTTGGCAGTATACAACATGAGCCGATTTCCCTTCAGGGAACAACTATCCTGTTTTCATACATATGACCTCAGCAATAAATAATGGGGATGACAAATACAGAACTAATGAGAAATATAAAGTTGCTCTGTTTCCAAATATTATGTTTATCAAAATTCTTCTTAAGGCATCAGAGACTCTATAATTTACTTGTTTAGAATCACTCACTGGGTATGTGGTGATTGTGGGATTCAGACCTGGATTTCCAGGTGCACAAGTCTACACACTAACCACAAAGCCAAACTGCCTCCTACTTACACTACCAAGCTTAGACTGGATGAGTATTTTTGAGGAAAAAGAGATGACTGTGTATTCCCGTTACAGTGATATAGGAAAGGAACTCAATACACCAATGGTGGAGCCACAGAATGCAAAATAGAAACATAGAAACTGACAGCAGATAAAAGCAGCTTGGCCCATCCAGTCTGCCCATTTTCACTATGTTTACTTTTGCTGCAGACCCTCTTTGGTCTCCTTTTGTCTCTTTTACCCCTTCCATTCTCTTATGATTATTTTGTGACTATCCCATGCTTTTTGAATCCCACCACTGTTTTCGCCCCAACTACCTCCACTGGGAGACTGTTCCAGGCATCCACCATCCTTTCCATGAAGAAATATTTCCTCACATTTCTTTTGAACCCACCCCCTCCAGCTTCATATCATGACCCCTTGTTCTAGAGCACCCCCTTCCTCTAAAATACTGTATACCTCCCACCTGTACCTTATTCACCCCCTTGAGGTATTTAAAGGTCTCTATCATATCCCCCCCTTTTCCTCCTCTCATCCAGGTTGTACATATTGAATTCTCATAGCCTCTCCTCTTAGGGCTATTGATGCAGACCCTGTACCACCTTGGTAGCCCTCCTCTGGACTGCCTCCACTTTGTCAATGTATTTCCTGAGATGCAGTCTCCAAACTGGACACAGTACTCCAGGTGAGGTCTCACCAATGAAAAACCCCACTGGAGGATTATGGCAGAATCACAGTTCTATTTCTGAACAGCTTTGTACAATTTAACAGTGAACCTTGCAGAATTCTGGGAAGCGAACTGTATTTTTTATTTACTGTTATTTGGCTTCTCTGCCCAGGTTCAAGCGAAGTATTTCAGCCATCAGTGATTTGGGCAGAGTGGAGTTGCCCCTTAGTTTCTTTGTGCTGCTGTGAATCCCCATTCCTGTAGGAACACTGGCATGGGGACCGAAGTCCTGGAAGGGGCATGCTAATGCATGCTCCACCCAAGTGCATCTCTGCGCCCCCCCTCCTCCCAATGCCTTATCAACTGCAGTGCCTTCAGTCCACCAACAGGTAGCAGTAGCACAGTGAAGCAATGTAGCGCTCACTCCACTGGGACACTCAATCTTCCCTGACAACCTGGGCTTGTTCTTGAACCAGGGTCATCTGCATCGCAAGGGATAGTACTACTGCTGTACCAACAGGCCTGCTCACTGCAGTTTTATGTAATGTAAACTGCAGGTTGTTTTTGGTTCTGATTTTAGCCCCCTTCCTTACTGGCCCCATCACCACCCCGTCCCATCACCTGACTTCTTTCGGACTTACTGGGGACCCCCCAGTGTCATGGTGGTGGAGGGTCCGCCTCAATCCACTCTTGCAGGATCCAGTAGAACCATGTCAAGGTCATCAGTGCAGGGTCAGCAAGGGGTCAGGAGCTCATCTGCCCAACAGAGTGATTTTCCACCTTGTTTTTCCTCCTTGGTGGTATGACATGCAGTGCCATTAATGACATAATCAAGCACACTCCTGTGTGTGTGTCACATCAGATGGCAGATGTTCCTCTGCCCCCAAATTGTGGACCCAGTACTCTCTCCCACAGCTGCTGCCAGGGCCAAGGATAACACTGGGTGCCATACCACACCCCATCTGGAGGAGTAGAGCAGTCCTTTAGATGCTAAATCCTCCTCCCCCCCAGCTGACCCCTAGTGTCCCGAGTCTGTTGCAGAACTCGGGTCGCCAGTATGGAAGTCAATAGCTCTACTGACAAGCCACCAGGCCAGTACTAAACTGTGGGTTTTTATTGTGAAGTTTGTTTTTGGTTGTCAAATTGTGGAAACATGTTCTGTGAAAAACTGTGGAACTGGAATTTAGGCATAATTCTGTGGAATTTCACATCACGTGCTATTCCACACTTTTTATTTCAAATGTTTTGCAGTGAAAGAGGCCTATTATAAAATAGCAATAAAAATTCCTGGGTTCTGATTGGTCAGTGCTGACCTTTAACAGTGATGTTATCCAGCACAATATCATGCCTATTCAAAAAGCAGCTAAAAATGTATTTTAAAAATGTATATTTTCACCTTTTTTTAATTTTTTTCATTAGCAAGCCATTTTATATATAGAATAAAGTATGGGGTGGTCTGTGTAACAAGAAGTTTATGCACCCCCAAGGTGTTAGAGGCTACATAAACCGCAAGAGTGATGCTTGAGGGGTTTATTAAAGCATGAAAGCAAACTAGATTGGAGAAACGGTTCTGCTCACCAAAATATTCAACAGTTCAGCAATTTATTTAAACAATATTACTTCCAGCCCACAACATCCTACGCTTTGGGGATTAATAATTCCCCTTCCTCAGGGAGTTTGATTTTGTATATTAAACATAAACATATAAAATAAATGTTTATATTAGCAAAACTGTTCTCAAATCTTTAACAACTACTTTTCCTTGAAAATCAGTAACAAATGGTGCTGTAACACTTACAAGGTACAACACAACACTTATCCATGCCAAAGTTCATTTGTTTTTCAGTTTTATAAAGTGTCTTCACTCAAACTGTAACGATAAACATACTAACTGCCGGCAGATTAGGCCTTATGGTCTACAGAGTCTGCTCGAACCTCAGATCCCTAGTTGGGTGCAGAGGACTGCCCCCCCCTTGTGTTCCAGAAACCCCTATCATCCACCCCCATCCCCCTGGGCCAGGCCATCATCTGATACATCTGCTTTCTGTATCTGTCCCACCCTCTCTTGAAAACCTTCACTGTGGATCTCTGAACCAGCTCGCCAGGCAGCGCATTCCAAGGGTCTGCCACCCTCTCAGTGAAAACCTCCTCCTCTCCCCCCTCCCACCCTTCCACCTTCAACTTCAAACCATGCCCCTGGTGATACCTCCTGCTTTAGTCTAAAGATCCCTCCATGTTTACCCTATTTATTCCCTTGAGGTACTTGAAGACCTCAATCATGTCCCCAATCTCTCCTCTCCTCCAATGAAAAGAGGCAGAGCTCCTCAAGTCTGTCCTCACACGTCAAATCCCCTAGTCCTCATATCATCTTACTTGCCATCCTCTGTACCCTCTCCAGGAGCTGTATGTCCCTCTTCAAGTGTGGTTTCCAGTACTGTACACAGTACTCAAGGTGTGGTCTAACCAGTCCATTGTACAGTGGCAGAATCACGTCCCTGCTCCTAGAGGTGATCCCCCTTACGATGCATCCCAACATCTTGTTTGCCTTACTAGATGCTCTCCTGCACTGCTCAGAGTTATTCATACATGCATCCACCATGACCCCTATGTCTTTTTCCCCTATTGAGGCCTCCATCACCTCCCCTTCCAGGGTGTACCTGTGTTTAGGGTTTCCTCACCCAAGATGTAACACCTTGCACTTGGTGATACTGAAATTTAATTTCCATGCATGAGCCCAGCTTTCCAGGGTGTCTAGGTCCCCTTGCAGGGCCAACCTCCCCTCTTCCCTCTCAGCTACTGCTCCCAACTTGAAGTCATCAGCAAAGAGACTCATTTTACACCCTATACCCTCCCTGATGTCCAATATGTATGCATTAAACAGGATCAGACCCAGGACGGGGCCCTGTGTGGTACCCCACTACCGACCTCTCTAGGGTTCGAGAGATCCCCACTGACCACTACTCTCTGGGTGCATCCAGCTAGCCAGTTTTCAATCCATCTGACCATCAAAGGGCCTATTCCTAACCCTGTCAGTTTCTCCACCAGTCCATTGTGGGGGACAGATCATCAAAATATAAAATCTAACAGCACCACATTCAGCTGCTATCTCAGGTGCATGAACTTTTAAATAAATAATTCACACTTCTTTAAAAATTCCAATGAAACACAAGCTTTCATTTTTTGAAAACAGAAACATATACATATATCACAGTAAATCTAAATCACTCACCATGGTTCAATGGGGATTCCTCAAACTTTGCAACACGGCTTATAGTTTGATATATTTCAATCTATAAACAAAGTTTAAAATACGTATTCAGGATTTAAATTTCTCAAGTTTTATCTTCTAATTGAACCACATAAAGTTTCTGTTACATACCAGTTACATGGTCAGTTTTCCAGCTTGTCCTCCACCGAACCTGTTTAGCAGTTTCAAAAGGCATGCATGCCCACTAGTAGCTGCTTAAATAGTGGATTGACATCTGAAATCCATCAGTGGTACTCTCCTGGGGAGGTCCAAGCGCATCCACAAGCAGATGCACTCCTTATGTACCCATCTGGATGCCAGACCTGCTAAACTATAGTGGCACTAAGTGATGGCATCCAGAACTACAATGCATTCAAAGTTACCATTTTTAACATACCACAGTACAACATTTTACTTTTATAACAGCGGAACCTGTCACAAGAGTCTCACTCTAACCCATATAATGGGATCTATTTCTCTTCTTAATATTCTTTTTAAATTAGCCAGAATTAATTATAAAAAAAATCATTCTACTTCTAAGTGGTAAATGGGGGGAGGAGGATTAGATTTAGAAAGAAAATTGTCACTACCATTTTAACATGTGTAATTCGAACATTCCTTCAAACACCATAATGAGCCCCAGATCACAGTACAGTTATAATAATGGCATCCAATCTATGCCATAATTCAAACCAAATTTTGGATTTATTGTTTCAAATAGATCTATATAAAAAGCTTCCCTTAACAGTAATTTCTATCTATAGTTTCCTCCTCTCAAATCTGGCGTCACTTTTCTATCCCAAAGAACCTTAGAGAGGGTAACTGGTGATGAGCCTCTGCAAAGTGTTGTGCTACAGGGGAGGTCATATCTCCCCTTCTAATGTACCCTTTATGTTCACCAATATGCATTTTAAGTAGGCCTTCCCTCTTTCCTATATATAATAGGTCACAGGGGCATTTAATACCACACACTACTCCTGCTGTTTGACACGTGATAAAATCCTTTATTTCAATGTCACGGTCTTTCTCAACATTCCTGTAACTCTCTAATCTTTGTGTGTTATTACAGTGGACACACCTCCCACAAGAAAATTTCCTTTCAAGTCAGTGCTGGCAAATATGTTTACTCTTTGTTGTTTCAGGATCATATGTTCCGAATGTACTATTCTATATTGCAATGACCTAGCTTTTTTTGCCATGACTAATGGTTCATTTGCAAAGATTTTTCACCAGTTACTGTAGCCTGCAAAATTTTGAAATTTTTTTTCACAATTCTTTTTATCCCATAAACACTCATTGTATTTCAGTGTTAACAAAATTTTATTTTCCATTTTTTTTCTTTTCCCAATTATTGCATTAACAAAGTATTTCTGTACTTACTATTTGCCTTCGTCTTGGCTTCCCTTAACAAATTTTGTGTATAACCCCAAACCAAAACTCTGTCCCTCATTTCCTGTGCTACATCTGATAATCCTCTTCTTGGCTACTGTTTCTTTTAACTCTTAACAATTGGCTATATGGGACAGAATTAACCAAGGAATTGGAATGAAAACTTGTAGCCTGTAAAACAGTATTCTTATCCATCTCTTTCCTATGTAACTTCATACAAAATTTTGTTTGTTTCTTATAGATAACCAGATCAGAGAACAAAATCATTTCCACATCTTGATTTCTAACAAAATTCAAATGTTCAGTTCTAGTGTTTAAGAACTGATGAAAATCCTCCAGTTCCATTTCTATGCCAATCCAAATTACAGTAATAACATCTATAAAACATTTCCACAAGAAAACGTTTTCAACAAAGGGGTTGTTATTATAGATATATTGTGACTCAAAATCATCCACATGCAAACTTGCATAAGATGAGGCCATGCTAGATCCCATGGCTGTACCCCTAATTTGTGCATAAAATGTTTTTTCAAATATAAAATAATTTTGTGTTAACACAATCTCTGCAAGTCAGATCACAAACTCATTTGGGGGTTTATTTTCAGTTCTTTTCTCTGTAAGTGTTTTAGCTAAACTCTCACATCCCAAAGTGTGGGGTATTGATGTATAAAGATCCTTAACATCCCTAGTCACTAACCAAACCTGTGACATTACTTGTTCTGGAATTTCTAATCCTTCCAAAATATTAATCAAGTCTGTACTGTCAAACAAGATCTGGTATCTTCCACAAAGCCTCTTATGTGGAAGCCCACAAAAATAAAGAGCGTCTCCAACACTGAGTCCAATTCTGACACAATGGGTCTGCCTGGGGAACTCAAATGGTTTTTATGCAATTTTGGCAATGTGTAAAACACTGGAACTTTAGGAAATTGTTTTGTTAAAGCATTCCATTCCCAGTCTATAATCCATCCTTCCTCCAGTGCTCTTTCTAAAGTGTTATCAATTAGATTTTTTACATCTTCTGTAGGTTTTTTTTATCAATTTTAAATATTTTTTTTCATCAGCTAACATGTCTAGACACTTTTTCTGGTATGCTTCATAATTCTCAATCACTATAGCCCCTCCCTTATCCACTTTCTTTATAATAATAGTGTGATCATTCTCCAAAGACCTTAAGGCTGAAAATTCTTTCACTGTCAGATTGAGATTTCTCCTTCTATCTTTTTGTTGAACTTATTTAAACAATTTTTCTGTGTCTTTATTGACTGCAGTTATATATGCCTTTATATTATGTGGGACATTACCAGGTGGTACATACATAGATTTTAAACCCAGGTGTTGGCTTAGTATTTTCTTCTTTTCTACCTTTTCTTTGTTACTAGGATCCACTGGTATTCCATCAAAATACTGACGTAGTCTTAGTTTTCTAAAAAATCTATTCAGTTCCAACTTAATATCAAATTTCTGTATATTTTCATGGGGACAGAATGTCAAACCTCTCCCTAATAATATTTCATCCTGCAAAAGAATGCTACTCGATAGGTTAAAAATGAAATTTTTTGCTATTGTGACCTCATTACCACCTGTGGTCCCGAGTCTTTTTGTTTGTCTTTTTTTGTTCTTTCCTATTATCTCTGTATTTTCTTTGGTTCTTCCTGACCCTGAACCTCTTTCCTCTGGGTATTTTCTTTTGTCTCTTTCTGTATCTGTCCTAGTAAATTGGTAGCTGCGCCTGTTTTTGCCTGATATTGTCTCCATCCTCTCCCTCTGAATCCACCACAGCGCCCTAAAAAATGGACCACCTGTCTGAGTTGTAGTATAATGAGCCTCTGTTTCACTATCAGTCATATACAATGAGGAATCTAAATCCATATTGTAGATAAAACCCTTTCTATTTTGATTAGGTTTTTGTTTAAACCAAGAATGTACTTTATTATCCTTATAGCCATTTAAGTCTTGTTTGAATTTGTAAAGATTAGTTCCTCTTATTTCATCTTCAAATTCATCAAGTTGTCTGTTTACTCATAGCAAACATTCCATAAATTCCTCTATAGAAAATTTATTTTTCACCTCTTTTTGTAGAGAATCAATTTCTTTTTCTAATCATAACAATTCCTTTGTGATAGCCTGTACTAAAATAAGCATAAAATCTCTTGAGCACCTATTACATGCTCCATCCCACTTATTCTCCAGTTCTTATGTTGTGAAACCTAAATCTGGTTCAGCCAACACCCTCAATCCTCTAGGGTTGCATTTTTGCTTTAGATAATCAGTTAATGTTAATGTATGCCAATCAAGTTTTAAATGTTTTTGTTTTGTATATTCAAAGTCATTAATTGACGATTTTGTTGGAACTGAACCTTGAAACTGTCATTGTATTTTATACCCCTCTAATATAGTTTGTTCTTCTGTTTCAGTGATAATTTTTGGAATGGATCTATTTTCTGTTAAATGATCTAGCTCTTCAAAATGACTCATGATGTACAAATTTTAGCTCTGGCAGAAGAAGGCAAAGAGTCAGGGGTTTAAATACTCAGTTTCACTAATCTATACATCCAAAACACCCTTATCCATATTATTAGACAGACAAGAAGATTTCTTAGACTCGAGTAGGTTCAAAACAATTTTTTTGTCCTTAAGCACCTTGGGCAGGATTTGCGAACCCTGTGAAAGTCTCACAGCTGCAGCAAAGCATCGGCACCAAAGGGTGGCCACTTATGGAGCTGCAGAGGTCCCACAGCAGTGGGTATTCACATAGGTTGAGCCGGATTATGACCAGCTCCACAACTTATGGCTGCTTGTGGGTGGTGTGGCAAGGGGGATTGCCACAGCTGTGGAGAGCTGCCACAGCAGGTCAGAGCAGCTGTAACACCCTCCACAACTGCTGTGGCTGTGAATCACATACACCACTGCTGTGGATGATTTCAGTTCACCACTGGGGTTGCAGAGTGGGCTCTAGCTCCCAACCGGTTTGTGAATCCTGACCCTCCCTTTGTCTCTAGCTTAGACCATATATTCCAAATCTGTAAATTTTAAGATTCAAAATCTAACCAAGTCCAATAAATACTGCAATACTGGGTCTTTCCCAGCATTATCATCATTTTAATTTTTTTTCCTTGTTTCGAGGTTGGCTGGGCCAAACTTGATTTCTGAGTTTATTAAAGCATCTAACACTGAAGGGACGTGTAAACTTCAAGTTTACACACACCACCCCATATTTTATTTTATATAATTGCTGGCTCTTGTTTTTCACCTCAGCAATTATATTAAATAAAGTTTCAGTCTTGCTGATGTCTGATCATGTTTTTTCCCTTCTCCATGGTCATATGCACCAGGGATGAAGTTTCCATTTTTTGCCTTTTTTTTATTTAAATAAGTCTGGTTTCAGTATCTTCAGGCAGGAGATTCTTTTGTTAGTTTAAAAAAAACTTACTGGTGAGTTGGAGTGGCAGTGAGGCAGCTGACTGTAAGCCATGGCACTGGCTACTATAGAGGGCACAGAGATGACTGGTGCATGCACAGAAGAGAAGAAATCCAATGTGTGATTGCTGTTATAAATGCTCCTTTATAATGGCAAATTACACCATGGGTTTCCTTAGGGGAAAAAATGAGAGCCAGTTATTATAATTGCAATAATGCACTCCAGGGCATGTGTCATGGCAATAACATCACTTCTTAGTGTCATTTCACTTGGAAGAACAGGCCTGGAGTGACTGCCAGATTGTGGAGGGATGAAGGGAGAGCCAATGGCACAGTGATAGAAGGAGGAATTAGCAACAGGAGACATAGGTTTTGGCACCCACCAGTGTGTGGTTATGGAGAGATATACCTGCATGGAGTTTGTATTGCTCCAGATGTCTGAGGTGCAGTGGAAAACTGCCCCCACAGCCTCCAGAAATAGAGTGGACATTGTCATTCTCACACTCTCATATATCTTTGCCACCACAGTGTGTGAAAATGTGGAACATGATGGGAGTTGCTACTGTGGCTGCAATTTCTGCAGAAGTCTGCAAAAGCCATTGTCTTCCACCACTGAAAAGGATTGCAGGCCAAATGAGATCATTTCACCTATGGGCAGTGGGATGTGCTGAGCTGTTGGATGGGATAACTGTGTACTTTGTTCTGGCCTGGAATGCTTCCACTATTGGCTTTGACTGTGGATGGGGGGGGGATGTTTAATGCTTGCCAGATGGCGTGGGGACTGGTGCCTGTTGGGAATGCTTGGGGTGTATGGAAGGATCTTTGATGTTGAGGGAGATAGAATGGTAGCAGCAATAGATGCAGCAGCATTTTTGTCAGAGGCAGAACATTCTGTGTCTTTTCCAGTGCCACCAGAACCACTGCTTGCATCATCACCACCACTAGATGGGTCTGATGTAACCACATACACAGACCTTGATACCTAAAAAATCAGGAGGATGTTTTTCTTTTAAGTGGTTCACTAAGGAGGTGGTTGTTGAATTTGCTGGAGGGTCCCCCTGCTGATGGTCACACTACACAATTTGGTCTCAGTCACACTGGCAGAATGGTCTGGGTCACAGTAGCAGGAGTGATCTCAGTCACAGTGGCAGGAATGGTCTCAGTCACAGTATCAGGAATGGTCTCAGTCATAGCAGTAAGAGTGGTCTAGGTCACAGTGGCAGGAGTGGTCTGGACTACAGTGACAGGAGTGATCTCAGTTCCAGTGGCAGGACTGGCAGGTAAGGCCACTGTTGCAGGAGAAATTGGGATGCTATTAGTCACAGTGGGTGGATAGTGGATCAATGCAGTGGTAATTAAGGAGGCGGTCCTCATCATGGTGATACTGGTGGCAGTGACAAGGGATGAAGAGGACTCATTGGTAGGATCAGTGGTACTTAATGACAATGTCCTCCCAGCAGCACTACTAGTACTCTGAAAGGTACTTTTACTTGTTTCCCTGGTGTTAGCTGATGCTATACTGGTGCTGGTGGAGATATCAGGCTTTGATATGGTAAAAAATATAGTTTTGTACAGCAAATACACCCTGTGCATCACTCTGTAATATCAGTTTCAGTTGCAGTTTATTTGTTTAAAAGTGTATGACAATAAAGTATAACACATAAAATAATGAATTCCACATCATAAAATAAAATGACAAGAGTTTAGAGAACATTAAATACAATGCATAAATCACACTACATCAGTTCTACTTGAACAATACATCAAACATAATTCATATGGCCCATCATATAAGTTATAAATTCTTTAATCTAATAGAGGCTATTGTAAATTGTGCAATACTATACAGAATATCAGCATTATTTGAATTTAAAAAGGGACTTTTCTTTCCTTACTTTCATTATATAATTCTTCAAGGCAATTATCTAACCACTTTTTATGTAAACATTTTAAATTTGGATAATCCAATAAAATGTGTACCGAATCCCACTTACCTGGGCAACTGCCCTTACACTCTAAACCATTTATATAGGAGTCCCATTAGACAAAACCTAAAGAATATTCAGCATTTATATCAAATCTTAAATTAGCAATAATGTTATAATGAGAGTTTGTTTGGCAAATGTATATATAATATTCTCTTTTATTTGCATCTTTCAACATCTTATAATTCTTAAAGTTTTGAGAAAATGAGATTCTTTCTAAATCATTTTGGTTGGAGATGTCAGAAATTCATTCTATAGCTCCTACTTAAGTTTGATTCTTGATAATTATCCGTATTTATTAAACTAACCAATCCAATTTCTCTCAAGTCCCTATCAAGTTCACTGATCAGTGTCCATCTTTCTGTACATTCATTTGACATACTGCTCTCCATCCAGTGCAAGTTTAGGAGTAAATTTAAATTTCTATTGTTATTTAACTTTGCAAGATATTTCACCTGTCTTACTAAGATTTTTGATTTCATAGAAATAAGACCAGTTTCAGCTCTTATAAACTCAGTTGGAACAAATTGCAATAAATTTTATATCAGTCTAATGTATAGATTTTGTATTGGTTCTTAGATGGAAACCCTATAACCTTTCCCTCAAACTTCAGATCCATATAAAATGGAAGAATCAGCTTTAGCTCTATTGATATCAAGCAATGCAGTACCAGAATTATTTATGCATTGCTTACTAAATTTATTAATACCCCAGATAATCTGTCTACCTTGTCTTTTATTTCCTTTAATATGCATTTTCCTGACATCAGTAGAATGTAATAAAATGCCCAAGTAAAGATAGCTATTTACTTCTTCCATCATCATGATATTTATAGACCATTTATAATTCAACTTCCTAGGTTTATTTATAACCAGTATATTTGATTTTTCTATATTTATATTTAAATCTAGACTTCAAAGAGTAATAGCCAAACAGGACAAGGCTTTTTGCACTCCTACAGTGGACTTAGAAAGGAGAAGAATGTCATCTGCATAAAGGATAACATTAACCTTAGAATTTAAGATCTTTGGAGCATCTGTATCATGCATATTAAGATCTTGTACCACCTGATCAAGATATAAATTAAATGAAACAGGGGCCAATAAGCACATCTGTTTTACTCCCCTATCTATTAGAATGGGAGATGATAATTTACCATCTGTAGACTACCTAATCTGTATAGTTGTATTTGTATATAATTGCTTAATCAGTACCAAAAGCTTCTTATTTATACCCAGGCTTAGGAGGATCTCCCATAGGATCCCTCTATTTACATTATCAAATGCAGAAGTCAAATCAAGGAATGCCAAAAAATAGGGGTTGATTGTTTTTCCTACATTTCCTGATCAGGTGGTCCAAGATTTAAATGCAGTCAGCTGATATAACTTTGCTGGAATGTCATCCAAGCCTGGCATCTTATTTCTATTTTGTGCAAGAATGGCAATATTAATTTCAAGCTCAGCAAAACTATACAATTCATATCCTTCATTTTCCTCAGAACTTGGCTTAAATGTACCTCTTATTAGAAGTACCAAAACTATTATTAGTATATAGGTTAGTAAAATACATAATCCACTCATCTTCAGGGATAACAACCTCTATATTCCTAAAAGGGCCATGTTCAGCATATGTAATTGCCTTCCAAAAATCTTGTGAATTTTTTCCATTAATTGCAGAGTGTAATAGGGTCCATAATTTAGCATTATAATCAACTTTCCATTGTCTAATAAATGTCCTATACTCCCCTCTCAAAAAAGATAATGCCTTATTATAAATTAGCTCTGTAGACTTCCTAAATAGCCTTGCCACTTTATTTAATAGAATTTTATATTTCCTACATTCACAATTATACCAAGGATTTTTTCTCTGTGCTCTATCTTCTGCCCTATAAATCTGATTTTTGGTTGTCCTACTATTACTAAAGTAGGCATTTAATGTTTCAAAGTGCTCAATAATCTCATCACCTGTGGCACATATAATTGCTTCTTTTAATTTTAGAGTCACCATATCCCTTTCTAAAATCTCAATATTATTTTTTATCAGAGGATCCTAATTTATTCTCTTTTTAATGAGTTGCATATGATTATCTAATTCTATCTCATTTGATTTATCATAACTTATTTCTTATAGATCTCCATATTCTATTGCAACTAGCAGGGGAAAATGGTCTGAGAAATGTTCAATAAGGCCCTGAAAATCAACAATTTAAAAAAAATAAGAAATAACATCAACCAATGCAAGGTCCAGAATGGAACCACTGCTCTTGGTTGGAAAAGTGATTTCACCCAGATAGTCAGCCTTTGAACATCCATTTAAAATACATAAATTATTTTCCACAATAAATTCTAATAATAATTTACCCTTAATGTCAACCTTTCCAGTCTTAGACTGCCTTACTGGTAAGTCCCCATAATAGCCTTTATCTTGTAAATTCGCAGAAAAAATCTAGTTCATTACAACTTCCAAAATGTGCATTCCAATCTCCTAATAGAATAAAGTGCTTATTATACATATTAAACAATATTCATTTAAGCATTTAGATAATACGTTCAAGTGCCACTTATATTGTAAACTAGATAATGAGGGAGAAAAATAAACATTAAACAAGACATAGGTCTCAGACTGTCCAACAATTACTTCCAGTACAATCCAGTTACGATGGTGAGAAACATTGGATTTCACAATATGTATTTTCTTTTGTGTATTAATAAAAACCATCAGGCCACCTCTACATCTACCCTTCACATTATTCTTAATTCCAGGAATCAACATTTTATTAAAACCTGTAATTAGTACCTCTTTATCAGCTTCTAGCCAGGTTTCCTGTAGCAATATAATATCATACTTTTAAATTATATCTAACCATGCCCATCATCAGTTTTCACATTCACACCTGCAATATTCCAGGATAAGAAATTAATAGATGAGGTATGTAGTATGGTCCCTTTATTAGATGGTCTGATGATATCTCCAACTCAGTCTGAAAGAGCTAATGTTGTATCATCAGAAACTGAAGATAGGGAATTCACCTCTTTACAACTCATTGCAGCAGTATAATTCATATTTCCCAATAGTGACCTTTTCTCTTCATACTCAGTAGTATCCTCTAGTACAATACTAGTATTTATTCTTTGTCCCCATTGTTTCCTCCCTCTAATAATAGTATTGTACCCTGGTGAGGCCTTTAGTTCATATTCCATGACCTGCGGTTTCCCCAAATATTGTATTATAGTTGGTTATTACAGCAGATTCCTTCCCTTTACTGTACTCTTTTAATCTTTTTGGCCTTTACCATCTATTTGTTTCAAATTCATGTTCATTGCCAAATTCCTGGAAGTAATATATATAGTCACATACAATTTCTGTATATCATTTTGCAACTTTAGCACCTGTTCCTTAGCAGCATAGTTCCTCAATACTAAGCAAACTATGCCTCCATCAGAGTGTGTTTTATATCTGTACACAGAGGAAATATCTTCCCAAATGAATTTGGACCTCAGAGCACTCTTAATAATATTATATACTGCTACCTTGAGTGAGAATGGGGTTTCCCTTCTAGATTTTGGGACCCCTTTAAGACAAATTGTCAGTAATTTCTCACTTTGTGATTTATTCAATTGATTCATCACCATTTATGTATTGTCTTTTCTGTTAAAGAGTCTCCCATTTATGTCCTTCTGGGCCAATGTGTTTGAACTCCCTTTTCTTTATATTTTTTTTCTGACTTTTCCTTCTTCCTTGTTTATTACTAGTCTTGTAAAAAAAAAAAGCTCATTTTTTTGTCTTTGTTCCTGTAATGCATGAATCTCCCTATGTTCTCTTTCTGCAAGCTCCTCTGTAACTTCTTTTATGTTTTTTTTTCATATAAATTTCCATTATCAATCCTCCTAACCAGGGTTTTGATTACATCTTTAAATTATTTTAATTGTTCTTTTTGTTCTTCATATTGCTTCATTACTGAACCTAGGGTTACATTAGTACAGATCAGAACAGTTTTAATTTCTGAAATATGTTTACTTAGTAGCATAATGGTCTGTGTATTACAATTTGCATGAGGGTCACAGTTAAAAATATTAGGGCAGTTATAACTATTCCTGGCCTTACTTCCTTCAGTTGTATGAATACTAGCCTGTACATTAGTCTGAATGGTAACATTTTCCTCCTGTCCATTACCTCTTTTATTTAAAAATGGGGTTAAAAATTTTTCATAATCTGCTAAATAGACATCCCTAATATTATAATATATTAAAAGGTCCTTTCCTTCAGATTCAGTAGCATAAATGTCTCCTATTAAGTTTGCAGAAACCAAATTTCCAGTTAAGCTAACTTTCTGGGATTATAGTTCCCTAATGGTTTCCATCAGATAATCACCGACATGACCTTTTTTAAATACAGGTGTTTTCTTTTTAGGAGAAGTTGTAGGCACATTCTCTGACATTAAAGAAGTCAGTATTTTTTTTTTTTGCTTTAGTTTTCTGTGGCTTCCCAGCCATAACACCTTTTTCATTTCTAAGCTTCATAGCATCAAATGCTTTTAATAATGTCATATTAATTTAATGGATAAATAGTCAGAATAAAACCAAAAAATAAAACAGCTGTACGCAAGGCCAGCAAAATGTAATTAAGTAACCAAATATTTCAAGCAGTTCTTGATCTTGGGTACACAAATTGTTTTCTAAGCCTTGTTCTGGTATTGTAAAATTCAGTTTAAATGATATTCTTGTAAATTAAGAGCCAAATAACCAAAAGTAGCCAGGAGTAGCCAGGAGTAGCAAGCAAATTCCTCAGTGAAACAGAATCAGGGCAAAGTGATCCTTATCCAAATGAGCAGAAAGTAAATCCTAAAAAGGTAAAACACAACATAAATGAGCTACAATAAAACTCCACATCAAACCAAATAAAACCAGAAAATCACATCGAACTAATGAAAACAAGAACTCACAAAAGGCTTACATTAGGAACCAAATAGCCAAAATAGTCAGAAATAGCCAGAAGTAGCAAACAAATTCCCCAGGGGAACAGAATCAGGACAGAGTGATCCTATCCAAATGAGCAAAAAGTAAATCCTAAAAATAAAACACAACCAAAACAAGCTAGAATAAAAACTCCACATAAAACCAAGTGAAACCAAAAATCACATTTAACTAATGAAAAATGAACTTAAAAAAGCAACAACATTTCAATAGCATCCAGACGTTAACCCAAGTGAAGGAAGAATAACACCATCACCAATGAACATCGAGACATGCGCAGTATAGAGCTAACAGGGTCACGTGATCAGAACCATGTGAAAATTAAAATGAACAAAAATATGTACTCCCAAAAAATAAAATAAAATAATAATAAAACTAAAACAACAACAGGCTACTACACTTGTATCAAATTCTGCATAAGAAAATTTGCAACACACACAGTTACACACAGTAAAATATAATTTTGTACAGCAAATGCACCCTGCGCATCACTTTGCAGTATGCTCACCCTCTTCTGCTGCTTGCTGCTCTACAACTGTTGCAGCTTTTCTGGTGCTGCTGGATCAACTACATTTTCTGGTACTATATCCCCTGTCTGCCATGGTTGTATTCCTCACAGGAAGATGTATCAAATTTAAATTATATTACAGTATTATGAAATATAGTCACTCAAGCCACTGCAGCAATGCTAAGCTGTAAAGTCTCACTCATTTATAGTAAAGCCTGACAAGAAAATTGTCAGAAAAAAACATTTTTTTAGATTTCTACTTGAGCACACACCCACAGACTTATACAGATTCATTGGGTACATAGTTGTGCACACACATAGAACAGAAAAACAGCTAACTGAAGCAATGGGAATCAGCTGCATAGTCCAACCCTAGCTGCTATGGTGCACTTGCACTTGCTTAAATGGTAGAAGAGGAACCCAGGCCTGGGTTTCTCACAGGCAATGTGTGATATTAAATTTTAATTATACTTATTGTAAAATCAAATCAGTCAAGTCACTGCAGCAATGCTGAACTGTCAAGTTTCACTCATTATAGTCAAGCCTTATTGAATTCTCAGAAAAAATATTCTTAAATGTTTTCTTGAACATGGTAACAATTTTCAGTAATTTGTTGGTGTTTTTTTTCATGTTCCTGTGTTTATTTTTTTTTAATAACAGCTAGCCATCTTGCACATATCTCATCTGAGAAGGAAACTCAAAAAGCTAAGCTAGAGGTGTGTCAAGTCTGATTAATCTCAGAAATGTTTTTTTTTTTTTTTTAATTTCTCCTTGGGCATTCAGCCACAAACTTACAGTAGAAAAATGTCCTGCGTGCACAGCCTTGCATATACACAGAATGAAAAGTAACTAACTGAAGTGATGGAAGTCAACCAATTACTCCCACCCTACCAGCTATGGTGCACTCACACATGCTTAAAAAGCCATGGAGGGCTCCAAGTCTAGGATTCTCAGGAGATGTGTGATATTAAATTTAACTATATTTATTATGACATCAAATCACTCAAGTGACTGCAGCAATGCTGAACTGACAAGTTTCACTCACTATAGTCAAGACTGACTAAATTCTCAGTAAAAAATAACTATTTCTTTAAATTTCTTCTTGGAAACAGCCACAAACTTAGAAAAATGTTGTGTGGGCACAGCCATGCACACTCACAGAACAAAAAAGCAGCTAACTGAAGTGGTGGGAGTCAGTTGACTAGTTCCACCGTACCAGCAGCAGCTACAGTGCGCTTGCACTTGCGTAAGTGGCCATGGATGGACCCAAGCCTTGGGGCTTCACAGGAAGATTTCTAATATTAAAGTAAAATTATATTCATTGTGAAATCAAGTCACTCAAGTCACTGCAGCAATGCAGAGCTGACAAGTCTCACTCACTATACTGAAGCCTGATTAACTTCTTAAAAAAAAAAATTCTTGGACACTTTAACAACCTTCGCGTAATTTTCTGTGTTTTTTTCAGTTCCTGTGTTAATTTTTTTAAGTTCAGCTAGCCCTCTTGCAAGTATCTCAGCTAAGATGGAAACCGTCTGAGAAAGCTAAGCAAGAGGCATGACAGATGACTCTAGGGAGGAGACTGCAGTCTTTTTGGACAGTTAATGGGATAGCTGAAAGCATCCCCTTCACATTTCATAGAGGAGTCATTTCTACTGTGCTAGGCAGAACTTGGGTCAAAAAACAAATGTCTTTGTATACATAAAGTCCAAAGCCCAGACCAAATCATTTTTTTTATAAGGATCCAACTCACCAGAGAATTGGTCTATGAGGAGGGTCAAACACTTATGGAACTGATAGCCATCCTCCAAAAATGAACAGGAAAGTCATGTGAAAGGGGTCACTGCTAGCCAAAGTTGTGAGATGCAGGCTAGGAAAAATATAGATGAGCCAGAGCAGTTGACTGGGGCAGCTGTGCAAGCAGACCGGATACAGATGTTTAAGCTGGAGCTTGCCCTGGTTAAGGAGAAGGTGTTACTCTGTCTGAAGTTGTTTGATATGTGCTGTTATGTTTGTTTTAATTTTCAATAAAAAGTTTAACTGCAAAAGAAGTTGAGAGGGGAAAGACAGAGGTGGATCTACAGAGAGATAAGTCTGAAAGCAGAGGAGCAAGAAAATGAGCACCAGCATGAGATCCAGTAACTGTCAGCATGAAACCCAAATGAAAGAGACCAAGAATGCGACAGAGATGAAGAGGCTGAGCCAGAGGATAACATCACAAACTGTCAGTAATGGCATGAGGGGTTCAATTCAGGAAGCCAAACTTAATTCTAAAATGTTTCCCAGATATCAGGAGGGGGATGGTCTTGATTTGTTTTTAAGATCTTTTTAAAGACTTTGTGGGCAATCAGAATTGGGCAGAGTTCCTTGGGTGGCTCACCTACTGCCACTGCCTACAGGCAAGGTATTAGAAGCTTTTGCCTGAATGGACAATGATGACTACTTTGAATATGATAAAGTGAAGCATGCCTTACTAAAGAATGTTTAGTTAACCCAAGGCCACAGCTGATCTCCAGCACCTGGGACGTGGCTTCTGCTTCAGCTACTGTCCCCTCTCCTATCGACCACCGCTAATCTCTCAGGTGGTGGGCGCAGGCCCTGGTGGAAGTGCCTGCAACAGATCTCCAGCACCTGGGACATGGCTTCTGCTTTAGCCACTGTCCCCTCTCCTACTGACTACTACTGAACTCTCAGGTGGTGGGCACAGGCCGGGAAGAAATGCCTGCAATGGATCTCTAGCACCTGGGATGTAGCAGCTGCTTCAGCCACTGTCCCCTTTCTTATTAACCACTGCTGAATTCTCAGGTACAACTTATCTACAGGCCTTCACCTCCACTAATCCATTACTACCTTCCAAGCCCTGATTGGACAGCTCTTGGGTCTTGCTGCCCCTTATTGGCAGATACCTCGAGCCACTAAAGACTGTAGCTTCCTGCCTTTAGAATCGAGCTTTCAGCTGGACTTACTCTATCCCTTCTGCCTATTTGAATTTTTAATTGTAACTGCTCTGCCTTGCTTCTCTGTACCTTTTCTATCCCTGATTTTGAACTGCTGTTAATGTAAAACTGCATATTCTCCCCCTGAATTTGAAAGGTTCTTAATGCAAATGTATTGTTGCAACTGTGTTGCAATTGTATGTTAGAGCTATACTGCTTTTTTTTGTTGTCCAGTTTCCCACTAGCAGATTATAAAGATCTGCCACTAGAGGGACGTTAGTTCTTTTGTAGCATCCTGTCCCTTCAAACTTCCTATGTCCTTTTATCTATTTATACTTCTCCTTTGTCCTAATAACTGCATCCCCTGCAGGGACACACATTAATCTCTTGCTCACCCAGGTGTGCTTCCTCTGTCCCTTCCAGGGGGTTGAATCCCTGACTCTCTACTCTGGAGGCTTACACCCTTTTTTTTTATATTATTCTTTGGTAACTGGGTAAGGCTTACACTTTATCTACTATGCCACTGGAGCAGCTATTTTGGCTGTGTACTTTTTCACTCCTTCTACTTTTCCTATCCCCTCTTGTCTGAAGCCACCCCCGCTCTGTTACTTTGATCATCTAGTTACCTGTCACTAAATTTGCTGTAAAATATGAGGTGGGCTATGCTCCCATTGTTGGCAGCCTCATTGCTAGGCATCCTACTCCTTGTAGATCTTGGTGCTTCCATACTTGCCATAGAACAGAAGCTCCTGTCCTGCTTTACCCCCTCCTTCACCCCTGACATCAGCCCATCCCACTGTCAAGTGGGAGGGTACCCCCATGGGCCTCGCTTTTTTTGCATTTCTTTCCAAACAGGATGCCTGCCATCTTGGCTTCCACCTTTTCTCTACTACTATCCTCTTCTGCATTTGCCTATGGCATAACACTTGCTCCTCTCTTTGCTTCTACTAGCAGGAGAGATTGAGACCAGTTCTGGCCCCCCATGTATTGCCATTGATCACTCAAATCCTATATGAAACTCCTCCTTTGGATTGAAGTTCACATACATCAATCTCTGCTGCCTCTCCTCCAGATTCATTGACCTTGAACCCTGGGTGGCCGTATACAAGCCACATGTGCTAGGATCTCCGAAACATGGCTAAAACCCCCATTGCTCTGATGCTGCCTACTATCACCCAGGATATTCCCTGCTGAGGCATGACAGGCCTGGTAAGTAAAGGAGTGGTGGGTGGCTCTCTACATCTGAGTCACTCCCTGCTACCTCCATCCTCCACTCCAACCCCAGTTCACCCAGTAAGTGGCTTCTAGTGGAACTGACCATAGGTGCAGCAAAAGAGATGAATGTGGATTGCTGCTATAACCCCCCCAGGACACCCAGCAGGTCTCATCAGCCACCTTTAAGGGATGGGAAGCCTCTCCCCCACCAGGGACACCATCCTACTTGGGGATTTCAACCTGGACTAGATTAGTGCCCAGGAACCTGATTACTCTAACCAACTCAAGCTCCATAACCTAGTCCAAATTATCACCATCCCCACCAGGCACAATCCTAGTATCAAAAACCATACACTTCTTGACTGGGTAATCACCAATAGAGAAGACAGGGTGCTCCTATCGGGCACTCTGTCTGATGCCGCTAGTGATCACTCCCCCACCTACCTGGTCTGGGCCTCTAAGACCAAGCGCCCACCCCCTAAACTACTTTCCTTCTGTAATTTCAATCACCCAGACATCCCCTTCCTCCTTCATGATGTTCGAGCGATAAACTGGTCAGCCTTCTACACCCTCTGTGATGTGTCCAAGGCTGAGAGTTTCTTCACAACCACACTCCTCCATCTCCAAAATCAACATTACCCCCCGACTACTCACTGAGTTAGGGGTGACTGTATGCACTGTGTTATCAATGATTTCCTGGCCATGATGAGGGAAAGGGATAAGCTATGGTCAGCCTTGAAAAAAGCCCTCTCCCCTGCCCAATGAAATGAATACCAGCAGCTACAAAACCTTTGTAAACAGTCAGCCCTTGCCAAAAAGCTGCCTTCTTTCAGGACAAACAAAGGGACAGTTTTGGTGACCCCCATCGCTTCTGGGGTGAGGTTGGCTCATTACTCAACCCACACACTCATAACCCCATTATTCACCTTGACACTCCCTCCGGAAGTCTGGCCAAACCCATTGCTGTGGCTGAGGTCTTCAATAAAAAATTCACAGACCTGTCTGCTCTCCTTAGCAAGCTGCCACCCATGGTGACCACTGGTCTTTCTGATCATCCTCCCTCACCCATACCCCTCAAACTCCTCCTCTCCCATCTTTCTACTTCCAGACCATCACCCCCAAGGACACTGCCAAACTGCTGAAGAGCCTGCCTAGCTGGGGCAGCCCATGCAGTGATGGTCTTTTCCCTGCTATGCTTAAACTTACATCACCTGCCATCTTAAAACAACTCACCTACCTCTTTAACCAAACATTGACTGCCTCCTCAGTATTCAGCACTTGGAAGCATGTCAGGGTGGTCCCGATTTTTAAGACTGATAACCTGCTATCCACAGATAGCTATCGGCCTATATCCTTGCTCCCCCACCTTAGTAAACTCCTGGAAAGGATTGTCCACTGACAACTGTCTGACTAAATTGAAACATACAACCTACTATCCAGACAGCAACATGGCTTCTGTAAACTTCACTCCATCGCATCTGCACTCGCCCTGTTTACCAATCAAAACTCAAAAGGGGCAGAATTGGTAGAGAAGTGAACACTAGTCCTTTTACAGAGGAGGAAGTCTTCAGGATACTAGCGAAATCAAAAGTTGACAAGGCGATGGGACTGGATGGGGTTCACCCTAGGATATTGAAAAGAACTCTGGGAGGTGCTGGCTGCACTCCTGACAACTTTGTTCAGCTTATCAGTGGAAACAGGTGGTTCCAAGGGGCTGGAGAAGGGCAGATGTGGTCCTACTTCATAAAAGTGGGAATTGGGATGAGGCAGGAAATTACAGACCTGTCAGCCTGACTTCAGTAGTGGGCAAGGTTATGGAATCACTATTGAAGGAAAGGATAGTGGAATACCTTGAAACAAGTGGATTGCAGGATCAAAGGCAACATAGTCTCACAGGAGGGAGGTCTTGCCAGACAAACCTGATTGAGTTCTTCTGCTGGGTGACCAGGGAAGTAGATCAGGGTGGAGCAGTAAATGTGGCATACCTGGATTTCAGGAAGGCCTTCAACACCGTTACACATAAAAGACTGGTGAACAAGCTTGCCTGTCTAGGAGCAGGACAGAAAGTAGTTAACTGTGTAAGAAGTTAGTTGAGCAACAGGAGTCAGGGGTGGTGGTTAATGGAGTCCGCTCGGGAGAAGGCAGGGTGACCAGTAAGGTGCCTCAGAGGTCAATACTAGGCCAGGTCCTCTTCAATGTCTTTAGCAGTGACATTGCAGAAGAGCTAGAAGGAAAGTTTGCCTGTTCATGGACAACACAAAAATCTACAACAGGCTGTACACACCGGTGGCTATTGGGTGGAAAAAATGATGAATGATTTGTGCAAGCTAGAAGAATGGTCAGGTGTTTGGTAGCTGGGTTTCAATGGTAAAATGTGCAAAATGCAGTTGGAGCACAGAAACCCAGGGACTGCATACCAATTGGCAGGGGAGGTAGTGGCAACCACCAAACAGGAAAGGGACCTAGGGTAGTCATTTCTGATGACTTGAAGGTAGCCAGACACAGTGAAAAGGCAGTGGGAGAGGCTAGTAAAATGTTGGGGTGCATAGGGAGGGGTATCACCAGTAGGAGGAAGGTAGCAATATTACCCCTGTACAGGTCACTGGTAAGACCACACCTCAAGAATTGTGTCCAATACTGGAGACCCCACCTCCAGAAGGACATAGATAGGGTGGAAGTGGTACAGAAGCGGGACCCAGGATGGTGCAGGGACTGCATCAAAAGCCCTATGAGGAGAGGCTAAGAGAACTGAATATGTACTCGCTGGAGGAAATAAGGGAAAGGGGGATATGATAGAAACATTAAAGTACATAACAGGTATTAATAAAGTACAGGAAGGTAGCATTTTCTGCAGAAAGATGGACAAGGGGTAGTGCTATAAAGCTGGGGAGGGGTTCAGAAGGGATTTGAGGAAGTATTTCTTCACAGACAGAGTGGTGGAGGCCTGGAACAGCCTCCCAGAGGAGGTGGTGGGTGCCAAAATGGTCACAGGATTCAAGCATGTGTGGGACAGATACAAGGGGACCTTGGAAGTAAGGCAATGGGTGGAGATGACCATAGATCATGTAGGGGCTGCAGTGGCACAGTATGCAGGGAAAATGGGCAGACTGGATGGGCCAAAGGGGTCTTTATCTGCCGACAACTTATATATATGTTTAATCATATTCTTAGGAACATGGACCTTGGAAGAGCAATGGGTGCTGCTTTTGTTGACCTGTCTAAAGCTTTCAACCTGGTCAACCACACCCTGTTGCTCTCCTCCCTCCACACCCTTGGCTGCTCTACTGAGACCATGCAGTGGTTCCAAAGTTACCTTTTAGATAGATCTCAGTTGGTATGTGTAAAACCTTCCACCTCCTCCACCCTCCCAGTCACTACCGGTGTACTCTAGGGCTCCATCCTGGGCCCACTCTTATTCTTTCTGTTTATAAACTCTCTCACCTCTGACTGTCTCACTTGTGATGCCCTATTTTGTGCAGATGACCATGTCCTCTTCACTAGTGACAAGGCTCTTGAGAATATATCCAGGGCTTTATCCAAGAACTACTCTGCGGCGCACACCTGGTTCCACTCACATCACCTAATTGTTAATGGTGAAAAAACTACATCCAAGCTATTTGGATCTAAACCCTTCCTATCTAACATCACCAAGGCTGGGTCCACCCTCTCAGTAGTCTCACCAGACAACACTGTACTTGAAAATGTACTAACTTTAAAATATCTGGGAGTTATCCTGGACCCGTCCCTCTCCTTTTCCGATCATATCTCCTCTGTTATCCACTGTATTAACCAGAAATTTGGTGCTGCTTATTGGATAAAGTCACTCCTGACCAGGGAAGCCCATTTAGCCATTGCCCAAGGCAACCTGCTACCCTTGATTGACAACTGCTCCCCTATTTACTCACACACATCCTAAGCCTTGTGTGCGTGCTTCTGCTCTATGTACAACAACATATGTTGTTTCATTCTGCTGGCACCATGTTTCACTCACCACTGCAACCTCTACCAGACCCTTGGCTGGCTCCACTACACTGCAGATTTGATTACAGACTTGGCTGCCTCCTAGACAGCACCATCAGTCATGGTAAAGCCTCCCTTATACATCTCTCCTCAAGACCAGAACTCCCTTGAGGTGTCTGCATGCATCCTCATCCCCCCCCGATATCCTGAAAGTCTCCTTGGCTATGGGTAGCAGAGCATTATCTGTAGCTGCTCCCACTCTGTGGAACAGACTCCCCACTCCCATCCACTCTCTGGACTCCCATGCCACTTTCAAGACGCATCTGAAGTCCTGGCTGAATGATGAGGTCACATGCCATTGCTAGCTTGGAACCCCTCCCCCCACACACCTTTCTGACTTTTCCCTCTTGGGCTGCTTTGGCCTCCCCTGCACTCTCATTTCTTTGGACTCCTGCTTACATCCCTCACTACCTGTTCCTTTGGCTGCTGTCTTGTATGTTTTTTATTTATTTTTAATTTTTGTACATCATGCATTAATTTGCACTGGCCACTTATCCTTTATAAATAATTGTATAATAATTGTTGCTTATCATGATGTACTGATTTTTTTTTTTTCAGCCTCTCCTTAATTTTACTTTCCTATGTCACATTCTTTGTTCACCAATGATGTCTGTATATCAGTGTTGTTCACCAATGATGTCTGTACATTCACATGGTTTGTACTCATTGCATAACTTGTCACTACCTCTGTAACTGCAGCCTGTGTGACCCAGGTCATGCCTGAAAAAGGTCCCCTGGATCAATGCACTTACCTGGTTACCAAAGACTTAAATAAGTAAATAAAGCCTATAGGCAACAATTTAGAGGGTTAAGAAAGGCACTGGGGGACAGCTATGCTGAAATGTGTGTGCAGCAAAGTAATTTGTTAGAACGCTAGGTAGAGGGTACAAAAGCTCATTCTGTAGAAGAAATAAAAGATTTATTTTTTCTGGAACAGTTTTTAAAAACTGTGCCTGAGAAACTGAGAATATAGTTCCTGGATAGAAATCTGAGATTTATGATGGCGGCAGGTGAGGGGGCTGATCAGTTCATATCCAGCCAACCACTCTCTCATCACAAAGGTAAAGAGGGAGGAAAATAAGCTGGCTTTAAGGGAACCCCAAGGGGGACAACCTAAAGGAAGCCAGCCTGTGCCTGGACCAAGAGAGAAGGCAACTGGTCTCAAAAGCTGGAGACAGGTGAACACAGGTGCTAAATCTGTCAGAAACTGGACCATTTGTCTTACGACTGTCTGAAAAATGTGAAAAAGGTGTGAGTGCAGCTGGAGAGGGTACTGTAGCTTGGGAAGTTCCCAGCCGTTACTAGCCTGTACACAGAGTGCTGTGTGCTCTGACTCCTCTGCCTACATGCACCCTGTGTGTGAAAAAGGGATGGCAACCTAGGGATTGATGGATACTGATGACTCCATTTCTTTGGTGAAGCAGGATTTGATTCAAGAGGAACAGATTCTGCCAGGCCAGTTTTCTAGGACTAGTGAAGTGACAGGCCCTATAGTCTCAGATCCACTGGCCTAGATCTTTCTAAGCTTGGAAGGAGATCAGTGCATACAGGAGGTTGGTGCTGTGCTAGCTGTACCCATGGATGTAATCATAGGTAATGACATTGCCAGTAGGGCCAATATTGTGTGTCACTACCTGTAGAAGGGTGAAGGAACTGGCTTTTGAGGACACAGAGGGGGCACTGCATGATGAAGCAACCCCTACCTCAGTAGCAGAAGTTGTAGCTGAAGAACGAGCTGGGAGCAGTGGTTCTGAGCCTCAGTTATACACTGAAGAAAGCCTAGCCATGGGTGGCTCTCCCACAGCAAAGTGGGTTTTGGGGAAGGTCAGGCTTGCAGAGCTAGGGCAAACTCAGCAAGCTGAGCCATCCATGCAAAAGTTAAGGGAGTTAGCCGTCAGCATAGAAGGTAACTCTCTGAGTTCTGGGAAAAGGGAGGTGTACTGGGAGAATGGGCTCCTGTACCATGAGTGGGTTCCTATGGAAAGACTGCAGGAAGTGGTACTCTGACAGATAGTGGTTCCTAGGGTATATAGGGAGCAACTTTCTGGCCTTAGACTACAGCATACCCTTTTCAGGACGCTTAGGGGTCAGTTGTACAAAAAGGTGGCTGACAATCAATCAATCAATCAATCAAATCTTTATTTATTCAGGCGATCATCATTGAGCAAGGCTCATTTACAAGATGGACCTGATAAGGTCAAGTTTCGAGTTGATACACAGCAATTACATCACACACTTATAAGACAGTTATACATGCAGAAAAAATGATGTTTATAACACAATGATATACAGTGAATTCACATGTTGAAACTCGGTTAAGAGAAGGTTAAACTAATATCTACAATATGTGCAGTGCATATATATCCCAATGAGGGTCAGGACAGTCACACACATAATGAGTACAAGGATGGTGAAGGAAATATTGGGTGCCATAAACTGGGGGTGTCTGACTGGAAGGAATATGTCATATATGATTGGAATATAGGTTTGTGGGATGACTATTCTATCTCTAGCGGTAGCAACTGCATTTCTCTGTGAAGAAGGCTGTACAGTGCTGCTTAAAGGATGTAAATGGAATGATAATGGACAGTTTTAGGGATTTTTGTAGGGTGTTCCATGCTATAGCTAAAGAACAGCTGATTGCTGCCCTCCCTAGTTTGGTGTTGACTTTGGGCAATTTGAGCAGGATGATATTGTTGCTTCTTAGGGCATAGGAGCTAGGAGTGGTCTGGTTGAAGCAGTCCAGGATATAGCTTGGGAGTTTTTTTGATAAAGCTCTGTAGATCCATAGAGCTGCATTTCTGCTCCTCCTGACACGAAGGGAAACCCATCCAACTGCATCATAGGGGAGAACAATGGTGGATATTATATGGCAGGTCCGTAATGAACCTTATTGCTCTATGATATAAGGTATACAACTTTTGAAGGTAGGAAATGGGGCAGTAACTATAGAGGAAGTCTGCATAGTCAATGACTGATAGAAAGATGGCCTGGACTAACCTCATCTTTGAGTCTCTGTTAAGGAAGGGTTTTAATCTATAGAGGAGGCCAAGCCTTAGGCAAAGCTTTTTTAACAGTTGTTCTAGATGCTGAGTGAAATCAAGTCTGTTGTCAATCCACACACCTAGGTATTTGAAATTTTCAACATACTCCAGATTTTATCCAAGTATAGTGCATAGCTGGGGGAGATTGATTGAAGAGGATGTGTTGGTGGAGTTTTGAGTTGTGAACATCATTACTTTAGTTTTCTTTGCATTTATCAGAAGCTTTTTCTCAAGTAGCTGATATTGTAACAAGGAGAATTCTGTTTGTAGGATTTCATGAGCCACTGTAGGCGAAGGGTTGCTGACATACAGAACAGTGTCATCAGCAAAGAGGTGTACTGAGGACTTGGTAAGGGTTGAATCAATTGTATTTATATAAATGGCAAAAGGATAGGACCCAGAATAGAGCCTTGGGGAACTCCTCTTGACAGTGGTCTTAATGGGGATAGGTCACCTTCAGCTTTTACCTGCTGTGACCTACTGGAGAGGTAGCATCTGAACCACTTAAGGGAGGGTGGATCTAGGCCAATGGATTGTAGGGATGAGAGTAGCAGTTCATGGTCCACAGTATCGAATGCTTTGCTCAGGTCCAGGAATACTGCACAGACATTGTTCTTTTTATCCAATTCGGTTTGCCAGTCATTTGTGACCTTGGCTAATGCAGTGATAGTGCTGTGTTTGGCCCTGAATCCAGATTGAGCTGGATTTAATAGGTTAGCATTGTCAAGATATTCCCTTAACTGAATACTCACTAATTTCTCCAGCATCTTGGATAACACAGGTAGAATGGAAATGGGCCTGTAGTTATTAAGATCCATAGGGTCCCCTGATTTTAGAAGGGGGGCCACTTGGGCTGTCTTCCACAGCATGGAAATAGAGCCAGAGTTTAGGGAAAGGTTAAAGAGGTGTGTTAAGGGGACTGCAAGCACATGGCACGCAATCTTTAGAAAGAAGGGGTCCAGAAGGTCTGCTCCTGCACTTTTTTTGGTATCCAGATGCCATAATAGATCCTCAACTTGTTTCAACAGTATAGGTTTGAAGCTAAAGGAAGAGTCAACTCTTTGATCACCAATGTAGTGGGAGCTTAATTGGTCCCTTAGTAGGTTACCTGGGGAGGTGTCAAAGGCAAGGCCAGCTGTTGTGAAGTGGTTGTTGAATGCATCCAGTATTTCCATTTTGCCAGTAATAAGGCCATAGTTATTGTGTAGTTGAGTTGGAAGGAGGTTGTTAGCGTCCTGTCCCATCATACCCTTGATGGTGCCCCAAAACCTAGCAGGATTATAGTAGGAGGAGTCGAGCTTGGCCAGGTAATAGGCAGCCTTTGCATCCCTAACTTTCCTGGTGCATTTATTCCTGGCTTTCCTAAAAATCATCCAGTCATTTGTATTCTTAGTTTTTCTTTCTACTTTCCAGAGTTTGTCTCTCTCCAGCAGTGCAGCTTTGAGGTCAGCTGAAAACCAGCGACAGGATTTGTATTTTATTCGGATACTAGAGATTGGGGCATGGGTGTTAAGGGCATTTATTATAATGCTATTTAGCACCTGCTGAGCTTTTTCTACAGAATGTGCAAGATAGAACTTTTGCCAGTGTGGAGAGTAAGCTAGATCATGCAGATATCCTTCAATATTGATGTTTTTCTTGGATCTCCTCATGATGAATTTTGCAGGATTTGTTGTTATGCTGTTGGATCTTACCTCTGTGATGGGGCAGTGATCACTTATGTCGCATAGGAGCACTCCAGCATGTGTGAATAGATGTAGTTTACTCACTAGCATGATATTAAGTAATGTACTGTTACTACTTTTCTTTGTATTTAATCTTGTTGGTTCATTAATTAACTGTGTGAGCCCATAGGTGTCACAGAATGATACCAGAGGTGTAGCCTCGATGGAGAACTAACAGTTTTTACTGGCCCAGTATTTTTGGCATGGCAAATTACCGCTGGACTTGTCTGCAGTGCCAGAGGGTAGGAAAGGCTGAAGAGAAGGCTAAGGTGGCTTTTATTCCCCTAGCTGTTATTGAAGAGCCATTTTGGTGAGTTGCCATGAACATTGTGGGACCACTTAGCACCCCAAGTTGTAATGGCAAGTGATACATTTTAGTGGTCATAGATTATGCCACAAGGTACCCAGAGGCAGTACCGTTATTCTCCATCGAGGCTAAGAAGGTGGGCAATGAACTGCTGGGGATATTTAGTTGGATGGGGTACCCCAGAATATTCTGTTGAACCATGGCACCAACTTCATTTTTGATCTGATGGTTAGTGTGTAGAAGAAGTGTGGGGTAAGGCAGCTCAGGGCCTCACCATGAAACCCCCAGATTAATTGTCTGGTCAAGTGATTCAAAGGGCCTGTGAAGACCATGTTAAGGGTATTCACTGACCAGCATGTGAGGCAATGGGAAAAGTGCTTACCCCATCTCCTATTCACATACAGGGAAGTCCCCAGGGTTCTCACCCTTTGAGCTCCTGTTTTGCCATAAGGCAAGGGGCCCCTTTGATTTGATAAGGGATGAATAGGAAGATGAGTTTGCTTCCCAAGGAGAATATGTTGTGGTGTATGTCCTGAATTTCATGTCACAGCTCTAGGAGCTCATGGGCTTTGCCCAGGAGCATGAAGCCACTGCACAACAAAGGCAGAACATATGGTATGACTATAGGGCCAGAGCCTGGGAGTACAAATTTTGACAATGGGTGATGAAGCTGATCCCCATCCTGCAGAACAAATTACAAGCAGCTTGGAAGGGGCCTTTTTCAATGGTCGGAGGGTGAATGTTGCTAATTATGTGGTGGAGCTACCAGACAGCAGGACCAAACAAGTAAACATGATGAAATCCTACCATGACAGGGATGATATGGTCCAGGATCTGTGTAGCTATCTAGAAAAGGGGACAGAAGCAACCAGCTGGTGGATCTCCTGTGAGAGGTGAAGGGAGATGCCTCAGAGAATGCTGTCAACCTCTCAAAGCAGCTGACACCAGCATAAGCTACCAAAATGCATGGGGTGCTGTGGACATTTGGTGAAATATTCATGGGGAAATCACAGTATACTAGATTGGCAGAGAACCACTTAGATACAGGGTCCTAAGCCTCTCTAAGACAGCCACCCTACAGAGTCTCAGAAGGAGTAAGGTGTGCTATAGAGGGGGAGATCAAGGAGATGCTGACTTTCTGGGCGATCCAGGAATCCATAAGTTGCTGTACCTCCCCAATGGTACTGATCCCCAAAATAGATGGCATCAGAAGGTTCTGTGTCAACTATCACAAGCTCAACAGCTGCACAGAGTCGGATGCATACTCCATGCACAGGACAAATGAGGTCCTAGAAAGGTTAGGAGGAGCTCTTTATCTGTCAACCATGGACATGAGAAAGGCTATTGGCAGGTACCCCCCTGACCCCTGAAGCCAGAGATAGGTAGGCTTTCATCACCCTGTTTGGATTATTTGAGTTTAGGTTAATGTCATTTGGGAAGAAAAATGAGCCAGCCATCTTCAATGGATCATGGATCACATTCTGAATAATGCAGGAGACTTCGCTCTGCATACATGGATGACAGCTCCATCTATAACAGTCAAGGTGGAGAAGTGCCAGATAGGGGTGTCAGAAGTGCCATACCTTGGGCACAGGTGGGAATGGGTACATTCAGCCTGAGCCAGTAAAAAGTGAGGCCATCCAGGGATGGGCCACACCGATGACCTAGAGGAAAGTACAGGCCTTCCTAGGGATGGTAAAGGTACTACCATAGGTTTGTGCTGAATTTCAGCAGCCATGGCCAAACCCAGTCTGACCTCACCAGGAAGAAAATGCTGGAAAAGGTTCAGAGGACAGAAACATGTGAGACCGTATTCTGTCAGCTGATGGAGGCATTGTGTCAGGTACCTATGCTCACCCAACTGGATTATTCTCTTAGGATCATTGTGCATGTACTGTAGATGTATCTGATCATGAAATAGGTGTAGTTCTGAGTCAAGTTATGCACTAGGGAGAGGAGCTCCCAGATGTGTACCTGAGCAGCAAGATACTGCCCTGAGAAGAGGCCTATACCACAATTAAGAAAGCATGTCTAGGGATTGTTTGGGCTTTGTAGAAGCTGCAACCTTACCTGTATGGAAGGGAGTTCATCCTAGTTACTGATCACAACCCCCTTACATGGTTGCACAGGGCAAGTGACCCAAACTCAAAATTAATAAGATGGAGCCTGGTGCTGCAGTCCTATAATATGGACATTGGGCATCACAGCAGGTCACTGCATGGTAACACAGATGATCTGTCCAGACAGTAGTTAATGCCCTGGTTTTATTTTTTGTTAATTCAGAGAGGTGCAAGAAAAAACAAATGTGGCATTCACCCAAAGAGTGAACTGAGGGCATAACAGGGAGAGCCAGCTGGTTAACATGAAAAACAGTCACTATTTAGGGATGATAAAATGATTTGTTTGTTGATTTTCAATGGAGGGAGATGTAACAATGTTTGTATAATTTGTTTTGTGTTTTTCTCATTTTTTTAATGTTCCTGTGTTTATTTTTTTTATATATCAGCTAGCCCTCTTGCAAGTATCTCAGCTCAGATGGAAACTGTCTGATAAAGCTAGGCTACAGATGTGAAAGACGGCTCTATGGAGAGATTGCCATCTCTTTAGACAGTTATTGGGATAGGTGAAAACAGAAAGCATCTTCCATGTTTCACAGATGAGTCATTCCTGCTGTGCTAGGCAGAACTTGGGTCAAAAAAACAGATGTCTTTGTATACATAAACTGCAAAGCCAAGACCAGTATTTTATGAGGACCTAGCTCTCCAGACATAAAGAATCTTAAATCTGTGATATCAGAGTGACATACTGGATGTAGTGTCATGGGGGTGCAGCTAGAGGATCTTAAGGGTAGACAGAGCCTGAAAGAGATAGTCACATTTGGGACTACAAACAAGCTACCATCTAAGGGTTTAAGCTTGCCCTGATTCACCAAAGTGTTTTGTGAGAAGCCATTCTACTTTGCAAGAGAGAGAGAGAGAGAGAGAGACATTTTACATTGCTAGAGAGAGAGAGAGAAAAGAGAGCGAGATAGAGATGTTTTTCTGTGTATAACCTACTGTGCAAAACTATTTTCTTTTTATTTCTGTAGAACTACAATTCCCCATAATCTTGCTGTAATATCCTGCATTATCTGTGCAAATATCTAGAAGTACCAATATATTATATTTTTAAATTTTTCATGTTTCTGTGACTGAGTCTACTGAGGTACAGCTAACTGATTTATAATTGACAAAAAATTGTGTTTCTGCCTCTGAAGAGGTTATTGTTACCATATTCTGCTTTAAAGTAAGGAGTTCTACATTGTGACATAGAGAGGTGGGTCAACTGTCCTTCAGCAAGGAGCTCTGTACTGTGTGACCAGTGGCTCTAGAGGGATCAAACCAGGAGATATGCCAAAAGAGTGTCTATGCTGAGAGGTGGCAGCTACTGATTACCCTTGCAGGCATCTGTAGAGTTTAATAAAACTGGTAACACTGACAAACTGAGTATGGGAAATATCTGTTTGCCAAAGGCAGAAAGCCAAGCCATGAACAGCAATAGAAAAAGAGCCCCTAAATGCTAAGTATATTTCAATTAGGCTACTTGCCTTGTTCTTTGTTTCAGACAACTAAGTTGCAAAAAAAGTTAAATTTCTAATCAAAAGAAAATTCCTACAAAACCTTTTTTACTCCCTTGAGCTGTTAGTCTTTAAGAAAAACACTACATTGCAGCTTTCAGTCAATGTTTGGTTTCAGTACAATACAGACACATGCACGCACACTTACCCACACACACACATGCACACCTACCCTATGTATGTGTGTGCTGTTGGGGCTTGCCTGTCTCTTGCTCTCACAGCAAACACTAAACAGTCATTCTATTTTCCCTTTCTTAAAAAACCTAATATTCACCCTATAGTAAAGTGAAAAAAATCGATCTGCTCTAGCTTGGGATTTACAGAGGGAACAAAAAAATGTCAAGATTTCTGATTTTTGCCTAGTTTTAACAAGTGGATGGAAGTAGATTCTTTTTCTGCAGCAGCTCAAGTTGTCTGTCTCTCCTTCCTAAAGCGTTTGCAAGTGCTGGATCACAAGACCTGCCTTAAGTGAGTTTCCGAAGTGGCCTCTGATTGGACAGGAATTCTCAGGAGATCTTGTACTCCCACCGAATAGCAAAATGCTGAATAGCCCAGAATAGCACCAATTATTTATTTTTCTTCCCAAATGAAGAATAGCCTATTATACATGGTATTCGGGAAATATTTGTTGCTCGCACACTCTTACCACATACTATCAAACTGCATTGCACTGCACCAAATTGGTTAGGATAGAAGGAGGCATGGTCAGTCCTGTCTGCCCTCCCATTCACTCAGTGATCGTATATCTGTTAACCCCTTGTTTTTCTAAAAAGTAATCTTCTAGACCTATCTTAAACACATAAAATAAATGATTGACAACTGTGAACAATAATGATATAATTCCATCAAAGAGTTCTGGTGACATTATAGAAACATGGAAATACAGAAACTTATGTCAGATAAGGACCGATTGGCCCACCTAGTCTGCTCATTTTCCCTACCTACAATAATACTGTAGACCCTACTTAATCTCCAGCTTTATCCCCCCATTCCTATTCACCAAGGTTCCCTTATGCCCATGCATTTTTTTTATTATGTTACCATTTTTTCCCCCACCACCTCCACTGGGAGGCTATCTCATGCATCTATCACCCTTTCAGTGAAGAAGCACTTTCTTACATTTCCCGAGTCTGCCCCCTCCAGCTTCATATCAGACTTCTTGTTCTTGAACATCTTTATCTCTGAAAAATGCTTCCCTCCTGTACTTATTTATACCCTTGAAGTATTTGAAAGTCTCTGTCATATCTCCCCTCTCCCCCCTTTCTTCCAGAGTGTACATATTAAGATCCTTCTGGCCTCTCTTCATAGGGCTTTTTGTGTCGACCCTGCACCATTTTAGTTACTCTCCTCTAGACCGTCTCCACTCTATGTCTCTCTGGAAATGTGGCCTCCAGAACTGGACACAGTACTCTAGATGAGGTCTCATCAATGATTTGTACAGCGGTATCACCACCTCCTTCTTTCTGCTGGTGTTACCCCTCCCAATGTACCCCGAAACCCCACTGACCTCTCCCAACTGCTTTGCACTGCTTGGCCACCTTTAAGTCATCAGATATGCTTATCCCCTGGTCTTTTTTCTCATTAGTGGTTGCCAGAACTTCGCCCTCTTTATGGGTTTCTATTCCTCAAGTGCATGATTTCACACTTCTCACTGAATCTTAGTTGCCACATGCTTAACCACTCTTCAAGCTTACTTAGATCTCTCTTCATTTTTTCCACCACCCCCGGAGTGTCAACCCTATTGCAGATCTTTGTGTCATCTGGAAAAAAAGGCATGCCCTCCCTTCTAACCCCTCTGCAATGTCACTAATAAAGACATTGACCAGTCAAAGAAATCTAACAGATTTGTTTGACATGACCCCCCCAACGAATCCATGCTGCCTTGTATCTTGTAAGTCGCTGGATTCAAGATATTCCACAATCCTTTCCTTCAGCAATGATTCCATTAATTTCCCCACCACCAAGATCAGGCTGATTGATCTACAGCTGCTAGTCTCCTCCCTGCTCCTACTTTTGTGAAGTGGGACTACATCGGTCCTTCTCCGGTCCTCAGGAACTACACCCATCTCCAGGGAGTGGTTGAACAGGACTGTCAGTGGTGCTGCTAGCATCTCCCTAAGCTCCCTCCAAATCCTTGGATGTATCCCATCCATCACCATTGCCGTGTCCACTTTCAGTTGTGAGAGTCCATGCAGGACTCTTTCCTCTGTAAATGGACTAGTGTCCACCTGCCTTGCATTGACGCTCCTGTCACTTATCTGTGGTCCTTCTTCCCCTTCTTCTGTGAATACTGAACAAAAATATTTTTTTAGCATGTTTGTTTTGTCCTGCTCTCCCTCCTCACACTACCCTCCTTCCCTCCTTAGGCTTACAATTCCTCCCTTGCTTTTTCTCCATTTTCTTATGTACCTGAAGAATACCTTATCCCCTTTCTTTACTGCATGGGCTATTTCCTCCTCTGTTTGGGACTTTGCATACCTGACTGCTTTCACTGCTTCCCTCTGCTTCACCTGATACACTTCCCTGTCTTCTTCCCTCTGAGTCTCCTTATACTTCCTGAATGATAACTTTTTACCCTTGCCTTCCCCACCACCTCCTTTGAGAACTATAATGGCCTTTTTTTCCTCTTGCTTCTGATTACTTGCCTAACACAGAGGTTTGTAGCCTTTGCTATAGCTCCTTTTAGTTTTGCCCACAGTTCCTGTACATTAGAAATTGAGATCAAAGCTTGAGCAGTTTGTAAATGTCACCAGAACCACAGGATGGAATTACAAGCCTTGTAATTTGCAGTCGGACTATTTTGTATTTTGTATAATATAGAGTCAAACACTGTTAAGAGGGTTTAAAACTGTCACATATGAATGAAGCTGTTTCTGAGCAGGTCCAAGATGGCGACGGGGGAAAAGCCACGCTAAAGACCTATTCCAGGTCAACTACAAGAAATTTAGTTTCTCTTGCTTTAAATCATGAAAAAAAACAGCACCACCATGTATTTCCAAAAAAGCTAAAGAATTACTAAAAGCTAATCGGCCGAAGAGGAAGAAGGATTCCTCTTCCTCTTCTTCTGACTTTAATACGCTGGCCCATAAAGGAGTTTTAGACCACTTTGTAACCAGCTCGCCTGATCCCTGGGAAGCTTCATTGCTCAGTGTTACAGGCTCAGAGGTAGCCCAGAGTTACACCACCCTGGAGATAACAAAGGAACTTAATTCTGCCTGTTATGGTTCTCAAGACCATTCTACACAATCTTTGTTGAATCCCTTACCTCAACTGATGGCTACAGCTGCTGTGTCGGTGGAATTGGGCTCCATGGTACATCCTGCTAACTTCAGTCCCACTCAAGGCACTGACACAATGATGTCTGTCTGAAACAAAACTTTGGTTGGGAAACTCACCGTAGTGGCGGCTGAGGGAGAGTCTGCCATGAGCAGTTCTGAACATGCTGTGCTGTGTCCTATCCCAGAACAAGGACGCTTGAGGCCTATGAGTTCTCCTGTTACCTCATTGCCAGCCAAAGTGGATTTTAATAACTTAAAAGTATAATAATAATAATAATATTAATAATTAATTGTATTTAATATAGCACCTTTCATATATAAAGGCACTGCACAATCACATAAAACGGAACAATAAAACCAATAAAATCACAAAAATTCAGAAAATGCTTTTCCCCACAGAAAAGTCTTCAGTGCCTGCTTAAAACATCCCACTGTCCTGCACTCATGTAGCTGATGGGGCAGAGAATTCCAAGGGTAGGGGCAACAAACCCAAAGGCGCGAGCACCAGATGACTTTAAACAAACCCTCGGAATCTCTTGCAACCCCTCATCAGCTGAGCGGAGCTGTCACAGCAGGGTGTAGGGGACCAGAAGCTCTTTCAGGTAGTCGGGACCCAGTCCGTGTAGGGCTTTGTAAGTTAATAAACCTACCTTAAAGGTGATCCACCACTGAACAGGCAGCCAGTGCAGCTCACGCAGCACTGGGGTGATATGGGTTCTCCTTGATACCCCAGTCAACAAACATGCTGCAGCATTCCACACTAGCTGCAAGCAGTGGATATCAACCCCTGGAAGCCCTAGGCAAAGGGAGTTGCAATAATCAAGGCGAGAAGTCACAAAAGCGTGGACCAAAGTAGGCAGGTTGCTGGATGGAACAAGGTGCTTGATCCTGGAAATGTTCCTATGATGGTAAAAGGCCAGCTTGATGACTACTGACACCTGATGTCGAAGGGTCAGCCCATAATCAAGCACCACTCCCAGGTCTCGCACCTGCTCGGAGGTGAGAATCTGGACCCCACCCAGGACTAAACCTGTGGGGAGATCAGTTCTCAACCCCTCTGTCCTATGACCTGGGTCCATGACCAAAACCTCTGTCTTTCCTGGGTTCAACTTCAAGCCACTGGAACTCTTCCAATCTTGGATTTCTACAAGGCAGCTGTTCAGTACTGAGATAGCACTAACCTGATAGGGGTCAAAAGACAGGTAGAGCTGGGTATCATCAGCATAGCAGTGAAACCTCAGTCCATGCCATCTTACAATGTCTCCTAGGGGCAGCATATACTCTACAAATAACATGGGAGACAGCACCGAGCCCTGGGGAACCCCACAAGGCACACAGAAAGACTCAGAGGAAAAAATTCCTGAGACAACTCTCTGAGATTTTCCAGAGAGGAAAGATGTAAACCGGACAGCCCTCAGATGAACCTCAGATGCTCGAGCAGAATCCCATGATCTATGGTATCAAAAGCTGATGACAAATCAAGGAGTACCAAGATGGAACAGTTTTTCTGATCTCTCACCATCAGAAGATCATTGAACAGCCGAACCAGAACAGTCTCAGTACTATGCCTCTTACGAAAACCCGATTGGAGAGGTTTGTATAAACTATGAATGGTTAAATGGTCCTCCAGTTGAGCTGCCACAACTTTCTCAATAACCTTTCCCACAAAAGGAAGGTTAGAGATAGGCCTGTAGTTTGCTAGGTTCTCCAGGTCTAAAGAAGCTTTCTTCAGGAGGGGTGTCACCACCACCTCCTTCAGGGAGCTAGGAAATTCACCCGAGTCCAAAGAGCACTGGACAATCTGAGCTAAGACCAGGCCGATGATATTACTACATCCCAAAATCAGGGAAGTAGGGCCCAGATCTAAACTACAGCAAGTGGGACGTATCCCCTGGACAAGCCTCATAATATCCTTGAACTCTGGCAGATCAAAGGTACTCCAGGAAACTCTGGGTGCTGAGACCGAATGCCAACCAGTAGCATCCCCCATAGGGTGAAGCTGATGGCACTCTTGCCTGATGTTGGCCACCTTATTCACAAAGAAACAAGTGATCTCATCACACTCACTTTGTGAAAAAGCTCGACGGAACTGCTGACTGGCTGGATTGCACAACCTGTCAACAGTTCGGAAGAGTTAAGCTGGTCGATTCCGTGTGACAGCTATTTCCTAGGACAGGAATTCTGTCTTCTTATGGGAAATTTCTGTTTGATAGAGTTTATAATGCTCTAACAAAATAAGGTGGTTGGCATCCAAGGCAGTCCCCCCACCAGTGACACGCTAACCTACGCCCCAACCTCAGCAGCTCCCTCAGAACCCCATCAAACCATGGGGCCCTGGGGTGAAGTGGAAGGGGGTGAACACAGACAGAAGCAATCAGATCGAGAGCTAAATAAATAGACCTATTATAGGCAGATACTAACAGCTCGGGATCCGTGCTAAACTCGCCAATCAACAAGAGGTCAATTACCACCATCAGGTCTTCTGGGACCACATTCTGCAAAGGGCAGTAACTGACCATCTCCACAGGGGCCAACCTACCCAGGGAGGCTGAAAAATTGAACCCAACCATGTAGTGATCAGACCAACTGACAGGTTCCACCACCATGTCAAAGGCCTCGATCCCCAGGAGGAAGACCAAATCAAGAGAGTGACCACCTTTGTGAGTAACTGAGGAAACAACCTTTGTGAAGCCCAGAGATGTCATCACCTGGAGGAAGTGTTGTCCAAAAAGTGAGGATTCGTTGTAGACCCAGGCACTGAAGTCACCCAGAACCATCAATCTGGGTGACTCCAACACCATGTCAGTGGCGAAGTGTGCTACTTCCTGCAGGAACAGCTTCTCATCCCCTGGTGGATGGTAAATGAGAGTTATCCTGAACCCCAAGCCAGTTACCACTATGCACTCAAATGAGATGGCCTCCTCAACTAGTACACTAGTTAGGCCCAATTCATCTTGAAACAGACCGCAACCCCTCCCCCCCTGCAATCCAATCTTGGGTGATGTATAACCGAGTACCCGGCAAGGACAGCTGCCTCCAAAATAGGGGCAGCATTCCCATCCTGCCAGGTCTCGGTAATGCAAGCCAGATCTGCTGTACCAACAAAATCCGCTACAAGGTCAGTCTTATTACAAATAGATCTGGCATTGCAGAACAGCACCTGGGTTGGATGATGTTGGCGAGTCATCCCAACTACTTGCCCTCCTAAAAAAAGAGGAGGTACCCTTGGGTGTGGGAACCAGAACAGGATGACCACATTCCAGGCACCATTTCACCCCAGGCATCTTCTGGTCCTAACCACCCCAATGGAAGAGCACCACTCATCCGGTCTCCACTGTTCACGCCCCCCTGCCCATCACCTTCTCCCCCTCCTATGAGCAATCCCCAGTGCTCAACAGTGCTGGTAGGTATAAACAGGAAGAGGGGGAGAGGAGAACAGGTGGAGGGTGTGGAGAACAGCAGCCGAATAGCGCAGGACAGGTGGGGCAAGTAGGCACATTCCAACAAACAATACAATCACAGTGGGGCAAACACACAAAACTCTAACCTCTTAATTCCAGAATTAAAAAATTTAAATACCTAAAACCCCCCCAAAAATAATAAAATCTCACCCATAAAAATATAAAACATAACAACTACCTACTCCTAATAATGAATGATCTCGAACCCCCAAAAGAAAATAACACAATCCCCTCTCACAAGATAAAAAGTACAGAAAAATTCACCCCCCCAGACCTCTCACAGCCAAGGAAGGGGCAAAAAGGTTCTAGACACTCTCACTGCCTAGAAAAACAAAAATTAATCAAACATAAACATAACATTTCAAAATAAAAAGTAAAAAAAATGGACACCCTGGTCTTCTCACCACCAGGAGTCTACAAACAAAACAAAATAAAGGCAAGGCTTAGAAGTCATCCAAATATAGGAGAGATGTTCAGGTAGTCCAATTCAGCAGTAAATCCAAAAATCCAAAGAAGTCAGAGCTGCTGACTAAATTCAATTCAATGCAAGTATGGCCGAGAGAAATGACACCCAGTAATTAACATAAATATTAGATCCAAGTGTCCCCGGACAAGCGAGATCAGCTAAAATAAATCCAGGAGGTAAAGACCATAAACTTTAAGTCAATGCAAAATCATATATAATTAAAAAGAATACAGCAAATGAGAGCAGTATCTGTATTTTTTTTCTGGGCTATTCATATTTTTGGCAGCGATCAATCAAAAGCTTGATTTATTGATTAATAAGTCTGAAGCACTTGACAGAGCCATCAAAGAGATTAAAACAGAAATGACAAATCCTCAGGGAACTCAAAAAGCTTTACAAAAAGAAATGATCAAAACTGAACAAAAAATTCTAACAAATGAAGCTTTGGGCACAACCAATCTTAGAGCAATCATTGCTCTCCAGAGAAAAACTGAGGCAATGGAGAATACTATGCACTATAAAAATATAAGATTAGTAGGGGTCCCTAACTCCTATGATAAGGCATTCAACTCTTTTAAGAGACCTTTTAAAAGACCTCTTTGTTTCTGTGTTGAAATTATCTGACTCCAATCTGCCATTTGTTACAAGGATTTTTTGGACTTCCATGCGATCAATGTCTGACGGGTACAACAGAAATCTGATACTCAAGTTATCAGTTTCAATCTTCTTTCTCCTGATTCTGCTGCTGTTTTTATCCAAGCTCAGACCGATAACAGTCTATTCAAGTATGTCTCTGGCCCCAAGAGTACTATAATTTTTTTCACTGCCATTTGACAGTGATCGTGGTCTTGTATTAAATACAGCAAGAAAAATGGGTACACTTCACCACAAAGAAATTGTGTGTCACAGTTTCCCTGATATCACACTGGTAACACTTAATGGAAGGAAGCAATTTTTACAATACACGCATGATGTGAAGGAAACTGGTGCCACTATAAAAGTTTTGTATCTGGCTAAATGGTATCTTGTAGCTGGGGAAGATAAAAAATTATTCTTTTTCCCTGATCATTTGAAGTCTCATATTATGCAGAAAAAAATGAAAAAAAGAGAAGAAGTTAAGAACAAAGAAAATTACAAAGAACAAGAGATGTCATCCTTGGAAGATGATACTGAGGACTAAACAAAAATTAAATAAAATTTAATAATGAAGTTGGATAACTGATGATAAAATAACTATTAATAACTATTAATTCTAAGGTCTTGATGTCTAAAGAGCAAGAATAAATAAGAAAACTATGATATGTTAATGTAACTATAAGCTTGTGGCTAACCCTGTTATAGTTTACAATATTTTTGAGATACAGGCTCTGTCTTATTTTTGTCTCTATAATCCTTTAAATTACTTATAAGTATTTATTTTTAACCTCTTGGACCTATCCTCTCTTATAGTGGACTTTATCTACAATATATTACTCTTTTTTAATATTGATGGTGAGTGTAACTGTAATATTTAGGTAATTTTTCTTTATGAAAATATTCACTATATATAATGGATCCATTAGTGTTGTGAAAAATTAGAAACTATATAATAAAACAAACAAAAAGAATATGGCCGAAGCTGTTTCACTGTCAGCAGAATGTGAATTCAAAGGCAGAATTTACCTCATAATATTTTATGGTAAGTGGAACATTTCAGACAGCTTGAGTGACACAGACATTCTAAAAAAATCAAAATTTACAGTTCTGACATCGCAACTGTGAATTACAGGATTTTTGATGCGGCTGTGAATTGCACATAAAAACAGTGCATGGTCTAACTGTGAATTCAGATCAGATTCGACTTTATTGTATGACAAGTTATGTCATTGTAAAACACATCAAAATCTTTGGTGGCTATGCATTAATGGGTGGAAGATACATGCCTAAGGTGCATATCCAGCCTGCATAGCTCTGTGGCCCAGGATAGATGCATAGTGCATGGTAGGCACTACTGCATGCACCCACAGAGCACCTGTCCATGGCCCTGCCCCCCCCAGTGCACAGGACTGTGCAGGGTGGCTAGGGCAGAGTAGCAGAACTAGGTGGACATCCAATTGGATTCCCATCCTGGGTCTCATAGTGGATCACCTACATGTGAAGGCCCAGGTCTGCATGCATGAATAGCTAACACAGGCACCTGGACCCGCATGGCCAAGATCCATTTGATGGAGGACCCCATGTCCAGGCCCTTGGTGAACCATGGCCTCCTGCTGCACAGCCAAACTGCAACAAGCAGGACCCCCACCCCAGGCCCGTATGCCAGCCACCTCCCTGCACACATCCACCCCATCCCCATAGTTGCAAACATACCCAACACATGTCTGTCCCATCCCTGTAGTTTCAAAGCATACCCCGCCAACACATGTCTGCCATTTCCCCCCTGTTACCCTGGAACTTCTGTGTTTTTTCTCCCCTAGGGTTATATCTTACCTGAATGTGGCTATTTTTATATAATGTGATCAGGATAACTGTGAATTGTAAATGCTGACCATTTGTTATACAGAGAATAATGCATAGGTGACTATGTATTATGAAGGTTTTTTTACACACCCGAGGGGCGTGATGTCCCATAAACCTCGAGAGTGAGTGTGTGTAAAAAATACTTTATCAGCACACTGTCACTTATGTTTTAGTTTTCATAATAACTGGTGCTGGGACATAGGCACAAAAAAAGAAGACTATCAGGAAGATCCATGCAAGTCAAGTTTCCTGCTGTTGAACTGCACAAAGTGAGGCATGAGTTGCTATAGTTGCTATACGGCAGTACACTCTGCCCTTACTAGTCCCTCCAGAAATAAATTTAATGCACAATTACAGTACCTTGGTACAAAACCTTTTTTCAGCCTACTAATGTGACTCCATCCATCCTTATCCTGTCTTCATGGTCCCTGGTTCTGCAGTGGTCAATTAGCTCCATTTTCCGTCAAGTTTACTCTTATGTATCTGCACCTGCTCATTTATGCCATTATCATGTCAAACTTAGAAACATATAATTTGACAGCAGATAAGGACCACTTGGTCCATCCAGTCTACCCATTCCTCCCTAGCTAAACTACTACCACACACCATACCCACTCTACAGCTTTTTCTCCCCCCTTCCTTTCCACTATAATTCCCTTGTGCTTATCCCATGCATCAAACCACAGACTCATTTGCTCTAAAGAGTACCTAATAACTTCCTCTGGCTTTTCCTGATATTCCTTTCCTTGTAGTCTTATAATTATTTTAGCGGTTCACCGCTATCAAGAATATCCTGAAAAAATGTTTTTTCTTTAGCATTGCTGTAGTGCACTGCAACTGTATTATCTTCCTACACAAGGAACTACAAAGCAATGGGGGGGGGGGCCTGCAGCTACATTTCATGTGCATGTGAGGCTTTAATAATTTTTAATTTTTTATTTAAACATTTGGTAACTGGGAAAGACGCGCTGAGCAGAGGCTCATTTCCAGGTGAGACCTGGAAAGCAAGGTGGACAGTGGTTAGAGCAGCATCTTGGGAATAGGGATTTCACAGGTTCAAACCCCACTAAAGATTAATATTTACTGTGTAATCACGATTTAGTTACTTAGGGATGGAGCCACAGAAATGCGCATAATGACCGGTGCCATGTATACCACAGGTGCGTCGCCATGTGGCATGCACCTACTGCACAGATCAAGTGATTCACAAAAGTATGTGGGGGGTCCATCAGGTTGAGGGAAACATAGATGGGTGCAAAGGGGCATAGCCAGAGATGCGCACAGGGCAACACTCACCCACGGAATGGCCATTGATCTTGCCATATAAGGAGATGTGCTGCCTCCTGCAGCCTGCTATGTGGAAATGTCAGCTGTGGATGCAGCCCATGCAGAGCAACAGTGGATGGACACCGACCACACTGCCACCATCATGTCATGGCCAATGATGAACGTGCCACCCACACATGCACAGGGAGGGGTGGGTGGACATGGCAGATGAAGTAGGCCACAGACACCCAACTTCAATGGTGAGAAGACCACCATGTTAGCCACTGAGGTCAGGATGAACTACGTCACCCTCTACAGCACAGGGACATTGAAGAGGACACCTGCTCACAAGCAGCTGGTATTGACCAGCATACAGGATGCCACCAATGCTGCATGAAACACACCACAGACCATCAGTGCTCTGAAATACAAATAGCATGACCTGTGGGGGGTGGTAAAGAGGAAACTGGCACAGTGGTGGTAGGCACAGCTGGCAACATGTGGGACTGTCCAATGGGTGATCTGGACCTCATGGTGATGGCCAGCATAGTGGCAGTACCATCAGCTAGCAGCTGGTAGGTGGGAAGAATAAAGGGCTGGACACACTGAAGGGTCAGTACAGGCATGGAGCCATGCAGGGACAGGGCTGGTCAAGGACTAAGGCAAGTGCTAATCTGCAACTCTTCCCCACAGGTGAGGGTCTTCTGACCCCTGCTCAGGAGGAGGATGTTGACACAGACAATGAGGGGACCCATGATCCAGGTAGGCAGGCAGTCCACTACACACAACGCCACATGCCATGGAGGCCAAAGGCACACTGTGCAATAACCTCTCACTGTCACATCCACAGGTCTGAAGCTCAGTGAGAACATGGGTATCCAGAATACCTGGGATACACGAGATAACCAAGATACATGAAATACTAGAGATACCCAGGATACCCTGGATACCAAAGATACCCAGGATACCCTAGATAACTGGGATACCCAAGACACCCAGAATACCCAATATACTCTGGATACCCAGGATACATAGGGTAGCCAGGATACCTGAGATACCTATGATACCAAGGATATCCTGAATACTCATGATACTGGAGATACCCAGGATACCCGGGATACCCAAGTTACCCAGAATACCTTGGATACCAAAGATACCCAGTACATCGGAGACACACAGGTGCCTGCCCACAGCCTCTAGATGGTGATCACAAACCCCACACCACAGGTGTCACAAAGCATGGGCATGCAGGGCACACTGACAGATAATGCAATAGGCATGATGCACTCCACAACACAGGCACCACCACAGGCATGGCATAGGGCATGCAGTGTCCTCAAGGGTGACTGTAGATGGACATAAACCCAATGGAGGGAACACTGGGGGCCGTACTGCCTGCATGCCACCTAACACAGCAGTCCCTGCAAGGCAGGTATGCTAAGGTCCATGCTCTGAAGCAGCAGCACACCCAGTAGGTCCAGGGCAGGTAGGAGCAACTGCAACAAATGACCTGCAGTGATAGAAAAGTTAGTGTAGGATAGGATAGGAACTTTATTTTTTATAGCGCTCCTTCCTGGAGGCTCAGAGCGCTTAACATTAATAAAACATACATATTCAAAAATAACCTATGAGGCAGAGACTAACAGCTCTATCTACCCTACACTCAACAATTATAAAATATAAAACCAGAATTTCAGATGTAATACTAATCAGTAGTGCAATAAGTTCATAAATCAGCAGGCGATAGTAATAGTAGTCAGATCAAATTAAACGCCCTCTCAAATAGCAACATTATTAGGCCCCTTTTAAAGGCTTCCACCAAGGGTGCCTCCCACAGATGTCAAGGAAAAGAGTTCCACAGGGTTGGTGTGGCAACTGAGAATGCCCGGTCCCCTGATTGCCACAGCCTAGCTCTGGAAACCACCAGAAGACAACCTTCGGAAGAATGTAGAGCTCAAGATGGGTGGTGAGGAGTCAGAAGGTCTTGCAGGTATGCTGTCCCCCCCCCCGTGCATGACTTTATAAGTCAGTAACCTGACCTTGACAGCAATCCTTCATCTCTCTGGCAGCCAGTGCAGTTCACAGAGGACAGGTGTGACATGCACAAATTTTGAAGTACCAGTCAACAACCTTGCCGCCGCGTTCTTCACCAGCTGCAGCTGGTGAAGGTTGCCTCCCGACAGCCCCAGGTACAGGGCAGTACAGTAATTCAGCCTGGACGTGATGAAGGCATACACCAGAGTGGGCAGGCCATCAGATGGTATCAGGGCATGGGGCCGGGCAATGTTCCTCAAATGGTAAAAAACACTCTTTACGATGGCTGACACCTGACCCTCAAGTGTCAAGCCATCATCCAGGATCACGCCTTGATCCTTCGCCTGATTGGTGGTAACAAGGTGCACACCCCCTAGGACTTGCCCAGCGGGCTCCCCAAGTCACCTTCCATCACAGTGACAACCTGGCTCCACCACTAGTACAGCCACCTTGTCCGGGTTGAGTCACAGCCAGTTGTGTGTCATCCAGTTCTGGATCTCCTCCAGTCACCGAGACCACCACCTAGTTTCCAGGTATACAGGACAGGTAGAGCTGGGTATCATCAGCATAGCAATGAAAACCCAGCCCATACCGCCTGATAATGTCTCTTAATGGAAGCATGTACACTGTGAACAAAAACATCAGGACCAACCCATGTGAAACATCACAGGACAGAGGCATCGGGCTGGATGAGACTAACCCCATCATCACCCTTTGCACCCTGAGGAAGGATCTAAACTAGTTGATGACTGTTCCGGTTAGTCCAACCCAGTTCCGCATGTGGTCCAGCAGCACCTCGTGATCCAGCGTGTCAAATGCCACTGAGATATTGAGGAGGACTAAGATGGTATGCTCTGTCTGATCCCTCGCCATTGGAAGATCATTTAGCACCTTCACCAGCACGGTCTCTGTACTTTGCCTGGATCTGAACCCAGACTGGAAACACTCATAAGTGGTGGAGGAGACAAGACACATCTCTATCTGAATAGCCACCACTTTCTCTAGAACCTTCTCTAAAAATGTGAGGTTCAGGACTGGCCTGTGGTTGCTGAGACACTCCGGGTCCATTGAGGGTTTTAGTAGTGGCCTAACCAAGGCCTCTTTCAAAGCCCTGGGAAAGACCCCACTCTTGAGGGAACTCCAGACAGTTCCAGCAACCACAGGCCCTATCAGGTCCACACATCCGACCAAAAGACAGGTTGGATCTGGGTTAAGATAACAATATGTTGGCCACAGTATCAAGATTATTTAAGCCACCTCCTCTACTCCAACCAGTTCAAACTCAGCCCAGACAAAAGGGATGCCCCTATATGATTCAGGATGAACCCCACAATCCCTTTGAGTGATGCTGGAAGAGATCTCAGCTCTGATAGAGGACTCTTTGATGGCAAAGAATAGAGCAAACTCATTGCACCTTGTGCTTGAAGCTGCTCCTCCCACACAGAGACAGGCTGGATGTAATAGCCTATCTACCATGTGGAAGAGCTGAGCTGGTCTGTTACCTGCTGCAGCAATCTCCCTTGACATAAAATGTACCTTCTTTCGGGAGATTGCCCCCTGATAGACAGTATAATGTGTCCTCAGGAACAATTTATCCTCCATCAGGCCAGAACTCCTCCAACGCTGCTCCAATATCCGACCCTTAATCTTTAACTCCCTAAGTTCCCCATCAAACCAGGGGGGCCTTCATCGAATAGACAAAGGTCAGACACGGACAGGTGCGATCAAGTCGAGGGCCACACTGACGGCCCCATTATAAGCCACCATAGCTTCCTCCAGCATGATCACACATGCAGTCTCCACACTTGATAGATCCAGCATCTCCTGTAGCCCTACTGATGTCAGTCCCCTTAAGGTGTAATACCGGACCATCTCCACAGTGGCCGGACCCTAAGGGGGCCCCAAATGTGAACCCCACGGTGCTATGGTCTGACCAAATGACTGGATCAATCCTGAGATCATCGACCCCAAGACCCAGAGTGAACACCAGGTTCAGAGTGTGGCCACATGAGTGGATCACTGAGGTGACAATTTGCGACAGGCCCGGAGCCTCTATAATCTGAAGGAGATCGCTCCCAAATGACGAAAGCCCATCGTCGACCAAGGCGTTGAAATCCCCCAGAATTAGCCACCTGGGGGACTTCAAAACCAGGCCGGCAAGAAAGCGTCCAAACTCCCAAGAGGTCTTGAGCATGTGGGAGGAGCTTGGGGCCCTTTGGCACTCCATGGACAGTGGCCTCAACAGCCTTGCAAGCATCCTCAGTCAGGGCCTTCCTGACTTGATACAGGCACTGCTGGCAGGCTGTGGTCTGCAGGCATCCCACTCTCAGCCAGGCCTCCTTTACTCTGGCCCATTGCCCACAATGCAGGGTGCAGAAGGGATGGTGCCAGGATAGGCCCCAGACACAGCCCTCTCCCGAGAGCCACTGGTGGCATTGGTTCTCAAATACCAGCAGGAAGCGGCTTGTAAAGACACAGGGTGGTTGATGACACAGAGCATGACTGCATAAAGGTACAGCACACAGGGAATGCATGGGGCACACATGGCATACCAGGCACACACAGCACATGAGGAATGACATAGGATAGGGACATAACCTTATTGCAGCACAGATCACCACAACAGGACACTACCCACTTGCCACATACACCACCAGCACTATGTGAAGTAGTGTTGCACAACCAATGCCCTGAATGCATGCCTACAGAGTGCCCTGGGTTCTGCTTGACCATTGGGCATGTGTCCCTTCATGTCTCCAGGTATGCCACTGGGCACATCTCTATTTGGTACAGGTAGGTGTTTCTTTATAGCTATGCTATGTAGCATGCAACATACATTGAACACCTTGCCTGCCTTGCCAGGTGTAAACTGTGGTGTCCCTCCTATCAAGGCATCTGAAGCTGACCTTCAGCAGGTTGAATACCCTTTTGATGACACCTCATGTCTGTCAATGTGCCTCACTGTACCTCACCTCTGCCTCAGACTGGGGCTATGGGAATGGTGTCATCAGGAATGTGTGTAAAAGGTATCAACTGCTACCTGTGGAGGAGAGGAGACCATTAGTCCATTAGGAAGGGGGCTGTACTGGACTTAGTGCTGACAAATGGGGACAGAATCATGGATGCTGAGGTGGGCAGTCCCCTTGGTACCAGTAACCACAGAACTGTGTGGTTTAGATTCAACACTTTGGCAGAAGAAAGCCATTCAAAGATTAAGATCCTAGACTGCCGGAAGGTCAATTTCATGGAGATGGGGGAACAGCTCAAAATTGCCATGGCAGCAGAAGATACGGGGGGACGGGTGAAAGAACAGTGGCTTAGGCTCAAGAGATCCATAGCAAGAGTGATAAGTCAATGTGTCAGATTGCTTAGCAAAAGCAAAGGAAAGAAGCGGCCACTGTGGTTCTCAAAGTCAGTAGCCGAGAAAGTGCGAGAAAAAAGTAAAGCATTCAGGAAATACAAAAAGACACAGAAAGAAGAAGACAGAATGAAATATCTGGAGAAGCAGAGAGAAGCTGGGAAAGCTGTCAGAGAGGATAAGGCAAGAACAGAGGAAGGAATAGCACAGGCTATTAAGAAGGGGGACAAAACCTTCTTCCGTTATATTAGTGAGAGGAAGAAGTCCAGAAAAGGTATTGTTAGGCTAAAGAAGGGAGAGGGAGGGTGGGTGGGTGGGTAGAGTGGAGGATGACCTTGAAAAAGCTGAGATACTGAAGAAATATTTTTGCTCAGTATTTACCAAGGAAAAGGCAGGGGAGGGGCCAAGACTCACAAGGAAAGATATGCAGAGGGTAGAGGTGGACACCAGCCCATTTACGGTGGATAGAGCCTTGGAGTAACTAGGAAAAGTAAAGACAGACAAGGCAATGGGGCCAAATGGGATTCACCCTAGAGTGTTGAAGGAACTCAGGGAAGTCCTATCAGGTCCGCTGACAACCCTCTTTAACCAATCACTAGAGATGGGGAAGATACCTGGGGACTGGAGGAGGGGAGATGTGGTCCCCCTGCACAAGACTGGAAGTAAGGAGGAGGAGGAGGCAGGCAGTTACAGACCTGTAAGCTTGACTTCTGTGGTGGGGAAGCTGATGGAGTCCCTGCTTAAGGAGAGGATAGTGAAGTTCCTGGAGTCAAGTGGTGCAAAAGACCCAAGGCAGCATGGATTCACTGAGGGTAGGTCCTGTCAGATTAATCTTATCGATTTCTTTGACCGGGTGACCAGGGAGGTGGATCAGGAAGGGGTGGTGGATGTGGCCTACCTGGATTTTGGTAAAGCATTTGACACCGTTCCTCATAGAAGGTTGCGTAACAAATTGGGGAATCTAGGTGTGGGCTCTAAAGTGGTAAAATGGATTGGAAACTGGCTAAAAGGCAGGACCCAGAGGGTGGTAGTAAATGGTATAAAATCAGAAGAGGGAGGAGACCAGTGGGGTTCCACAGGGATTGGTGCTGGGTCCTGTTCTATTCAATGTCTTCATAAGCGACATTGCAGAAGGACTGGAGGAGAAAGTATGCCTGTTCACAGATGACACCAAGATCTGTAACAGAGTCAACACACAGGAGGGGCTAGATAAAATGAGAAACAACATAAAACTACTTGAGGAATGGTCAAGGGTTTGGCAGTTGGGTTTCAACGCTAAGAAGTGCAAGATAATGCACCTGGGACACAGAAACCCAAGAGAGGAATACAGGATGGGGGGCAGGTTCTAGCCACCACAAGTCAGGAGAGAGACCAGGGGGTTATCATATCTGAAGACCTGAAGTCAGCCAAATAATGCAAACAAGCAGTGGGGAAGGCAAACAGAATGTTGGGGTGCATTGGAAGGGGCATAACCAGTGGGAGGAGTGAAGTGGTGATGCCACTGTATAGATCACTGGTGAGGCCTCATCTGGAATACCGTGTCCAATTCTGGAGACCGCATCTCGGGAAGGACATAGACAGAATGGAAGCAGTCCAGAGAAGAACAATAAAAATGATACATGGACTGCACCACAAGCCTTATGAAAGACTAGAGGAACTAAACATCTAATCTCTGGAAGAGAGAGGGAAGAGAGGGAATATGATAGAGAATTTCAAATACCTTAGAAGAATAAACAGGTTACAGGAGGGGAGCATATTTCAGAGACGAAAGTGCACAAAGACAAAGGGCCATAACATGAGGCTGGAGGGAGGGAGGCTTAGGGGAATGCTAGGAATTATTTTTTCACAGAGAGGGTGGTGGATCCATGGAACAGCCTACCAGCAGAGGTGGTGGAAGCAAAAACAGTATGGGGATTCAAAAGTGCATGGGATAAGTATAAAGACACCCTGTTGTTCAGCAGAGCGGGGGAAAGGCAGTCCAGATAAGAGTAGGGATTGCCAAACCAAGTAGGGAAATGGGCAGACTAGGTGGGCTATATGGTCCTTATCTGCTGACAGATTCTGTTTCTATTAGTGCATGCCGCACATATGCCCCACCAGTGCCAGCCTCACCCATTTGCACCAACTTATGAGCCACATCTGGTTGGCTGGCTTAGCATGCAGCGCACTAGTAGTGACCATTGTTTCTATGTATTTTTTATTTTAATGGAATGAAGGGTGTAATTGTACATGAGCTATGCTCAGGACCTTATCCAAATAAACAAACTTGAAATTTGAGCATCACACACAAGTCCCGAGTTCTCCAGTCTATACACATCATGTTTCGAGCCTGGATACTTGGCACAGACATGTGTGATTACACCTGTGGCATTGCACACAACCTGCATGTTCAAGCTGTGGTATGCCTTGTGGTTCCTATATGCCTCCTCCACCTGGGCAGGTGATGTTCACCACATGTGCACAGTCAGTGGGCCCAGATAATGTTGGGCATGCCAGCCACATCCCACAGGGCCTACTCTGACCTCAGGAACATTATGTAGTCACCAAGGTGTGCCAGTAGGGCATCAGTCACCTGCCAGAGGCACCTACTCAGAGAAGAAAGGCAAAGCAAGGCAAAGGCAAAGCAAATTTTATTTTTATGGCCCCCAATCCAGGAGCATCTGGGTGCCTAACAATGAAGATCAATAATTCAAGTTACAATCAATTAAAACTCATTATGATAGTCAGTTAAAATAACAAACATGACAGTCATAACAGTAATTAAGACTAGAGTACCCCCAGCAGGCCTAAAATCACTAATCAGACATCAAGGCAGATTATACCAGATCATCTGGAAAAGCCATATGGAACAGGTGAGCCTTTATTCTTTGCTTAAACTGTTCAATTGATGAGCGTTCCGGATAGTGGATGGAAGGGAGTTCCACAGGGTCGGCCCTGCAACACTAAATGCACGGTAGCCCAAGGTCTTGAGTTGAACCCTGGGAACATCCAGGAGACCCATGGTTGAAGAACAGAGGGAGTGGACTGGAGTGGCAGGTGAAAGGAGCTCAGTCAGGTAGTCAGAACCCAGTTCATGCAGGGCCTTATAGGTGAGCAAGCCCACCTTGAAAAGGACTCTCCACCTGATCGTCAGCCAGTGCAGGGCCCGCAGGACTGGAGTCACATGACTGGACCTAGACAGGCCAGTCAGCAACCTGGCCACTGTGTTCTGCACAAGCTGCAATTGGCAGAGGTTCCTCCCGGGACCCTGAAGTAGAGAAAGTTAAAGTAGTTGAGCCTAGAGGTAACAAAGGCATGCACTAGTGTTGGTTAAGTCTTTGGGTAAAATGAGGGGCATGATCCTGGCGATATTCCTCAAGTGGTAAAAACCACTCTTTACAAGAGACAACACCTGAGCCCAAAGGGTCAGTCTGCTTTCCAGGATCATGCCTAGATTCACACCCAGGAACAATCCTGTGTTCACTCTGGAGGCACTCCCATCACGTCCATGACCTGGCTCAATCACCAGCGCCTCTGTCTTGTCCGGGTTCAGTCACAACCAGCTGGAGGACATCCAGTTGTTGATTTCAGCCAGACAGTTGTTAATCACAGTTTTGGCACTGTGTGCTCCAGGGGCAAAGGACAAATACGGTTGGGTATCATTTGCATAGAAGTGAAAGTCCACACTGTATTGCAGAATGATCTCACCAAGGGGCAGCATGTATACCGTGAATAAACATCAGCGACAAAATTGAACCTGCGGCACTCCACAATACAGGGGCATTGAGTAGGAGGAGAAATTCCCCATCACCACCCATTGCACCCTCTCAGAGAGATTGGACTCAAACCAGCTGATGACAGTACTGGCAAGTCCACAATACACAGCGAGACAATTGAGAAGCACAATGTGATCCACGGTATCGAAGGCTGATGAGAGATCGAGGAGAACAAGAATTGTCCTGTCTCCTCTATCTCAAGTCCAAAAGAGGTCATTATACACCATAACTAATGCCATTTCCATGCTGTATCTAGCCCTGAAACCCAAATGGAATGGCTCATAGATGTCAAAGGACACGAGGTGATCTTCGAGCTATTGTGCCACAAGTTTCTCAACATCCTTGCTCAAAAATGGCAGGTTGGAGATGGGATGGTAATTCGCAAGGATGTCAGGGTTGAGAGATGGTTTCTTCAAGAGGGGTCTCACTATGGCTTCCTTCAGGGCCTTTGGGAAGACTCCCTCTGACATCCGGCACCAGACAATCACCGCAAACACTGGGCCAACAGCCTCAGCACATCTCATCCAGAAATGTGTCAGGGCTGGGTCCAATTCACAATATGTGTGCTTTAGCTCTGATATCACGTCTGTGACCTCTACTGGTTTAAACTCCTCCCAGACCAACAGAGTTCCTTTGTTCCACCTAGCCCGATCACTGCAAGGCAAAACTCACCTCGCTGATGGAATCCCTGACCGAATAGAGGGCATTGTGTCAGAGAAGAACAGAGCAAACACATCACATAAAGTGAGTGAGAAAGCTTTTCTTGGCTGCAGGCAGGCCGAGTGAAGTAGCCTGTCCACAGTCCAAAAAAGCTGAGATGGTCTATTCCTCCCTGCAGCAATTTCCCTGGACAGGAATTCTGCCTTCTTATGGGTAATTGCCCCTTGGCACTCATTATAATGAGTAGGCAGAGCCAGATTGTCCTCCCCAGACCGGGTCTTCCACCAGCAATGCTCCAACTTCCGACCCCTGATCTTCATCACCTTGAGATCTCCATCAAACCAGGGGGAATCTCATGTGATAGGATCTGGGTCATATACGACCGGTGCGAGGGCGTCAAGCATTTCAGAAAGGCTCATACCTGCCATAGCACTTCGGAAAGGCTCATACCTTCCATGGCCCTCTGTCATTTATTGGAAGTTGCCCATCCAGCAGTAGGACAGGCCCATTAGCACTTGTGTGCATGCCCCCAGTGCATGGCCACAGCATGTCCTTATCTGCAGCTATCATTCTACAAGCCAGGACAGGTCTTCATTGGTGTCTATATTATGCTGGTACTAGCCTATACACTGCTGCTGCACGAGTATCACTATATCAACCCTTTACTAGTAGATACGGAGGCATCCTGCACAGTGCCTGCAGCATTGCATCTCCCATCATGCAACTGCAGGAGAACCATGTCCATCAGCATGCGCTGACACATTGCTGCACCACCTGGTCCCAGACCCTGCATACATATTCACCATGACCACCCAGAAACATCAGGTTGGCCCTTTAATAGTTCATCAGTTGAGTGAAGGGCTTGCAAGCATAGCATCCTACTAGCGAACCCATGATCTGTCATGCAGGTACTGGCATGTCAGTCTATATCTGACTCTGAAGAGGATGCCCCAGAGGAAGAAGATGGAGCTACAACTCAAGCCCATGCTGTAAGTGGCCTTTGTGCCCTGGACCCTGACCCTGGAGAAGACTAAGTACCAGGACCAGGACAAGGTCTACTGGCACCTGATACAGCCTGCAAGGGTAAGTATTCCAGGGTGCATGTCACTATGGGCACACACAGCAAACCACTGTACCTTGTTCTTCACCATTGCCAAAGGCAGTATAGCACAGTGGTTAAGAGCACTGAGCTGCAAACCTGGAGAACTGGGTTTGAATCCTACAGCCCCCACTTGCATACTCTATGACTATGAGTAAATCATTTACAATACTTTCCTGTGCTCCTAGGATGCACCTGGAAACAATTTATGGCTTAGTTTGTCTTTCCTTGCCACAAACTGTAAAATAAAATAAAATAAATGTCCTCCATGATGCTGAAAGCTGCTTTCTTGATGCTGAAAGCCGCTTTCTGTGTCATTTCAGAGTTTGACATTGCCCATCAGGACTCTTATGCTGTGGAGGGGGCAGCCAAGATGACTGCAGGACAAGCCACCACTATACAATCCATGGATGGACCAGGATGTAGATGACTGGCCTCTGAACAAGGCTTTTGACAGAGGCATGGGTGGCATGGCAGTTGCTGTCCCATCCAGACTGAGGGAGGATCAGCCCAACTATGGGCAGCAGCTTATGCAACATATTTACTGGCATGTCACATGGCATTAAGGGGTTGTAATGGCCAGACACAGGACCAGTGAACCGGGCATAAGGATCGGTCAGACACTGGTAAGTTGGGGTGTACTGTAACACCCCTCTGCTGGGACACTGCATGTTGGACACCACGTCCTGTTAGTGTGCCACCATTATGTGACATACTGTATGTTGTCTGATGCTATAGCACTAGTAAATGCCTGTACTGTAGCACTAGTAAATGCCTGTGCTGTAGCACCAGTAAATGCCTGCGATGTAAACACTAGTAAATGCCTGTGCTGCAGCACTAGTAAATGCCTGTGCTGTAACACTAGTACATGCCTGTGCTATAGCACTAGTAAATGCCTGTGCTAGTAAATGCCTGTGCTACAGCACTTGTTAATGCCTGTGCTGTAGCTTCTAGTACATACCTGTGCTATAGCACTAGTAAATGTCTGTGCTGCAGCATTAGTGAATGTCTGTGGTATAGCACTGTTAAACAGCTGTGCTATAGCACTGGTAAATACCTGTGCTATATGTAGCACTAGTATATGCCGGTGATATAACACTAGTAAATGCCTGTGCTGTAACTCTAGTAAATGCCTGTGCTATAGCACTAGTAAATGCCTGTGCTGTAGCACTAGTAAATGCTTGTGCTATAGTACCAGTAGAAATAGTAAATGCCTGTGCTATAGCACTAGAAAATGCATGTGGTATAGCACTATTAAATGCCTGTACTGTAGCATTAGTAAATGCCCATGCTGTAGCAATAGTAAATGCCTGTGGTATAGCACTATTAAATGCCTGTGCTGCAGCATTAGTAAATGCCCATGCTGTAACACTAGTAAATGCCTGTGGTATAGCACTATTAAATGCCTGTTCTATAATATTAGTAAATGCCTGTGGTATAGCACTAGTAAATACCTGAGTATAACACTAGTGAATACATGTGCTGTAGCACTAGTAAATACCTGTGGTATAGCACTGTTAAATGCCTGTGCTGCAGCATTAGTAAATGCCCATGCTGTAACACTAGTAAATGCTTGTGGTATAACACTATTAAACACCTGTGCTGTAGCATTGGTAAATGCCCATGCTGTAGCACTAGGAAATACCTGTGGTATAGCAGTACTAAATGCCTGTGCTGTAGCACTAGTAAACACCTGTGATATAGCACTAGTAAATGCCCATGCTGTAGCACTAGAAAATGCCTGTACTGTAGGACTAGTAAATGCCTGTGGTGTAGCTGTACTAAATGCCTGTACTGTAGCACTGGTAAATGCCTGTTCTGTAGCATTAGTAAATGCCTGTGCTATAGCATTAGTAAAAGTCTGTGCTTTAGTACTAGTAAATGCCTATTGGTGTATCACTGTAGCACGTGGCCTGCCTGTTACTGAAGTTCATCCAGGGTGATGTGGGTACTGGTGTGTAGGGATTGGCAGGTGTGTATGAGGGGTGTTCAGGAGGGCAGGTGTGTATGAGGAAGGGGCTGTCCACAGATGCAGGTGTGTATGGGGGAGGCAGGTGTGTACTGGGCAGTAGGTTTGTGTCCTGGAGGTAGCTGTGTACAGGGAGACAGATGTGTACGTGGCAGGGTGTGTCCATGGGACAGATATGTACAGGGTGGGGGGCTGGTTTGTATATTACTGCCTCGCGTACGCTTGTGTCTGTGGCTGCCTTCTGGGACACTGCATCTTGCGGCAGTCTGTCTCAATGCCCATTCTGTGGTGGTCCTCTGCACTTTGCATGGTGTGGTTGTCTTCTCTATAGCATCCCCTGTGCTCCATGTAAGTGTGGGTGCTTCTCTACAACCACGAAGTGTGGCCTCTGGGTCTGTGGATTGTCGGCTGTGTCTTGTGCATATACGTATGGTATGCCCCACCCCATGGCCATGCTCTGTTGCCCTGCAGTGTAGCTGCCCAGACAGGCTTTTACAGGCACCACATATGGCTCTATGTGGATTTGAGTGCTGTGTTGCTCCATGCAATTCATGCATACAATATGTCTATGTATGCATTCACTGTGCATCTGTGTAGGGTCTTCACAGTTTTTATGGATTGAGCCCTTAACCTCTCAGTACTCCAGTCCACCCAGCTGTGGAAAGAGAGAGAAGCAGGACCCTCTGGAAATGAGATACTGTATAACATCTCAGCTTGTTTATCTTGAGTAAATAAATTGTACAAAAGAATATAACAGATGGACAGGCAGATAGCAGAGAAAAATTACAAACTGCAGTATCAGTTACTTGCCACCACCTTGAATGGTGACTAATATACAATGGCAAGCTACTCTAAAAAACAAAATTATCCTTTAAGCTAATAAATACCATTCATGAGCCAGTTTGGATTCCTGTAACTTTATGCAGGGTAGTGCTAATTGAAAGACATTGTTGTCCTAATTGCCTGATCCTTTTGTTGAGTCTCGCTACGCTTTTTCCATATATAATTTATCTGGCACACGCCCCACTCAACACAAAACTCTAAACATGTGCTATTAATCACATTTATTTTATTGGCTCCCAGAACACCTAAACGACTTGGCAAGGCTGTAACACCTAGCTCGGGTTCTCAGATGTTCAGCGCAAAGTTTAGACGAATGTGAAAAAAGTAAAAAGGCAGTGATATTTACAGCTGCTTGAGGACGAAGCCAAGTGAAATAATGGAGGAAATCAGCATGGAAATGAAGTTTTACAGACGTAGCACTTGCAAATCCTATAGAGCAACTCTACACTTAAGCATGTTGTTTTATAAAAATAATGTTTAAGCTGTAACCATTTAACAGAAAATACTTTTTTTGTCTTTGCTTTCTGTTTTCCAGTTCAGTGTTTTTATAAAATGCTCCATAAATATCTAGTGACCTCTTTTGGTAGTAGTAGTTTGGTTTATTGTACGACTTTAAAGTCATTACAATATCAATTAAAAATACACATGTACAATAGATAAAAGATAACAATACAACACATTCATATTTAGGATTAGATAAAATATGTTATACACCTGGGCCCAGACATTCAAACTGCGCCCAAAATGTGCGCAACAGCAGGATCAAGCGCAAGTCAATTGCGCACATGCGCAACAGACGCAATATTCAAACATGGAGCAAGTCAAATTGCGCAACCAGCCAATGTCTGAATATCGCACAACCTGCGCCATAGCGCAACCAGGTAGGGGAAGCTGAGCACATATGTCGCTCCATAGCGCAACAAGGCCAGCCCAGCTGAGCAGTCGAGATGCACCATAACGCAAGCAGGGAGCCCCCAGCAGCAGAGCAATGGAACTGCACAACCAGGGAGGTAGGCAGGGGCCCACCACCCATGCCACAGATGGGCACAGGAACACAGTGTAGATCTAACAACACACCCCCACACCCGAAGCACAGCATCACCGGTGGAGGGACGGAAAATCCACTGGCCCATGGGGACAAGCCTACAAAGCACAGCAGGGCCACGGCACCCCAGCACACCCACTGGCAAGCAAATACTGCCACAGAAAGGGGCCGGACAACCCAGGTGTACCACAGCCCCCACTGTGCACAGCACACTTTGCTCTGGAACCCCAAGACATCACCCATGAGCAGTGACTGTGACTGGCACTGCTGGAACCACCATGCCCCCACACCTGGCACAATGCAACCGTGTGTACCACAGAACCATACAAGCCAGACCCACCAGGAGCCCACAGTGGAGTGGGGCAGCACATGGTCAGACTGGCTGACAGCCACCACCACACCAGGGACACCCCCCCACACAGACACACACACAATCCCAGGACCACACCACACCAGATGCCATGCACACCACTGCAACTGAGCACCTATAGCCAGCTGCAAATCAGAGACCACCACAGTATTCATAACAAAATAGATATATCTATATTCAATGAAAAACAGAAGAACAACAACAACAGGAACAGCAATAACACTATTTACATACATATACAATACGGGGTGGGGGTACAGGTACAAGGTAGAATTGGGTGGAGGAGGGGTGAAGAACTTGGTGAGGGAAGGCAGGATGTGAGGGAAGGGTAAAGGGTGTAGTTGTGGGGCAGCTACTGCCCCCCAGGCTGCAGATCTGCAGGACGGCTCGGACCCCATGTCCCTCTCTGGCATCGCACACCCCTCCGGTTCATCTCCCTGAGGATGCTGATTGATTCCTGTGAAATCTCCAACAGGCGGTGGATGGTCTGCTCTATCCTACGCAGGACCCATACACTTAGGGCAAGGGAACAGAATCAATGGCTAGGACTGTACACAACCCTGAAGCCCACCCAGTATGCATGGCATACAGCCAAGTGCCCTGCCCCTGTGATGGACTGCACACACTCACAGTGACCGTGCACGGGCCAAGCCCAACCAGGCAACAACAGCCATGTGTGCCACTACACACACACACCCCCCATGCCCAGCACAGCACAGCACAACCAAGGCAGTACAGTGACATGTTTACATGGTGGGAAGGCAGTGTCACTGCAATGTGCCCAGTGCATGCATGGACCACCAGTGACGCACTCACAGACATGCAGTGCCACTGGACAGTGCTGACTGTCACACATCACGTGCATGGCAGTGTTGTCCATGGATGGTGGCCATGCCCTATCCCCCCCATTGCATGCAATAGCATCCATGATGTAATGACACTCACCCTCATCCAGCCACTGCTGCTGCTACGGCGGCTGCGATGCTGCTGCTGCTGCTGCTGCTGTTGTGGGCCCATACCACCGCCTCCTCTGCCGGCCACCCCTGCAGCACCCCTGTGCGACTCAGCCTGGGCCCTCCTCCGCTCCTCCACACCTGTGGGAAACAAATGTTGAGAAGCACATTAGTGAGATCCAAATGCAGACAGCCCTCTGCCCCAATGAGTGTGCCTGCCCACACAGCCAGACCCATGCATCACACACCTGCAAACACTGACACAGCCAACCATGGAACAACCCTCCCCCATGCTCTGGCCCCAATACACAGTCATACCCCTGTGGACAATACAGGTGCATAGATGGGTCACCCACCTGGCCTAGGCACAATGCCCCTCCTGGCACGGGACCTGAGGCATGCCAACAGTGCCTGTTCCCTCCTGCGCTGGTCACTGTAGCGGTGCCTGCACTGATCCACTGTCCTGCACCACCCTGTGACCTGCTCCAGTGCAGTGGCCACCTGCTGCCACACTTGGGTGCGGGCCAAGTCAAGGGGTTCCCCCCCAAACAGTGGCCCATAGTGAGGCTCAATCATGGCCACTAGGTTGGCCACCTCCAAGCTACTCCACTGGGGAGCTCTCCTGCATGCCATGTTAGCAACTTGATAGTAGGCAATATGGCGCTCCACAGCGAGGCAACCCCACGTGGAAATGTTGCACAATACAACCCCGTCTGTCCCTATCACGCTGTTCAGGCAGCGCCGTCGGTCCCTAGCGCGCTGTTACCGAACTGCGCGATAGAGCTGCACACATGCCAGACGTACAGCGCCAAGGGGGCAAAGGTCGGGCACAAGGTCATGTCTCTGGCACAAGGCCATGCACAGCGCCATCGGACATCTACACGTCCAGCGCGAGCGGTCACTTGCGTGCCAGTGCCACAGTGGACTATTGCGCAGTTGTGCCACAGCACCATGTGGTGACCAGTGCTGTAGCGCCACTGGCACAATGGTGGTCATGTCATGAATAGCTGACCATGCACAGCATGTAATCAGCATGGCAGACGCCTGCGTAAGGTACCTGGGCATGCACGGTGCGGTGTACTACGCAGTCACAGAACTGCGCCATAGGCTCATCCGGCTCAACCGTATTGCACAAAGTGCAGCAGTGCAATATTCAGCCATCATATGCAAATCAGCTGATCATCCATTCAACGGCGCAGCTGCATGATTTGCATCCCATTAAAGTTGCTCCACTCCTAATTTGCATGCATTGTGCTATAAATGTGCGACAGTGATCTGCAGTGGCCATATTCGGTTACTGCAGGTGATAGGTGGGTTGCATGCTGTGTGATGTTATGGACTATGGTCATGGGAAAATGCTGTGAACTGCACAGTCACAGGTGTCCACTTCCACCATACAGACCGTGACATGGCGAGCAAGGACTGGGTGAGGAGGATGATGGTGGGTGGAAGAGGAGGCCCAACTTCACAAGGCTGAAACAGAGGCACTCTATGAGGCCTGGATGAGAGCCACTACTCCAGTGGATGGCGGGCACCCCTCAGGCCCGTGCTGCTGCATGGGAGGGGGTAGCTCACACCGTAAACCTGCACGGCAGCCACCAGTGCTCCGTGCAGGAATGTAAGAAGAAGGTGGGGACAGACAGGATACGGGTTAAGGAGAAGGTGGCAGCACTCAGGGCGGCACGCACTGCCACAGGCGGGGGCCAGCCAGAGGTGGCGCAGCTGACCTCGGCGGAGGACCGTCTTGCTGCATCCATGCAGCGCAGTGCCATTGAGGGCGTTCCAGGCGGTGGCTTCCAGACAGGTGGAAGCCCATCACTGCACGGTATGACATGGTTGGGGGGGGAAGGTTGATCCCATGCACTAACATGTTCTCACTTTCTGTTACAGATCCTGTGCGCCTGCAAGGGACAGTGGTGGTGGTGGGCCCATGCACTGTGGACATGCATCCAGAGTTGGAGGAGGGTCCATCCACCTCTGCTAGTAGCAAGCGTGCATTGCACCAGTGTGCACGCCTGGCTGCCATCTCCGATGTCAGTGAGTCAGGTGTGGGGGGTGCCCTTCCTGTGTCCCAGCAGTCTGGCATGCAAGCATGCCAGCACGCTGTGGCTGAGGCTGTGGCGCGAACCTGCACCACTGATGATGCAACGGCCGCTATGGGCGGTAGTGCGTGTGTCACAGAATGGACACCAGCAGGACAGCCCGTGCCCATGGACCTAGAGGGTTCCAACATGTGTGCCAGCACGTCAGCACAGTCCCAGGCTGTGCCTATCAGCACCGGTGGGGCAGCACCAGTGGCTGTGCAGGTCCCTGGCACTGTTGCGGACACAGCATTGGAAGGACTGGTCCATTGGGTACAGCAGGCGGAGGGGCAGCAGCGGCAGTCACCCACTGGGTCTGGGGGTGCAGGGTTCAGCAGTGGCGTATGCACACCGCCTGTTGACTTGCCCATACCTGGTCCTGGTGAACAGCGCCCACCCTCAGGGGGTGTTGAGCATCAGGCCCTTCCATCCCTTGGGGGACAGGTTGCCGATTTGGCAGATGACCCATTTGACGAGCACACCCGCCTGCTGCGGGCATCAGTACAGCAGCAGATGCGTGTTGCAACATCCGTGGAGGCACTGTGTGTGGCTGTGGAGTGGCACAGCATGGACAATGCAATGATCCTGGCAGAGATGGTCCAAATGCGGATGGATGTGACCGCAGCCATTGACAGGCTGACCCAGGCATTGGTCGCTGTCGTGGCCACATTGGGCACACAGTCAAGTGCCCCTGTACCATGCACCCCACGAAGTACGCTCTCCACTCCACGTTCCGGCATCGTGCGACACCCAGCCTGTCGACGCCGGGTTCTGCTGTGGGCATCCCGAGCACCCCTGGTGCAGGTATGTTCGGCATGCTGCAGACCCCTGTGCGGACAAGGTCGCGCTCGCGCAGTGGGACCCCTGGTGGTCCATCGGTGCCACCCCATGTGGCCCATGCTCAGCCTGCCAGTGCGGCTGGGTCACGGCAGGGCCGCCCACACATCCGTGGTGGCCGTGGCTCAGTGTCACCTGACTGACCTGTCTCCCAGTGCAGGCCCTGTCTGGTGCTGCCCTGTGTGCAATGTGTGTCTTGCTGGGCAGTGCACCGGCGGGTGCCCTGCCCAACACGCCAACACACGGACCACCTGCACACCCACCCGACTGCTGTCCACAGGTGCGTGTGCATGATGATGCCTGCATTGTACTGTACACCAAGGTGCAAGGGTGCCCAGCATCTGACACATGTACATGGACAGTACAGGTGGTGGGGGTGGTCTGTGGATCTGTGTGTTTGACATGTCTGTTCCTGCTCTGCTGTGCAACTGCCCCTGTGCACTGTGTGCCTGGTGTGTGTGTGTGTGTGTGTGTGTGTGTGTGTGTGTGTGTATGTGTGTCCATGTAGCATGTAACTATTCACCCTTCCCTGATGGTGTGTTTGTGCGCCTGTACCCTTCCACTCCCCTTGCCATCATGCACCCCTGGTGTGTTACCCTGTGTGTATGTGGGTTGCGCCTAGACAGTGTTGGTTGCACATGGCCCCATGACTTACCTGTGTTGTGAGAAATGCTCCTTTGTGATGGTGTCCCGGTGCAGCTGGGCCTGCTGGATTAGTCGGGGGTCACGCCGTCCAAGGGGGGGCTGCTCATCTCCATCATCACCAGCGTCACCGGTGTCCCCATCGCTGTCCCCGTCCTCGACCTGTACGGCTATCCCACAGTCTTTGGCCATGTTGTGCAGGATACAACAGGCCAGGAATATCCCACAGGCCTTTGAGGGGCTGTACTGTAGGGCACCGCCGGAGGTGTCTAGGCATCGGAAGCGTGCCTTCAGCATCCCAAACACCCGCTCGATGATGTTGCGTTTGGTGGCATGTGCCTCATTAAAGTGTTGCTATGATGGGATCATGGGGCGCCGGTAGGGTGTGAGCAGCCAGGGATGGAGTGGGTATCCACTGTCACCTGTGTGGAGATGGTGGAGGTTAGTGTCATGTTCAGGTCCATATTGTCTCTAGCCCTGTGTGCCACCCCCATGGCACCTGTGGCTTGCCCACCCGTCCCCCAACTTTGCCACTCCTACATGCATACTCACCCACTAGGTGTCCTGTGGGGATGTCCCCATTCTATAATCAATGGCACAGTGCAGACTGGTACCATATGAATGAATAATGTGTTCCGCCAGGGTGCGTGGCACAGACATTGATGATGCGCCCAGTGGCATCACACACCACCTGGCAGTTGACACTGGAATACCCCTTCCGGTTGCGATATGCGGCCCCATCGGGGCCAGGTGGCATGCGAATAGCCACATGGGTACAGTCTATCACCCCTAGCATGCCAGGCATACGTGCTACCCTGTGGAACTCCTGTATGTTTGCTGTACGCTCTGCCGCGGTGCTGGGGAAATGGATGTACTCCGCAGCGTGTGGCAGCAGTGCACTGAGGAATTGGGTGAGGATGCGTGACGTGGCCAACTGTGTTATGCCTGTGGTGTCCCCTTTTGGCCTCTGGAAGGTACCTATGGCGAGCAAGCACATGCAGGCTGTTACCTTTGTCTCTACTGACAGAGCGTGACTCCGTCGTGAGGGTGCCTGCATCACATCACTGCATAGCTCACAGAGCCGCCTCAGTATTGCCCTGTTCAGGCGGTACCGGCCCACAATCTCGACATCTGAATACAGCTCAAAGCTGATGCGGGCATCGTACTGCCTGTTGGGGTACGACGGGCCCTTCCACGGCCACGTCCCCTGCAGCATGCCTTCTCACCCCTCACTACAGCTTCCATGTGGAAGCTGGCACTGTCCATCTCCTGGCTTGTGTCCCCCAGCTGTTGTTCTGTTCCCACCGCTGTCCTGACTGCTACCTCCACTGCACCGGGTACACCTACTGGCCTCCAAACTCTGTGGCCCCACACACCTTCGGCTGCCACTATTCTGTCCTGCCTACTCCCTGGCCTGCACTGGTTGCTGCTGTGGCCTGCTCCCTGTTGCTGCCTCATGAGCATTCCCTGTCTTTCTTGCGCCTCATCCATGGGGCTTTTTATTTTGGCTCATTTCCGCAGCAGCGCAACTTCCCGGCTATTTCACTGTTGCGCATTGCGCAAGCCTTTGAATATTGCATTATGCTCTTTATGCATGGATCGGTTGCGCATGCCTTCATTTGCATTGCGCTGTTGCTCAGCATGTTTTCAGTGGCGCAACTGCATCCCGCTGAATATCACAGAATGGCGCATTTTCGGACTTGTGCTGGCGCAACCCTGTTGCGCATGGCGTAACCCTTTTGAATATCTGGGCCCTAGTTTAAAAATAACAAGTATTCCATCAGTCGATTCTTTATATAGAAACATAGAACTTGCAGCAGATAAGGACTGCTTGGTCCACCTAGTCTGCCCATTTCCCGCCGCCTGTAGTATCACCACAGATCCTACTTGATCTCTAGCCCATTCACCCGCCCCCATCCCTTTACCCAAGATTCCCCTTATACCTATCTCATGCATTCTTGAACCCCACCACTGCTTTTGCCCCCACCACCTCTGTTAGAAGACTCTTTCAGGAATCCACCACTCTTTCTGTGAAGAAGTACTTCCTCACATTTCTCCTGAATCTGCTCCCCTCCAGCTTATCATGCCCCCTTGAACTTGTTCACCTTTTTTCCTGACAAATGTATCCATCCTTTACCCTGTGAGGTATTTAAAGGTCTCTATCATATTCCCCCTCCCTCCTCTCTTCCAGGGTATACATATTTAGGTCCTTAAGTCTCTCCTCAGTGGGCTTCTGATGCAGACCCTGCAACATTTTACTTGCCCTCCTTTGGACTGCCTCCACTCTGTCCATGTCCTTCTGGAGATGTGAGGCCCGATTCTCAAAGCCCTTCGCATGGCACAAGGGGCATGCACCACAATGAATGGCATAAAGTGCCTCTTGTGCCACGTAATGTGCCAGGAGTGATTCTCAGTGGCAGCCTGCATCAACTGCAGGCTGTCTGTCTCAAACGGGGCTTGCACCGGCTATGTGCCCAAACAAGGGCTGTGACCAGGTGCTGGGGGCATGTGGCAGATGCAAGCTGCCACATCACCTGATGTGGGATTCTCAGATCTCTCTCAGAGGGAGAAATTCTAAGTACCCTTAGACCAGCCTGGGCTGGTCTAAGGGTACTTAGAAAATGCTTCTTCTGGAGAGTAGCCTGTTTGCGTCAATGCGACGCAGTCCACCTCCGATCCCCGATGTCTTGCGTCCATTCAGTATGTAATAATGCCCCCTCCCCAATCCCTGATGTGTCCCATTCATTTAGTGTTTAATATGTCCCCTCCCCTATCCCTGATGTCTCCCATTATGTTACAAAAGAATAATGCCCCCTTTCCTGTTGGATGAGTAGCCCCCTTCCCCAGCAGATAGTGCCACCACCCTGCTCTCCCCATCCCGAAACAGACCCAATGACCAGCACAGCATCCTCTGTCCTCCACGACCAGCCACCAACTGAACTGTCACTGAGCTGACTGTAAAGTGTACAGGAGAATGTATGAAAACACAAGTTAAAATGTAATTATTTGTTTTTTCTGCATCTCTTCAAACTGTACGCACAATCTCAAGCCTCATTCCCAGAACAAGGCATCATGAGTATGCAAATCCTTGTGCAAGTTAGGCTGACAAGGTATCATAGTTTTAAGTCATGTGTTTCAGATATGGAATAAAGCATGGGGTACTGTGTGTAATGAGAATTTTACACACACCCGAGGTGCTGGATGCTACATAAACCCTGAGAGCAAAACGTAAGGGGTTTATACAAGCATCCAACACCAAGGGTGTGTGTAAAATTTGAGTTTTATGCTCTACCCTGTGTTTTATTTATATATACCTGCTGGGGAACGTTTTTTCACCACAGCAATTATTATACAGGTACGGTTGCACCTGTATATCAGAGTTGAGTAAGACTTCAATGTAAAACCCAATTTTTGCACCTTAATAAAATTTGCTCCTGTTCAACTGATTTACATGAAATCTGGAAGGTACAGCCTTTGTGCCAGGACCTCTTGATCCTGAAAATTTCATGTACAGTAGAAAGGTTAAATGGGGGCAAAGTTACAGAGGTGCACAAAACGTAAAAATCACCATTTTTAAGACTATTTTTGTTCATCAATAACATAAAAAGTATGAGGCTTTGAAACCTGAAACTTTCAGGTTTGATAGAGGTACATGCTTTTGTGTGTTTTTTGTGTATAGTAGTCAAGTAGTTTTTAAATAATTTATAAAATAATTTTCATTCTTGGGCATGCTCAGTGTAAAAAATAAATGCTCTACAGATAGCTGAATTTTTTGCGAAAGCGTGATGTCCTGTTGTCGTATGTCGTTATGTGTGTCATATTATATATTGTGGGGTTTTGTGTAGCAGAACACCACAGTGTATGATACGACACACATAATCGAAAAGCTGAAAGTTGTCTCCCTCTTTGAAAGAGATGTCCCAATTCCCCTTTTATTAAATAAAAACAAGTCACTGGTGGTCTAGCAGACCCCAACCCCCGATCCACTTCTTATTGAAATCAAACTGTGATGTCCTGTTGTCGTATTTCATTATGTGTGTCCTGTCAAACACTGTGGTGTCTCATATAGCAGAACACCACAGTATATGATATGACACACATAAGTAAAAGCAGAAAGCTGTTTCCCTCTTGTGCTCTGTTACCCCTAAAACTCTTCCTACTTTGCTAGAAATAGTCTGGTGACTGTTAAAATTTTGCATCTATACTGCCCACGGCTCCTTATTCCTCCCTTTCTGGCTCATAGGTCTCCATCCTCTGCCTTCTGCGGACAACCTCTCTCTGATCTGCTCTGCCAAACCCTGAAAACTAGAGACCACTCATATCCCTTCCCTCTTTTTGTCTACCCTCACTGTCTTCTACTTTCCTACCTCTGTTTCCTGCCCCACTGCCCTCTACTCTGCCACTCCACCTGGCCTGTTAGTCTTGGGGCCAAAATGAATAAACTGTGGATGACATTCCTCCTCACAGTTACTCTGCCTCTGCCACATCTGTCCATCAAAAAGGCCTCTCCGTTAGTATCCATTCTCCCCCACTATAAACAAAATGACTTTGTTTTCTCAAATCTTCTTGTGGTGCCTGCCATATGTTGTGATCCTTCCCTGTTACTCCCTAATCAGATATGGGTCCACCTGGTTGCCTATGCTCACAACCTCAGCTTGCAACAAGCTCGTGCCTTGTCATTTTTCTCTCACCATAAGCTCTGGTACCTCCTCTTGCTTGCCATTCTGCTGTCTGGAGATATACAAACAAATCCGGGGCCTATTACTCCAGTAGCTGCCTCTATTCCAGATGCCAAAGGTCTCCTCTTTACACACCATAACATTAGGAGCCTTGTGCGAAACTTCGTTGAACTAGAATCGTGGACCACCCTCTATAAGCCAGACATAATGTGCCTCACTGAAACCTGACTTAAGCCATCCGCTCCTGACTCTTTATACTCACTTCCTTCATATAATCTCCTGAGAAAAGACAGGCTCTCCTCGAAATGGGGTGGTGGAACAGCTTTATATTACAAGTCTCACCTCCAGCTCTCCTTAATTAATTCATCTCCCTTGCATCATTGTGAGGCCCTTCATGCCCTCCTCACCCTTGACACAAAGAAGCTATATATTGTCTGTGCCTACAATCCCCCTACACATGGACTAAAAGGACTCAATGAGCTCCTTGACCAAACCGCCTCTCTCTCTGGAAATAGTGAAGTTCTTTTGCTATGGAATATTAACATTAACTGGCTGGGAGGCTCACAGGTGACAGCCCTGTCTAAACTTCAAAGTTTCAACCTCCAGCAGCTTATTTCCTCACCTACTAGAACTGCTCCTCAATCTAATACCAGCACCCTACTGGACTGGATTGTGACGAACCGCCCTATGAACATCGTGGATGTAGGCGTCCTTCCTGATGCCATCTCTGACCACTCCCCCACTTTCTGCATATGGGGCAAAGGTAGGCCTGAACCCACAAAGCCCTGTTTTATTACCTTCTGAAACTATGCAAATTTTGACCCCCCAGGCCTTCCTGACTGACGTTGCTGGCACTGACTGGACCGCTCTCTATAGCTCCTCGGATGCACAGTCTGCCCTAGATATCTTCCTGTCCACCTTCTTGACACTGCAAGAAACTCACAGTCATCTAGTGACCAGAACAGTCAGAAATAGACAGTCCCGCTGGCTGAAATCTGATCATCTTTCTAAATTACGTCTGAGGGACAAAAGTTGGTTTCAATTTAAGAAATCTGGTCTACCAGAAGATTTACTTACCTATAGGGAACCTGTAAAAAAGACATTAAGCAAGCAAAAAGCTCCTACCGTAAGGCTCAGCTAACTGACTCCCAGGGTGACCCCAAAAAATTCTGGGTCCATATTAAGCAATTCCTAGGCTCAAGTCAGTCCACTTCGCCTAACAATATGACTTTAAATGGCATCCACTGTAACAATCCCCTCACTATTGCAAGCTTCTTTAACATGCAGTTTGCTGACCTCAATCAATACACCTCCACTTTCCCCCTCTCTCTCAGATCCGGTCCCTCAAGTAAACCCTGCTAGGCCCACTTTCCACTTCAAATCAGTACACAGGCATGAGGTCCTCAGACTTCTTCAAAACATCTCTGAGTATACAGCTGTGGGGTCTGATAACTTGGAGCCAAAGCTCCTAAAATTATCTGCCCCATACATAGCAGCCCCCCTTGCAAGGATTTTTACCTTCTCTTTGTGTCAGGGCTATGTCCCTGACATCTGGAAAATAGCCAGAGTTACCCCTGTACTCAAAAAGGGTGATCCGCTTAACCCCTCTAACTACAGACCTATTGCCATACTATCCACACTCAGCAAAATTCTAGAGAAACTGGTTGCCCTCCAAACTACTGACTTTCTTCTGAAAAATGACCTCCTAACTGATGCTCAACATGGCTTCCGGAAGGGACACAGTACTATTACTGCCCTGCTCAAACTCACGTCTGACACCCTAGCGGCCATGGACTCGGGCTGGCTCACGGGTGCCATTTTCATAGACATGACCAAGGCATTTGATCTCGTAGACCACTCCATTCTCCTTGCCACTCTAGTCTCTCTAGGTCTCTCAACTAATGTTATAAACTGGTTTAACTGCTACCTGATGAATAGGTCTCAATATGTTAAGTTCAACTCTGCCCTCTCTGACAAGGTCACCATCAATATCGGTGTACCTCAAGGGTCCATCTTGGGTCCACTACTCTTCTCAATTTTTATAAACAATATCACCTCCAATCTCCTTAAGACCTCCTCTCTACCGTATGCAGATGACATCGTACTGTATACCAGCTCACACAATATAGAGGACATAAACTCTCCACTCTCCACTGATTTTCAGCTTATCCAGCAGTGGCTTGCTAATCACAAACTTATCCTAAATAACACCAAGACCCAAGCTATGCTATTTGGGTCCAAGCTCAAATTCAAACACTCCCAAGATCACTTCAATGTCTCCTCTTTGGATGGCTCGTCTGTTGGGGTGGTAAACTCCTTCGAATATTTAGGGGTCACCCTTGACCCATCACTGAGTTTTGACCTCCATATTCAATCTACCTGCAAGCTGGTAAACTCTAAACTAGGCATCATTTACCATACCAGCTATGCACTCACCCCCTCAGCCAGGCTGACTATTGCTAATGGGATATTACTCCCCTCACTTGCCTATGGGTTTGCCGCTTACGTCTCTGCTTGCAACTCAAGTCTACAAAAGTGGGATGTTACCTATAATAATATCTGTTGCTTCACTTCCTCCTCCCCGTGGCTGAAACATCATTGTCTCCTCTACTCAGATCTGGGCTGGCTCCCCCCCCCCCCAAGAGCTTAGGTACTATACTCTCGGATCCATTACTGATAACATCATCAGATCCCGTACTCCTAAACTCATCGTTAGCGTCTTTCTACACCAGAAAACCAACTATGCCTTGCGCTCTGCTGACCAGGCCTTTTTCTAATCCCTAGATACCACACTTCCAAAAGTGGTCACGCCTTTGCCTGCCATGCTCCCTGGTTCTGGAATACACTCCCACTAACCCTATGTCAATCTGCTTCCCATATCTCCTTCAAAAGAGAACTACACCACTATCTCTTCTCCTCCTATGTCTGCTCCTGCTTTAAACCACCCTAGCCCTCACTTTCCCTCTTCTGGCCCCTCTCCTCTGTTTGTCCTTTGACCTTGGGTTCCACTCCAACAGGGAGCACTTTTTCCTTTTCCTTTTTCTTCCTCTGCACACTACCAACCTGTCTCTTACATTATTACTACCTGCTGTCTTTGTGCTCTACTCCTCGTCCCTTGTACACTGCTCAGTCACTCTAAAAATTGACCTGTTTGTACTTTTGATACATGCTTAACCTAAATGAAGAATTGTTCTTGTCAGCATTTTCCGCTGTTATTGCACTCAAATTTTTACTTGTCATTTGTAATATTGTACTAAATGTATTCAGTAAGTTTGTCTCTGTACCCTTCCGGGTCGTGCCTAAAAATAGTCTTGTTGGCTAGTGCACCTACCCGGTTAACAAAAACTAAATAAAAATAAATAAATAAATTGTGTTTCCCTGGTGTCTAGTGGCACCCCCCACCTTGTAGTCCCCGTCCCTATAATTAAATTGTCTTTTTCTGATGTCTAGTGCCATCCTCCACCATCAATTGTGTCTCCATTGTTTGTTTATGTTCCCCTGGGGTCTAGTGACACCCCCCATCCACTGATTGCTGTCTCCAATGTATTTTATATTTCCCTGGTGTCTAGTGGCACCCCTCACCATCCAATCACCATCCCCCTTGTTTTTTACATTTCCCTTGTGTTTAATGGCATCCCCCACCCTCCAATCACCATCCCAATTTTTTTTCCTGTATCCGTGGTGTCTAGTGGCATCCCCCACCCTCTGATCACTGTTCTGGTTTTGTTTTGTGTTTCTCTGGTGTCTAGTGGCACTTCCACCCTCTGATCACTTTCCCCATTGTGTTTTATGTTTTCCAGGTGTCTAGTGGCACCCCCCACCATCCAATCACCATTCCCCTTGTTTTTTTAAGTTTCCCTGCTGTCTAGTGGCACCCCTACCCTCTGGAGCTAGTAAGTGTTCTTGGAAAGAAGAAAACCATCCCGCAACATCTTTTTTTTTGCCTGAAAAAAAGAATATGGTCCCTCGTCGCCACCACCATCCCCATCCCCCCATCCAACCCTCCTCCTGAGCACCCACCACCCAACACCACCCCTTACCTTATACTTATGAACCAAGGTTGAATGGTGTAATCTTCTGTGGAACGAGATATGTCTGCACTCTTCAATGCTGAACCGTGAACTGAGGAATACAGGTGTGCCGTATAATATATTTCAATGGCATTTTAAACTTCCCTTTATAACTTGGCCATTTTTGGAATTGTTTTCACCAAATTTTTAACATGGCCTTTTTGGAACCTCACCTCATGAACACTGTCAGTGAAATTTTGTTAATCAGTCCTGGAAGGTGATTTCGTGGTTGCTGTGCAAAATCACCTTTCAGGCATGAATAACATAATTTCACCACCAGTGTTCATAAGGTGGGGTCCCAAAAAGGCCATGTTGAAAAATGACCAAGTTACGAGCATGCGTGGGAAATGTTCTATGCATGTGCATAACTCTGGTAATTTTCAGTATTTTGACCCCAAATTTTCTACATAGCCATTTTTTCACACCACCACATGAACATTACAGCTGTCATTTTTTACATCCTGGCCAAAACATGTTTTTGCATGTGTGGCATGGAATGGCATTGTGACAGGAATTTGAACATTTTCACCTACCAGGTTCATGAGTTGGGGTCATAAGAAGATTATGTTGAAAGTTTAAGGTAAAAATATTAAAAAACTAAGTATTTATGAAGTAACGTTGTTTGCAGTGATGTCCATTGCACCATTGGGGATCAGGCTGCCTTACAGTGCCAGTGAGCAGAGTTCAGGTGTGAACTCAATGAGCCAATTTAATGGGACATGGCTGATGGGGAAGGTGCTGTAGCATGCAGTACCAGCCCCAGCCTGGGTAGGGATAGAGCAGTGTTTTGGTGCAGACTCCACACCCTGTATTGTGTCAGGGAGCCCTACCCACAAGGTGGCAAGGCCTGCTGGACCAATGCACTGGGTCAGGACTGTCTCCAACATTGTATTTCTCTCATTTTGCACAGGTCCCATAGGACCTGCACAAATAAGGATACCATTGCACTATCGGAAAATTAAGGGAAATTCATTGCAAAAAACTATGTTAATGCAGACAATAGGGTTGAGTGCAAAGTGCACAAAGTAGGGAAATGAAAAAAACATTAGGAATTTGGGTCTAAGGCGTAATGGCGAATCAGTGGTGGGGTCTTTCTTGGGGTTGTCAACCCTAAAGCCCACTCCCCCAAGCCCCTAGCCTCCTGTCCAAAGCACAAGGTACAGCTGCAAGCCAGTGCCTCAAAGTAATTAGAGGGGGGTAAATGTTGCAAATTCTAGTTTTGTGGAACTTTTGCAGAAATGTGGAAATTTTGCAGAATTTTCCAAACTTCTACCATTGGCGAAATGGGAAACTTCCAAATGTGTTTAGCAGATTTTCGCCCTGTTCCACAATATTTTTTGGCTGAACTACAGAATAATACACATGAACTGTGGAATAACAGTTCTGAGGAATTTGTTTTCAGCATTTTAATGAATTATTCCTCAGTACATGTAATTATTCCGCAGTTCAGAGATGAGTTCTGCGGACTTTTTTTTCTGAAGTTTAATGCAATAATCTGCAATTTCTACATTTATTCCACCATTCTAAGTCAGAATTTCCATGAAAGTTGCTAAGTTGATTTCTGCACTTTCATGGAAATGAAAATCTGACTTTCACGGAAATTCCACTGGTGGAAGTTTTTTTTCGCACACCTCTAAAAGTGATATGCTCTTCAAAGGTAGAGAAGAATGGCTTGTCACATGTTGCCAACAGAATGTATCTTAGCTTAATTCATGCAGGGCCCTGTTGGCCCTGTGTGAAGAAAAGAGATCATGTCTGACCTTGTTTGCTCATGGGAGGGGTGGGCATTAAGGTTGACAACCTTAAGGAAGACCCCACCACTGATTCACCAGTACACTGTAAACCCAAATCCCTAATCATTTTTCATTTCCCTGTTGTATGTGCTTTGCATTCTTTAACCCTAATGTCTACATTAATGCAGTTTTTATGTTTGCTTGCACGCATGTGCAAGAAACATAGTGCCATCATCGGAGATTTCGGAGGTGTGTCACCTCCTCCTCCAATTCAGTCAGTGTGCTGGCAGGCGGGGCCCCTGTAAGCCAATACATTCTGGAGCTGTCTATGACACGCTCTAAAATGCAGTGGCGTACAGTTGAAAAGGGAGCTACACTTGAGTGAGCAGCAATAAGATATTGCCTGCTCATGCGCAGCTCTCCCCCACCCACACGCAGGCGTGCGCGCACCATCCCGCATGCACTGTATAGCCGATGGGGTGCCCAATCCCCTTCGGCTGTGCTGCATCCCCCCAAAAAAAGGCTTCCAAAATGCCACGCTGGGTGCCCACCCCAGCATGGCAATGAATAATATAGCCTACGGGGGTGCCCAATCCCCTGTCGGCTCCACAGTCCTCCCCCACCGAGTAACAAGTGCCACGCTGGGAGCCCACCCCAGTGTGGCAATGTATCCTTAGCCGATGGGGTGCCCAATCCCCGCCAGCTGAACGCCCCGCACAACCATTATTTGCCATGCTGGGAGCCCACCCAGCATGGCAATGTCCCACGCCGCTTTTTTCCTTTTTTACCTGTAAGAAAAACGGTCCAACGTTGTCTCCCCCCTCCCACAACCCACACCTACCCACTGTGCACCCAGTCTCCCCACCCCCTCACCCCATACTTACCTCCGGGCTTGGCGCGACAATCTTGATGGACCGGGAACACGCCTGCACTCTTCAAAGCCGACCGCGAACTGAGGAAATGCCGGTAAGCTGTATAATGGGCTAGATAGGGGTTTCAACTTTGTTGCATATCTCAGGCATTTCTTGAATTTTTTCACAAATTTTCAACATGGGGTTTTGGGACCTCTTCTCATGAATGATGTCACTGTCATGGCGTTATTCGGGCCTAAGGGTGATTCGCGGTCACTGCGTGAAATCACCCTTTGAGCCTGAATAATGACTGTTTATCATTCATGAAGTCTAAAACATATTAATTGATATAAAATCCCCAAAATGACTATTTCTGACTGTCGTTGCGCGGTTCTCACGCCAGGCTACGTAAGTTCATAAATTTTCAATATTTTCATGCCAGATTTTCAACATTGCCATTTAACACCCTTCTTATGAGCAGTATAGCTGTCATTTTTCACATCTCACCCAAAATGTGTTTCCGCCCATGTAGCGCACAATGGCGCAGTCGGTATGCGAAATCAATGTACGGGACAAATTAAGAAAATCACAGTGACACTGTTCATGAGCAGACATCTTAAAATGGCTATGTTGAAAATTTAGTGAAAAAAGTCCTAAAAATGACTGTTTTACAAGCGTGCATTGCACAGTTCCTACACACGCTCATAAGGTCGTGAATTCTCAAAATTTTCACTCCAGATTTTCAACATTGCCATTTTACCACACCTTCTTATGAGTAGTACAGCTGTCATTTTTCACATCTCACCCAAAATGTGCTTCTGCCCATGTAGCGCACAATGGCGCAGTCGGTGTGCGAAATCAATGTACGGGATAAATTAAGAAAATCACAGTGACACTGTTCATGAGCAGAGGTCTTAAAATGGCTATGTTGAAAATTTGGTGACAAAAGTCCATAAAATGACTTTTATGAGCATCCGTTGCACAGTTCCTATGCATGCTCGTAAGTTTGCAAATTTAATATTTTCACTCCAGATTTTCAACATTGCCAGTTTATTAAACTTCCTTATGAACAGTACAGCTGCAATTTTTCATATGTCGCCCAAAATGTGTTTTCGCACATGTAGCGCACAATGGTGCTGTTGGTGTGCGAAAGCAATGTTTAGGACAGATTAAGAAAATCACAGTTACACTGTTCATGAGCAGAGGTCTTAAAATGGCTATGTTGAATATTTGGTGACAAAAGTCCATAAAATGACTGTGTTACGAGTGAGCATTGCGCAGTTTCCACGCACCCTCGTTAGTTCATGACTTTGTAATATTTTCAGTCCAGATTTTCACCAGTGACATTTTTCCACACTTCCTTATGAACTGTACAGCTGTCATTTTTCACAACATGGCTGAAATGTGTTTTCACACTTTCAGTGCAGAGATGCGTGGTCGCTGTGGGAAATCATTATTCGCCCCAGATAAAGAAAATCACAGTGACACTGTTCATGATCGGAGGCACCAAAATGCCTGAGTTGACAATCTGCTGTAAGAAATCCCCAACCTAATTATATTATGGGTGTGCATTGCACAGTTTCTATGTACGCCCGTGACTTCACCATTTTTTTTTTTTTTATATTTTTACTACACATTTGCAACATAGCCATTTTTTACACCTCCCCATGAAAGAGTACAGCTGTCATTTTTTACATCCTATTCGGAATGTTTTTGCACCTGTGGTGCTAAATGCTGTAGTCACTGTGCATAAGCAGCTTTCGGCTTACAAACTGATATTCCCCCTGTTCATGAGGTGGGGTCACAAAACAAACATGTTGAAAATTTGGAGTGAAAATACCAACGAATGCCTGAGGTATTAGGGTTTTCAACTATAACTCCCAACCCTATAAAGAAGGACAGGCATCAGGGGTGTGACTTGGGATTCTTGCCTGTGATGCTCTTACCATTCCACTCTCTGCAGTCACTGAGAGGCATCGAGGTATACCTTGGACTCTTCTGCCCCAAACTTCACCCCATTCTCCTATATCGCACTCATCTCACCATATTTCCTAATGAAATGGGGTGCGCATATGGGCCAAAGACCACAACGAACACCGTGACACTTGTCAGTCTCTGCAGGGTGGGGTGTGGTGAAATGGCGTGGCATTATGCCTGATGACCCAAACGCACACCCCAGTGCCTGTCACTCTCTGCAGGGTGGTGGTGGGGTTGGCTTCAGTTTAATACTTCACTGCCATTCCTATTATGCAGCTCTGTAACTTCTACACTACCACTGCCAATGCCAGCAAGCAAACATTCGGCATTGACAAATGCTTGTTTGTAATGAATCTAAAATATAGGTGTTGTTCAGTTGGGATCTGGTCAGGATGAAGTACCATGTGCATTTCATGGCTGCTGAAAAGTTTCCATTTTTTTTTTTTTGTTCAGAGGTTTTATCAAGGACTAACTTCAGGAATAACGAAAAACTCCATTGATGAGAGGTGCGTTTGTTTTGTTTAAATTTAGTTACCATTGAGTGCTAGAGGCAGTGGAGTGTCCGGCAGTGAGAGGGGGAACAATGACAGCTGGTGCATGTGCAGAGCAGGGGAAACCTGGCCCATGTTTGCCATTATAAGCATTACTTTCTAATGGCAAATTACAAACCAGGTTTCCCTTAGGGAAAAAATGCTCACTGGTTATTATTAGCTAATTATGCATAAAGTTGCACCCAAAGGGTCATAAGGCATGAGGCACAGCCAACAGCCTTATGCCCTTAGGGTTAGATTAAGTAAGGTAGCCCAACCCCAGGAACACTACTACTATTTTCAGGTTTGATGCACATGTGCAACAAACCTTTAGTTATGAGTGGAAGGGGATTTCAGAGCTGTGTCTCTGTGAGCCTATTGCAGTTTTAAACTGTAGGGGCAAAGCAGTCTACACCAATAACCAGGCACTTTAATTGTGACACCACTCTTCTTCAGCTGAATCCATTTCAAAAGTACCAAGCCAATAAATTAGAGGGCTTCAGTCTGTTAATGTGAATGAAGCTATTCAACAAACAACTGATGGGCTGCCAACACCAGCAGCCTGTCATTAAAATCAGCAGCTTTGACAACCTGACCAGACTACATCAGAAAATTGAGGGGAGATCTACAGCAAGTTTTGAACTGTGTTGTGCCAATCTTTATTATTTTATTACTGTTAAAGGTTTCAGTGCTTCTTCTGCCTAGTCTGTAGACAGTTTGAAACTGGCCATGTTGTCTCAAATTACAGCCTTTTTTCCTCCTACACTAGTAAGTCTCCTAAAGAAAAATTAACCCTTGCCTACCACTTTGTAGTATGGAAATTAGTCTCCTTACTGTGGCAACTTTTAAATATAGGGAAAAAATAATAATATACCTCTGTTTCTCCCCACTACAAGTGTGTATTGCAAATAATGTTAACCTAGGCAAAGACACATATTCATTCTAAACTGCTTTGTGTTTATATCACATGAATGCCATTTGAAAGGTAAACCCACACTTATAGAACAGTGGGTATATGGATGTCACCAACTTTTGCAATCCTCTACTGCCCACTCCCCCCTTTATTCCCTTTTTCACCACCCTCCTCCATAACTCTTATGTTCCCCTCTCATGCCCAAGCCCAAGCCATCCATACCCCTCCCCTGTATACTACACTTACCCCTCCTTTTTAACTCTTTCATATATACCAAGACCTGCCGTGATCTGAATGATGCATATATATTAACATGGTTATGATATTACATATACTGAAATTCAATAAGAAGAATAACTGGCAGATCCCTACACTATTCTGTTTTTTCTTGTGCAAACTGTTTTCCTTGCCATCCTTCCTGCAGTGATCCCAGTATTTGCCTTCTGTCCATGGTGATCTTCTGCACCAGCTCTCTCCTAGCCTCAAGACAGTTATTCTTCTTCTAAATGCCCTGTCTATTCAGTACCCTTGATATCTGTTAAGGTGTAAAAAAAAACAAAACAGATTTTTTCCAAATTGAATCCTGTGCACTCAGTGTTCTCTATAGCATCCTGTAAGAGGGCTGTTTGCCGTATCTAACATTCTTTGAACTCACAGCCCAAGTGCCCATGTAACATCTGAGGATGTACTGGTGCAAAGTATCAAACCTTCGGCATTGACAAATACTTGTTTTTACTTTGTTTTTTCACTTCTGATCTGGTGGAAATATATCCCTTATCAGCCCCTTGGGACACCCCTCCCACTCCAGCATCCCAGTCCTACCTGCTTGGAGGTGCTGCCATGGCTTACCCCCAATGGTGTGGCACCCCCCCCCCCAGGGGACAGAGTTGGAGAAAGACTGAGATCAACCTTGTTGCCTCTGTTTGGTCATTCTGAGTGTTATTTGGTGTAGGAGGTGGAGAGTCCCCGGCGTCATTGTGCACAGATGGACAGAGGGTTTTTTTTCTGCTCCCTTTTTTATTCCAAAATCAAGGTTAAAAATCAGCTGGGGACAGAGCATTCTCTGTAGCAGCCCCTTTACTATGGAACAGTTTACCAATGGACATTGGTGCTGTCCCCTCTGTCACCATTTTTAGGAGTAAACTCAAGACAGGGCTGTTCAGTCAATATTTCATAGGAGGCTGAATTAGCTATGGTTACTGTCAGTTTATGTTACAATTGTGTTGCATTACTGTTGTATTTATTAATTTTCATATTTCATTTGTTATACTATTCTTATCTAAAGTGCCTTGGTTTTCAGAAAGATGTTTTTAAATCAATTTGTCTGTCTGTCTGTCTATCTAGCCATCTCTGTCTCTCTCTCTTTCTCTTTCTATCTATCTATCTATGGTGAAAATCAAGCCAGAAATGTATGCAGAGCAGAAGTGGTCCATCATTAAGTTAGGTCTGAATAAAGCCACAAATGCCTGCACAAAGACACAGAGTTAAAGGTCCAGAACCAAGAAACCAAGCTGGTTCAACATGGAAGTGGTAGCAAAGGTGAGGGAGAAGAAGGCAGCCTATCAGAGGTACATGTGTATGAGACAGGAGGAAGGCAGGGAAATCCAGGGAGGCAGGGAGAGTGGTCAGAGCAACTAAAGCTGCAAAGGAACTAAGATTAGTGAGGGGGATCAGGAAAGGTGAAAAGGACTTCTTTAGATATAAAAAGGAGAGAAGAAGCAGTAAGGAGGAGACTGTTAGAATTAAGAAGGAGGTGGGTGGGTGGAAAACAGTGAAGAGCAGGCAGAGGCACTGAATGAGTACTTCAGCTCTGTCTTCACTAGGGAAAAGGACGGTCCAATGCCACAGGGAAAGATTGGGGTAAGTATGGGGGGAGATGAGACAGATAAGGTAATCAGCAAGGACAGGGTCTTAGAAGGTCTCAGGACCCTTAGGGTGGACAAGACACCTGGCCCGGGTAGCATACACCTGAGGGTCCTAAGGGAACTGGTGAAGGTACTGTCTGCCCCCCTAGTGGACCTGTTTAACACCTCACTGGTGACAGGATGTATGCCTCGGTATTGGAGAAAAGAACATGTGGTGCCACTCCACAAGAGTGGGCCCAGAGATGAACCTGGGAACTACAGGCCAGTCAACCTCACCTCTGGTGAACTTTCTGGAGGTTAACAGTCTTCAAGACACTAGGCAGCATGGGTTTGTCTTGGAAAGATCCTGTTAAATGAACATGATAGACTTCTTGGACTGGGTCACTAGGGCAGTGAACAAAGAACAGGCAGTAGATGTCCTATACCTGGACTTCATTAAGGCCTTTAACTCAATGCTGCATGGAAAGCTGCTCAGCAAGCTGGGTAACCTGGGAGTTGGGGACACTCTGCGGGGGTAGGTAAGAAGCTGGTTACAAGATAGAAACCAGATGGTGATGGTGGGAGGGGGATTTATCCAAGCCTAGGCCTGTGACCAGCAGGGTCCTACAGGGCTCGATATTTGGACCTGTGCTATTCAACATCTTTATTGGGGACATAGCAGTGGGGGGTCAGTAGAATAAACTGCCTATTTGCAGATAAGCTCTGTGGGAGGGTGGACATGTAGGTGGGGAGACAGGAGCTCAGGGAGGACCTGGCCAGGCTAGAGAGGTGGTCTGGCATCTAGTAGTTGGGGTTCAATGCCAAGAAATGGAAGCTCATGCACCTGGGGGCTAGGAACCTGAGGGACAACTATTATCAGAAGGGGGAGAAGGTGTCCAGAACAGAGGAAGAAAATAATTTGGGGGTGATAGTCAGGGATGACATGAAGCATTCTGTGCAGTGCCGGAAAGTGGCAGCCAAAGCAAATAAAATGCTGGGATACATCACCAGAGGAATCACCTCTAGGAAGGAAGAGGTAATTCTGCCCTTTTACAGGTCATTAATGAGGCTGCACCTGGAGTACTGAATGCAGTACTGGCTCCCTTATTTGAAGAAGGACATCCAGTAAAGGCCAACTAAACTGATCCAGGGCATGGGGGACAAACTATATGAGAAGCGATTGAGGGAGCTCAGTATGTACTCCCTGTAGGACAGAAGGGAGAGGGGGGGATATGATAGAAAACTTTAAGTACCTTAAAAGTATAAACAAGGTTGGAGTGGAGGGCATCTTTAATTTAAAAAGGGAGGGGAATACAAAGGAGCACAGTCTGAAACCTGTTGCGGGTAGATTTAAAAGGGAAATGAGGAGGCACTTTTTCATGGAGTGGGTGGCGTCAAAATGAAATGAGCTACCAGAGAAGGTGATATCCTTGAACATAGTGGGAAGTTTTAAAAGGGGTGAGACGGTAAAAAAAGAGGGTTGCAAAGGAAGGGAGGGAATATGGGTAGGGGGAAATGATGGCGGGGAGGATAATGAGGGGAGGCAGGGGGAGTGGGGACAGCTCCAGTAAAATAGATTGTGCTGCTCACTCGAGCAGACTAGATAGACCATTGTGGCTTGCTTCTGCTGGCAAATCTTTGTATGTTCATATATCTCTCTGTTTCTACCCATCTCTTTCTCTGTCTATCAATTTGTCTGTCTATCTGTCCATCCGTCCATCCATCCATCCATCCATCCATCCATCCATCCATCCATCCATCCATCCATCTAGTTACCTTTCCCCTAGCAGCTTCGGATGTGCAATGACATCAAAGGCACACCACACATGCTCCTGTGCATGCATGTGCCAACATCTGCTGACACCATCAATCCCAGCACACACTGAAGCATCAGGTGCACCAACTCCTAGCCACCACCAGAAGTCACACTGTTGCTGACAACCTATATATGCTCACCCCAGAGGAGGAGAACAGGCCATCGGATACTCAATTTTCTTCCTCTCCGGCCAGCCCTCCAATGCTCCAGGTTCGTTCCTGAACCTAGATCATCAGTGCCATGAGTGGTAGTGCTACCTCCGTGCATGCTGGCTGACCGACCTTGATGATATTATTAAACTAAAATCTTTGCATTCTTTTTAAATGAATGCCTTTATAGTTAAAATTCTAATTGTTTTATTGTGCTTAAGGGTTTCCAACCATTAACCTAACCCATATGGAATGCTGTCAGCCAATCAGGATGCCACATTTCCAACCAGTATTTTTTAATCACTGTTTGAAATACATAGACCATGCAGTGATGAAGCAGTGTGGTGGCAGTGTATGGTGTCCTGCTGCTACCTCAGAGACAGAGTTTTTGGTGCAATTCCCAGAATCCCACAGAATGGACAGCTGGGGGGGTGCTAAGGCCCTCATGATGCCTGATCACAGAATGGCAGTGGCACTGACTATGAAGGACATTGCCTCTGTACCCACCCTCCTAGCAGGAGGAAGGATACAGTCATGGTCATCCTGAGCATGGGAAGAAAATGGAGAAAATACAAAACAAAAAGAAAAACAATGTTCGCCTCATGAATTACTGTTGTACCGCCTCTTGCTTGTACACATTTTTACTATATATTTACCCAGGATAGGGCAGCTGACAGGCAATATTTAATTTTCAGTGGACTCTAACATTTTGACCCAAAATTTTCAATAGTCTTTTTATGACCTGATGTTATGATCAAGACAGGTGGAATTTTTATATCTCATCTAAAAGGTAATTTTGCAGTGTGACTGCAAAAACAAGTTTCGTATGGGGATTTGAAAAATGACACCTGTCATGTTCAGGAGGTTGGGGAACACAAAGGATATGCTGAACATTAGGGCCCAAAATCTACAAAAGTTATGAGTAAATGTTGGAACAAGTCAATGTTTCTTCATAACTTAATTGTTTCTTTTCCACATTTTGACCCCACATTTTCAATATAGTTTTTTTTTTATGACCACTCCTTCTGAACATGATAGGTGTGGTTTATAAAATAATGGCTAAAACACCATTTTGCACAACAAGTGTGAAAACACATTTTAGCTAGGATTTTAAAAATGATAGCTGTTACCTTCAAGAGGCGGTGTGAAAAAATGGCTATGTTGAAGATTTGAGGTCAAAATACTGATAATTATCAAAGTTATGAGCGTCCACTGAAAATGTTAAAATTATGCTCATAACTTTGTTGTTTTTTAATATTTTTACCCCACATTTTTTAATATTTTGGCATAAGGTCATGTCACTGCAAACAAAATCCATGCAGCAATAAATGCCGCAAGGAAAACAGCTGCCTCATAATCAACGTTGGGTACAAGAGCAACCCGACAACAAGAGTGCAGCCCCATTGAAAACAATGGGACTTCTTTTTTCTTCCCTGGGGGATCCACCCCCCACACCTGCTGGACTTAAAATAATCAACTTCAGGGGGTCATGGACTTTGGAGATAGGGAGGAAATTGTGAGAGGGGGAAAATTACTTTTTCTTAAAAAAATTAAGTTGCAGCAGGAGGAGACCTAGTGCGAACCAAACCACGGTCCCAGGTCTCTGCTTCACCATGTGCTGGTGCCCTAGCCACTCCACCATGGAAGCAGCTCAACCAGACACCCCAGCACTTTACAACTTGATCCCTCTACAGGAAATCCGTAGAGTGACAGGAGTAGGGGTAATTCCCTACCACTATTATACCCGTCTTTCGAAATCCTTTTGCACTTTACACAGCGCAGTTCTTGCAGCGTTTTTCCTGGTGCTCTGTTTTGAACCAGTACCAATATTTTTACCTCACATTTTCAACATAGCCTTCTCATGACTATCTAATGAACAAGGGTGGAGAACATTTTCAAATCCTCCCTGAAAGGTGATTTTGCACAGCAACCTCAAAATAATCTTTCTGGATGGATTTCCATAATTTCACCACCATTGTTCATGATGTGGGGTCCTAAAAAGGCTAGTTTGAAAATTTTGGGGGGGAAAAATCTTAAAAAATGACCAAGTTATGAGGACAAGTTTAAAACCCATTGAATTACATTGAACCACATATCAGATTTCCTAAGTTTGCAGACCTGCATTGAAGAGTAAAGCTGTGTCTCTAGTCCAGAGAGGATTATGGCATTGGACCCCCAGTAAGTAAGGGGTGGGTGTGTGTGTGGCTGGTGCCGAGTCAGAGGGTTGGGTAGGCGGAAGGTAATGGTGGCAGTGGGCCAGTAGCAGCAGCAGACATCGATGAATGATTTTCTTTTTTAAACAAAATATAAAAATAAAAAATGACTACGAGAGGCAGCTTTCTTTATTTCAGATATCAACACTGTGTATTGGAAACCCCAGTGTCAGTGTTATGTTTGGTGGGGGGGGTGGGCTCCCCAGTGTCACACACTGAAAATGGGTGAGTGGGGTGTACTAGCTGGCACCAGGGATTGGGCACCCCTCTATCATAAAATTAAAAGGGGTGGGGGGATGTGGGGTAGTGGGTGCTGAGTGGGAGGGTCAGGTGGAGGGAGAGAAATGGTGGTGGTGTGCTGGTGGCAGCAACAGGCATCGATGTATGGTTTTCTTTTTTTAAAGGATCTATAAAAATAAAAAAGACTGAGGGACAGTTTTCTTTATTTCAGGTAACATACTGACACTGGGTATTGTGCACCCCAGTGTTGGTGTTATGTTTGGCAGCATCAGGGGTGGGGTCCCCAGTGTCCCACACTAAGAACGGGTGGAGTTGGGGATTCTAGTTGGCACAGGGGATTGGGCACCCCGATGATGGAATATTAAAAAGGGGATGTAATGGAAGGTGGAAGAGATACTTGACAGAGGGTGGGAGGGATTATTTTTATGTTGGGGGCTATGGATCACAGCAGGCTGATCATGACGTGATCAGCTCTGCTTGTTGGTCGGCATTATGCAGATCAAAGGAAAGAGCCACCCTATGATTAGGGCAGCTCTTTCCTTTGAACTACACAAAGTTTCAGCCTAGCAAGACCAGAACAGTGTCATGATCAGCCTGGCTGATAACTGGTCTTACACTGACAAGCCCCTTGCAGGCTGCCCTGCATTGGACTGACAGTAACACATCTCTCAGAACCCACTCTCATAACAATATGTTCGCTTTGCGCAAGCACATGGGTGAACATAAAAAGAGTATAATTAATGGTTACCCCCTTTAATACATGGATTTGATCCTTGTTTCAAATGCCATAATAACTAGGTTACCCAGTTATGGAGTTTTGAGATCACTTTCTGTTCAGCTGTGTCCTCGAGCAGGAGTGACAGTCTCCAGATTCTAATTTCTCACACTTAGCAGCTTACCACACTTATAGTTTACATGCCTGCCTTTGGAGAAACCATCCACATCATAGATGCCACCCAAAACAGTTTTCTTAGTAAAGACAAAGGGAAACTGAAGCAAAAGCCGCTCACTCCGGCAGCTGCTCATTGACATGCTTGCTCTGAACAAACACAGCTTATGGGTTTTCTCACTTTCACTCGTACTATCACATTTAATCTAGTAGTGTCCCACACAGCATCTCACATTTTAGGTATATTTGAGAATTTCTCATTTTCATTTTTTCACAAATTTCATGAGTTAAATTTTGGTGTTTCATTAAAAGAAATATGAAAGGCAGCTTTGAACTTGAACGTTCAGTGACTTTCTTTGTCAGATTTCTTGCACCAGTAATTCTAAACAAGCATTTGTCAAAGCAGAATGTTCACTGCTGGTATTGCTGTTGTACCAGGCCTTGTTTGTACAGTAAAAGCCACTTAAGTGGGGCACCTCGGTGGATTCGGTAGCACCCAACTTAAGCGGCCATGTCTGTAAAGCGAAGTTAGGTTTTTAGCATTACTGAAGCATGGAAAGCAGCCCACTGCCGCTACTGTACAGTAAAGAAATAAAATCTGCCAAGTGTGTGCAATTAAAAAATGAATTTTATTGAAAAGTATCTACCACAGTATTTTTTAACTATTTAATGAATTAACTTTGGCAACTTAATCCCATTTTTTTAAAGAATATGTACTCTTTTGGAGCAAGTTCAAGATCTGCTTCCTCAATGTTCAGTATGGGCAAACTGTCAAACTCTTCTAAGTCTGGGAACAAATCCATAGATGTCTCTGATGGTGTAGGCTTGTAAGGAGCATAATGCAAAGTCGCCGATATGTCAGGTGTTACTTTAAAGAAGTTTTTATATGGCTCTGCTTAGCCTCTTGGACTGCATGTTTTGTGATGTCTGCATTGATATCCAGCAATCACTCCCTGCAGGACACCTGACCTCTTTGTTGGCACCACTTCACGCCACTGTTAAGCCAGACAGTGCATCTGATGTAGACACCAATTCAAGTACATTCTGGCTGTCACTCAGTTTGTTGTCCGACATTTCTCCTGATGCTTACTTTTTGGTGGTCAGTATGATTTCAGCATCTGTCAGCTCACCCACAGTCAGCTCTGGTGGGGGGTCAGATGTGGATGGTTGCCCTACCAGCTCAATGTCACCATTGAAAGCAAACCTTGCTTTGTGATAGCAATTCCTAATTGTGTCTGGCCACACAAAACCCCGTGCCTTATTCAACATGTACAGAGATTCTAACAAGTTAACCTTGAGTGTGATCTCAGAAGCAAGATTGCCCTGGCCATCACCTATCATTTTCACAATGTTTCTGGGAATAAGTGAAGGATAGTGCCTCTTTAGATTTTTAATGACATCCATGTCCATTGGCTGCAAAATGCTCATTATGTTAGGGAGGGAAAAGAGCAGTTTAATATTGTGAAGCCACCATATTAGCTCATGTGGATGAGCACTGCAATTATCAACAAGCAGCAGGATCTTACGGCAGCTTCTCTGTAATTCAGACTCCCAGCCAAGTAGCCATTCCTGAAAAATAGTGGAAGTCATCCAGGCATTGCAAGATAATGTGTAAGATAAAGGGAGAGTTTTCAAATCTTTAGGCAAACAGCATGGCTTCTTGCTCTTACCTATCACAAGCAACAATTTTTTTCAGTGCCAGATGCATTAGCACAGCATAGGACTGATATGCGGTGCTTATCTTTCTGGCCCCCTGTCAGCTCCTAGTTTTTCATGGCATGACCACAGTCTGGGTAACCGTGGTAAAAAAGACCTGTCTCGTCTGCATTAAAGATGTTGTTTGGGCAGTAAGACGCAAGTAAGCATGGGAGAATGTAATTTACCCAGTTCTGAGCAGTGGCTGAGTCCCCATCTTGTTTCTTGCCATGCTCTCACTTGAAAATTATCTGGCAGTGGAGCTTACAGCGTGAAAGCCATCCATCAGTGGCTTCAGAGACATTGTGCCCCATCTCTGTAGACAATGCTTGTGCCTTAGTTTTCAACATCGGGCCAGAGATATGGGCTGCCTTGCTCAAAGCATGTTGAAACCAGACCAATAAAGCATCCTCAACAATGCTGTCTTTTCCTTCTCATTTTCATTTTCTTTAAGGGTTTGCATTAGGCTGCCACTCCACTAGGATGGCATCTCCGTTCTTGCTAATTCTGCCAGCCTGGCATTTGGAGATGTGGAATTGTGCTGCAACAGATGACAAGGAAGTCATAGGGTTCTGTAATGCTTCAGCAACCTTGACACTATCAGCCAGGGACAGCTCGTTATGAGGCTGCAACATTTCTTCACTCTGTGAGGTAAGGTGAAACTTTATCTATAACCATACGCATTTGGCACCAAAATAAAGGTTAGACTTAATTGATTTATTATAAGAGCAAGCAGCCGTTGGTAAAGTTCATCCCAGCTAAGGGAAGCTGGCAGAATTGATTGTCCCTCCAAAACGAACTTGTCAAAGGCACTTAACATTGGTCATAATTGGTTACCAGCCTGCCATCCCGTTTAAACGGCTGTCCCACTTTTAGGCATCCACTTTAGCTGGCTTGTACTGTACACCTTTTTACTATATATAAGACAGATAAGATGCAATGTCTCATTTTCAGTGGTCTGTTGCTTTAACACATTGTTAGATTGTAATTACCCAGGATAGGGCAGCTGAGAGGCAATATCTTCTTTTACGTGGGCACCCACATTTTGATCTCAAATGTCCAACAGTCCTTTCATGACCTGCTATTATGATCAAGATAGGTGAAATTTTTAATGTCCTATCCAAAAGATGACTCTGCTGTCTGACTGTGGAAACAAGTTTCAGAGGGGATTTGAAAAATGACACCTGCCATGTTCAGGAGGTGGGGTAACACAAGTGCTATGTTGAACAGTAGGGACCAACATATGCAAAAAAATAAAGTTGTAAGTGTTAGAACAATTTGTTTCCTCATAACTTAGTTGGATTTTCACAGTTTTACCCCAAATTTTCAACATATTTTTTACCACTCCTTCTGAGCATGACATGTGGCATTTATAAAATAATGGCTAAAATGTAATTTTGCACCACAAGTGTTAAAATACATTTTGAGAAGGGTTTGCGAAATGACAGCTGTCACATTCATGAGGTGTTGTGACAAACTGCTATGTTTAATAGTTGGGATCAAAATATTGAAAATTACCATGGATATGAGTGTGCATTGAAAAATTGCAATACAGACTCACAACTTTGTTGTTTCTCATCTTTTTACCCCAGATTTTCAACATAACCTTCTTATGACCCCACATAGCCTTCCTATGTGCCCACCTCATAAACAAGGATAGAGAACATGTTGCAATGCTTCCCAAAAGGTGATTTTGTGCCACAAGTGCAAAAACACATTTAGACCAGGATTTGAAAAATGACAGCTGTCACATTCATGAGGTGCTGTCAAGATATGGTTATGTTGGAAATTTGGGGTCAAAATATAGAAAATTAACTTGCATTTGTAAGTTTCAAAGTAGGCTCATAAATAACTTTGTTGTTGTTTAATATTTTTACCCCAAATTTTCAACATAGCCTTCTTATGACACCACCTCTTGAACAAGGATGGAGAAAATGTTCAACTCCTGCCTAAAAGGTGATTTCACACAGCAACTTCAAAAATCACCTTTCGGGGCAGATTTGTCTGATTTCACTGCCACTGTTCATGAGGTGAGGCCACCAAAAAGACATGTTGAAAATTTGGGGCAACAGTATTAAACAAGCATGTGTCAATGCCAAATGTTTGCTTGCTGGTATTGGCATTGGTAGTGCAGGAGTTAGAAAGCTGTATAATAGGAAAGGCTGTGAAGTATTTAACTAACGCCAACCCCCCACCCTGTAGAGACTGATAGGTGTTTGTGGGTGCACCATTGGATTGTCAGCCATAACTCTTATGCCATTCCACCTCACTCCAACCTGCAGACACTGACAGGTGTTGCAGTGTGCCTTGGGGTCTTCGGCCCATACGCTCACCCCATTCCATAAAGAAATAAGCTGAGATGGGTGCAGTAGAGGAGAATGGGGTGAACGATAGGGCCAAAGACCCCAAGGCACACCTCAATGCCTGTAATTGGCTGCAGGGTGGGGGGTAGAATGGAGTGAGCATTATGGCCGACAACCCCAAGTCACCCCTCCGATGCCTGTCAGTCTCTACAGGGTGGGGCGTTACAGTTGGAAACCCTAATGCCCCAGGAGCTTGTTGGTATTTTTGCTCCAAATTTTCAACATAGGCTTTTGGGGACTCCACCTCATGAACAGTGGCACTATCATTTCATTACTCAATCCCAAAAGGTGATTTTGCAGAGCAACTGTGCCATTCAATGCCACAGGTGTGAAAACACATTTTGGGCAGGACATGAAAAATGATAGCTGTATTGTTTATGGGGAGGTATGACAAAATGACAATGTTGAAAATCTGGAGTGAAAACATGAAAAATTAGTGAAGTTATGCACGTGCATAGAAACTGCACAACATACACGCCTGTAACGCAATCATGTTTTGGAATTTTTTCACCAAATTTTCAACATGGATATTTTGGGACCTCCCCTCATGAACACTACCACTGTGATTTTGTTAATCTGTCCCAAAAGTTGATTTCCCACAGCAACTGTGCCGTTCTGCACCAGAGGTGTGAAAACACATTTTGGGCAGGATGTGAAAAATGACAGCTGTACCGTTCATAAGGAGGTGTGAAAAAATGGCAATGCTGAATATCTGGAGTGAAAATATTAAAAATTGGCAAAGTTTCAAACATGTGTAGAAAATGTGCAACGCACACTCATAACGCAGTCATTTTTTGAAATTTTTCACCAAATTTGCAACATGGATTTTTTGGTACCCCACCTCATGAACAGTGGCACTGTCATTTTGTTAATCAGTCCCAAAAGGTGATTCCACGCAGCAACCGCAAAATCACCTTTCAGGACCGAGTAATCAAATGACAGTGACAGTGTTCATGAGGTGGAGTCCCAAGAACCCCATGTTGAAAATTTTGGGCCAAAATTCTTAAAAATGGCTGAGATATCAACCTAAGTTGAAACCCCCCCCCCAATTGACTTCCCTTATACAGCCTACCATCATTTCTTCAGTTTGCTGGTCGGCTTTAAAGAGTGCAGACGTGTCCTGGTCCTTAGAAGATCACTGCTCCCGACCTCCAGAGGTAAGTATGGGGTAAGGGGGGGATGCAGGTAGGTGGGTCAGCAGAGGGAGGGTGGAAAGGGGAGATGGCGAGGGATTTTCTTTTTTACAGGGGGAAAAAAAAAAGACTTCAAGGATAGTTTTCTTTATTTTACAGGTTACCAAAAATATTTAGGTGCACTGGGGTGGGCTCCCAGTGTGCCACAATAGTGTGTGTGTGGAGGGGCATGCTGACATGGAGATTGGGCACCCCAATGTCGGCACTTGAAATATTCTGATGGGGGGGTCACCTAACACCGGGAGTGGGCATCCTGGTGTTGGAAACATAAATAAAAAATTATTTTGGCACACTGAGGTGGGCTCCCAATGTGTCACATTAATGGGGGAGAGGCAGGATACATGCTGACATGGGGATTGGGCACCCCAATGTTGGCTTTCCAGGGAGTGTGTGGCAGGTGGCAGGAGCCAACAATGTGGAAAGTCACACCATGGCTCATTTATTAATTTATTGAAATGGTTCACCAGGAAAGGCACACTGAACAAACAAGGTGCTCAGTGGCAGGAGCTGACAAGAATCGTAACTCTGGCCATGCGCATTACTGTGCACTGTAATGAACATGGCCGGAGTCTTGTCAGCTGCTGCCAACAGAGAGAAGGTACGTCTGTGCTCCTGGTTGTGAGGAAGGGGGAAGACCCCACTGCAATAAGGAAACTGTCCCTTATTGCAGTGGCAGATTTCTTTCAAGCGTGGTCCTCTCTCTCAAACTGCTGTCATAGACAGCATGCAGATTCATTGGTGCCTGAAGGACGAACCCCATAAAGTGTCAACTCATAACCATCCCTGATTGGAGTGGTACTTTTCTTTCAAGTGAAGACTGCTTCTCTCAAACTGCTGTCATAGACAGCTTGTGGATTCATTGATCAATCAATCAATCAACTTTATTTAACCAGGCATAAACACCATTGAGCAAGCTCATTTTCAAAGTGGTCCTGGACATTAATACAATACAATACAATACATATTCACAGATGCGGTAATCAATAATGCGAACACATTGTACAGGTGAAGGTCAATATAGGCCTATACATACTGGTCTGTCATAGGTGTATGCAGATTACAATTCATAAAAAAGTTTACAGGAGATAGAAGAGCCAACAATCTGAGACTGTTGCCATCTTATTGGTAATAAGTAGGGAGAGGAAAGGTGGGAGGAAAGGTGTGTTAGTGGAAGGGGATAGGATGAAGAGGGCCAGGATTAGAGGGGATAGGCTAGTAAGTGCTGGTTATTCCTTACTAGGGATGTTTAGTGAGCGAGATTCTGAATGTGGGATTCTTGGGGGGAACCAGAGGCTAAGGGCTCAGAGCCATCTAAAACAACTGCATGTTTCCTTCAGAAATTCAGCTATCAGAGCTTTGAATGTGACTAGACCTGGAAGTGAGGAAAGCTTTAATGAGCTTTGCATGGTGTTCCAAAGTGATGCGAGTGAAAAATTGATTGTGGCCAAGCCATATGTTGTTTTCACTCTAGGAATCTGGAAACAGAGTATAGAGAAGCATCTCAGGCCATAGGATCCCTTGGCCCAGTTGAACAGGCTCAAAATGTATGCAGGAAGATTATCGGATAGTGCTTTATAGAGCCAGAGGAGAGCATTTCTGTTCCTCCTAGTTGGAAGTGAGGGCCGACCCAGCTCCTGGTACAGTAGGCAGTGGTGAGTATGAAGAGGTAGGTTAAGGATAAATCTTAGGGCCCGGTGGTAAAGAGTGTTGAGTTCGTTGAGCATCATTGAGGGACAATGATTGTAGAGAAAGTCAGCATAGTCCAGTATGGGTAGGAATGTGGATTGTACTAGTCTCTTTCTAGCTTCTAAGGTAAGCAGATGTTTAATACGATAGAATAAGCCTAACCGCTGCCTTAGTTTCTTCAAGACTTCATTCAGGTGGCACAGAAAGTTAAGCTTATTATCCAGCCAGAACCCTAGGTATTTAAAGGTTTCAACTATTTCAAGGCGTTCAACTAAAAGCATTAATGTGTTGGTCCAGAGACTGCCTTTGGTGAGAGAATCATGGCTTTAGTCTTTTGGGCGTTAAGGAGGAGCTTGTGTTTGATGAGGTTATTTTGGAGAGTAATGAAGTCTTGCTGTAAATTCTCATGGGCCAAGTCCAAGGATGAATTTGTGGTGTAGAGTACAGTATCGTCTGCAAATAAGTGTACATTAACTGAGCGCAGATGTGTGTCCAGGTTATTGATATAGATTGCAAAGAGGATTGGACCCAGTATGGAGCCTGGGGAGACACCTCGTAAAAGAGATTTTAGTGGCGACAGATCACCTGCAGCTTTGACTTGTTGTAATCTGTTGGTGAGGTAATTGGTGAACCATTTGATTGCAGGACTATTGAGACCGATATTGCTCAGTGCTGTAAGCAAGATGTTGTGATCCACAGTATTGAAGGCCTTACTAAGATCAAGAAAAAGGGAAAACACATGCTTTTTAGAATCCAGGGCAATTTACCAATCTGTGGTTACTTTTTTAAGGGCAGATATTGTGCTATGTTTGGCTCTAAAGCCAGATTGTGCAGGGTTTAGCCATTTCTGCAAATCCAAGTGTTCTCTAATTTGGGCATTGACAATTTTTTCAAGTAGTTTTGACAGAATGCATAATATAGAAATAGGCTGGTAATTATTCAGATCACACAGATGCCCAGACTTAATTAATGGTAAGATGTGGGCAGTTTTCCATGACACAGGTAGTTCTCCTTGCTTCAGAGAGGTGTTGAAGAAGTGGGTAATGGGGGCGGTCAAGTAGAGATGGCCAAGCTTTAGGAAGTACAGTTCGATATTGTATACACAAGCACTCTTTTTAGTGTCCAGAGATAGAAGTAGGTCCACTACTTTTTTAAATGTGACTGTATGAAAGCTGAAAGGGATGGGATGAGGTTGGTTAGGGTTAGAATTAACATTAGAGTTGGCAGAGGAGTCCCCAAACGGGTTGAGTTTGTTGATAGGTGAGGTGTCAAAAGCTAGCCCTGCAGTGGCAAAGCGTTCATTGAACTGATCTAGTATAGCAGCTCTGTCCTTGTAGGTGATTCCAGCAGACATAATTTTGGCTGGGAGAGATGCGTCTGTAGAATATTCTTTAACCTTTCTGAGGATGTTCCAGAATGTGGCTGAGTTGTTTTTGTTGGCTTCTAGTTCTGCTTGGAAACATCTAGTTTTTTCAGACCTTATTAGTTTGGTGCAGGCAGTTCTAGAGGTGCAAAATGCTAACCAACCTGCCTCCAGGTGAGATTTCCTTGCTCTTTTCCACCAGTAGTCCCTGTCCCTAAGCGCTTTCTTCAGGATAGGCGATAACCAGCCAGGAGGTCTTTTTTTGGATCTGATCAGCCTTAGTGGGGCATGTTTGTCTATTAGTTCCATTAAAAGGCCATGAAAGATATTAAATGCCTCACTAAGGGAGGGGGCTAGGTAGAAATCCTGCTATCTGCTGTTACTTAGGTCTTTCAGGAAAGCGTTCTGGCAGAACTTTTTCAGGCATCTTTTCAATTTGAATTTGGCAGCCGATTTTATTTGGGGAGAGTGTCTGATGCAGGCAGTAGCACAGTGGTCACTTATATCGTTGAAGAACACTCCAGTATGAGAAATGTTATGAGGCTTGTTTACTAACATGAGGTCCAGAAGAGAGCTACGCTCAGGATATTTTCTGTTCAGCCTGGTGATTGCAGGTGTCATTTGTACCAGTCCAGCTGCTTCACAGAGATCCTTCAGTTTCTTGGAGCTGTCATCATTCCAGTTTTGATTGAGATCCCCCAGTAGGATACATTCAGTGTTAGCTAAGTCAGTTAGGCTTTGGAGATGTGGTATTAGGGCCATGTCACCAGAAGGCAGTCAGTAGCAGGCTGCAATAAGGAGTGTCTTCTCTTTGGAAAGGGATAATTTTATTGCCAGGCATTCAAATTCTTTAGCCTTCGAGGTGCAATCAACGACCGTGATTGTGAATTTGCTGTTAACATATATTACAACCCCTCCTCCTCTAGACGGTCTATCACATCAGTAGGTATTGTATCCTGGTCTGTTGATAGATTTGTCTGGGGTCGAGGGCATAAGCCAGGATTCAGTTATCATAAAGATGGACGAGCTCCATAAAGCATCAACTGCAATGGACAGAAACTCACACACCTCTAAAATGTCGTACTGTCTGAAGAGGTTTCTTGCACATACGCAGCATGCATGCATGCAAGCAAACATAAAAATATAAATAAAATTATTTGGTGCCAGAAGGGTAAATTATTGGATTAAAATTCTCTGACATAGGCAAAGTAGATATACGGCCCAGTGTTTAAGAGAAAAATATTCTTGAAGTTCCCTTGGTCACCTGAAATCAGAATGGCTATCTTCCATACCTGTGTTGCTGAAGAAAGTGGGGTTAACTCACTAGTATCAGTATAGAGCCAGGGGAATTACTATTAATTTAAGATATCAGTCTTATAGTACAAATGAATTTAGAGAATATTATAAGGTATTAGACCTAAATTATATTAAAAGGCTGAAAATGTTTCCTTGGTATAGGGAAAATGACCTTGGGCACTTTTATAGATACTATCTTGATATTCTTACAGATGATGAGTATAGAAAGCAATATGCTAGGTATAGGCTGGAAGTATTTCCAAACAATATTCTCGAAGCCATTTACAGGAAGAATAGTTCTGTTAGCTCCAGATATTGTTCCTGGTCCTGTTCCACTTTAGAAAATTTGGAGCACGTCATGTTTATTTGCAAGTGGTATGATGTACCAAGAGTAAAATGGATTTGTCCATTATGCCAAACCATACAAACAACAGACCAGAATATTTTACTGGATGTCCTTTTCGCATCTAATGATGAAACTATAATTAGAGCTGTGGCCAGCTATTTGGTAAATATATCCAGAATACGACTTAGATGGAAAAGGATGATGAATCATTAATGGTCTTTTAAAAATTGTATCCTGACTGGAGTAAACATGACCTGCTTGATTAATTTGGATTTGGTTTGCAACTATTATTAAATACTGTATTTTAATGTCTAATCCTGCCTATCCGCCTTGCAGCTTAGTGTGCATTTAATTCATTATATTTTTAGTATATTTTGTATCTATCATTATTTATTAAAACTGACTGATAGGATATTTACAGAGTGTATACTATATTAATATATAGGCTTGTTTGTTTTCATATTGTTGTTAATTTATCTATTGTTTATTGTCATGGTCTTTGACCGTTCAATAAATTTGACTTTGACTTTTAACATAAAAATGACCAAGTTATGCCAGTAAGTTGAAAACCACATTGAAATACATTGAACTGCATTGCTGATTCCCTCAGTTCATGGTCCAGCATTGAAGAGTGAAAATGTATCTGTGGTCCAGAAAGAATTATAGTGTTGGACCCCAGGTAGGTAAGTAAGAGCTTGGGAGGGTAGGGGTGCTGGGTGAGAGGGTCAGGTGGAGAGACAGTAATGGTGGCTGGCACCAACAGACATTGATGGACAGTTTTCTTTTTTGCAGGGTTATAAAAAAAAACTATAAGGGATGGTTTTCTTTGTTTCAGATGGCAACACTGGGGGATTGGGCAGTGTCAGTGTTATGTTTGGCAATACCAGGGGTGGGCTCCCTCATGTTGCAGAACCAGTATGGGCAGGGTGGTTAGGTAGCAGCCAGCATGGGGGACTGGGAACCCCCATGCTGGACTATTAACATGTGTGGGTTAGGTTTGGGGGGAAGTTATGGTGGTGGTAGCAACAGACATCGATGGACAGTTCTCTTTTTTACAGGGTGTACGTTAAAAAAAAACTACAAGGGATAGTTTTCTTTATTTCAGGTGGAGACACTTGGGATTGAGCACCCCCAGTGTCAGTGTTATGACTGGCAGCACAAGGAGTGGGCTTCATGGTGTTGCAGAACCAAAATGGACAGGACAGGGAATAGCAGCTGGTACAGGGGATTGGGCACCCCAGTGCCAGACTATTAACATGGGTTGGGCTTGGGAGGAGGAAATTACAGTGGCAGCAGCAACAGACATCGATGGGCAGATTTCTTTTCTGCAGGGCGTATTTAAAAAAAATAAACTATGTGGGATGGTTTTCTTTATTTCAAGTGGTGACACTGAGGGATTGGGCACCCCCAGTGTTAGTGTTATGCTTGGCAGCACTGGAGCTGAGCTCCTCAGTGTTGCAGAAATAAAACTGGCAGGGTTGGGGGGAGTAGCAGCCAGCATAGGGGATTGGGCACCCTTGTGCCAGAATATTAACATGGCTTGGGCTTGGGGGGGAGTACAGTTACAACAGTGGCAGCAACAGACATCGATGGACAGTTTTCTCTTTTGCAGGTGTAATCCCCCCTTCCCAAATGTCTGGTAGCCAGGTGTTCTGTGGAAGAGGGTCCCAGACCTCAAAACTTACCAAGCATTTCTCTGACCATGACAGCATTGAACAATTAAGTTCTTTTGCCTTGAGATATCTTCTAGCCACACGTCTCGGTGCCCCAAACGGTTTTCTTCTCCCCAGCAGTAGGAACCAGGAGACTGGATCCAGAGCAATTCATCATCAGGCTTCTTGGGCCTCCACCCACCTGTCCTGTAGCAGAAGGGCACAGGATAAAATGGA